>APFE031547441.1:245501-283660 GCA_000404065.3 Pinus taeda
AACAAAAAAACACAACAATTTAATAAGGAGTTCACTCAATCCTCCTGGGCTATGTCTCCTGGTCCAGCTTTCAGTGGTGGCCTTTTCTATTGTGTCTTTAATTAGATTTTTTACAATGAGGAGCTCAATTTGAGTCTCCTGTAACAGATGATGCTCAATAGTGTGGTACTTGGATTCCCCAAGCCACTAGAGTACACAGACTCCCCCTTACCGAGTCTCGACCTCAACTGGTCTTAATGGGACGAGTCCAATCTGGTACTCAGTTCCCGACCGATATCCTCACAGGAATTTCTTGAACCTCTCAAGCCTTCTCGGTTCTGTCTGCTCGATGCTGCCTTATCTCTGCAGGTCAGCTTGTCTTCTTTGTTCTCAGCTTCTTGCTTCACTCTCTATTATGTCTCCCTTCTGTTCTCTGTCTGTTTGTGGCTTAAAGCCAATCCGTCTCTTGACTGTTCACTTCCTATTCCGGCTCTTCGGATCGCCTACCTCTGTCCGCTGGAATTCCCTGCTTTTGTGTCATCACCACTGTGTAACATTCCACAGAGAGGTGGCCACTTGTCTCCTTACAAACTGGGCACTAGCTTTTCCTCGAACGGTCGTTATATCGGTTTTTTCGTGAAATGATTCATCCACCAGCTCATCGATCATGTCAGACCCCAAATGTCATATGCCTCAGCCTATTCTTCCGTCATATTCAATCTCCCTTCGGGTGCAACCTCCACCGTTGATCTGGGGCCTCCAGATCCTACGGTCATCGCTTTTATCGCAAGGGTGAGTTGCTCGACCATTACCTTGCGATGAAAGCAGTTTTCTCTCTCATCCACCGGACACGTGTCATCAGTGTATGGCATCACTTGATCTTCTACCAAACCCACTTATTGCTTGAGGGGCTTGCGATATCCCGCCGATTTTTGGGCACGGGATCCGCCTCCTGACGGTTTGGGTATTTCCGTACGATTTTCCCTCTGAGGTTTTTATCCTGCGATACGCTAATTGCGTATCAGAAACAACCTTTGTTTCCTGATCTAGACTTCCTATTTGCTAGTTTGTGCCACTGCGTGGTCTCCATGGGCCAATGGTCAGCGCGCTTTGACCGAGGGTCCTCGTTGTTCCATGCTGGCTACAAACTGCCACTGTTTAGAGGTCCTTCTTGATAGCTCATTGTTTACAAGATTTTGAAGTTTGACATAATTTGAAACAATCATAAAAAATCTAATAATTTTCAAGGATCCAATTCGGATCAGTTATGATCATGTATTATGAAAGTAGTTACGTATGGCTCTCTTCATGTTTTCACTTGTAAATGAATGAACAATGTATCTATGACCTAATGGATGAAACTGTAGCTAATTTGTTGAAGCATCAATGTTTCTTAGCAATTCTCAGATGAGTATGTGACCTCTATGCTTAGATCTATTGTATACACCTATATATTACATATTTGTGACATGTTTGACGAAATGCCTGTCATGGTTAGTAGGGGTCCAGTCAAGGGTTTGTTTAAGTAATTGCATTTATATCATCATTCCATTATTATCTTTATGTTCTAAAGGTATCATTGAATTTTGGGCAGTGCCCTGGGCTTTGGGCTTGAAAAAGTGGCTCAAATCCTGGGGACGCTGGCACAACACTGATCAAAATAGTCCCTGGACGCTGGCATGCCATGCTGTGGGAGCATCCAGAGCCCTCTAGACGCTGGCATGCCCATATCATGGGAGTGTTCAGGGGTTAATTGGTCAAAAAACTCAGTGGGACTCAAGGGCTGGTTACCTAAGAGGTTGGGATGGTTCCTGAGAGCCTTGTTGTTGTTGTGGAAGGCCATTATAGTGTGTTTCCATTAGTTCCACTTCTTTAACATGACTTACATGGTTGAATGATATCATGGTATCTTCTCATCACATGTTTACCCCGATTGGCCGGTTACTTGGGCAAATGTGGGAGGAGAGCTTTACAAATTAGTATTAGAGCATGGTTCACCCCTCGGGATGGATGGCTTGTGTGTTGGTCATGCATTCATGTCAGTTGCATATGTGTTTCTTTTGTTGTAAGACCATGTGCTTGTTGCATTTGTATGGTATGGGTCATGGTTGTAGTGAGGTCGCCATGGGAAGTTGATGTTGTTGTTATGAAGTGTGTCATCATGAGCACATGGTTGATTATGTGTTGTTTATGCACATTAGTATTCACATGTTTTCAAGTGTACAATGGTGTGGTGGTTGTTGTCATACATGAGGTCATGGTATGTGTAGTGATATGGTCCTGTATTGATGACTGGACTCTATCTAGAATGATGGTTATATGCTTATATGCTTATGTGTTATATGTATATATATTTTCATGATTATGTTATACATATATTGCACTGATTTATTGCTCTTGCAGACGAGGTATCCTCCCCGAATTATACTAAGGTATGTTTGTTTATTGTTATTTGGTTTAGCTGACATGATATACCTTGCAAGAAGAATATCAAAGATGACTAGCAAGATGGTATACTACAGTTCCCAAGACTCTCCCTATGGATTAGATGAGTAGTGTGGTTTTGGGCACTCTTCTGATTCGACAGACACATTGAGAAGCTTAAAGGCAAAAATAAGGAGTTGTAAAGCAGATAATGACAAAATCATACAAGCACAGGGGAAACAAGCAGAGGTAAATGCAGTAATACTTCAGAGTTTGTCTGAATTACAGCGACAGGGACCACTTCAGATCAGCCATGAGCACGAGGATAGAATTAATGGGGCATATGGTAGTAGGTCCCGTGGTGGTCACAGGTCAAATAAAGATGATGCAATGAGAGATGGAAGGTTGTTGGACACTTCGGATAAGAGAGGTGATGGACATAGGAACTATTCTAGTTCTGGTTCAGATAGGCAATATGATTGTCATCATTATCATCCCTATAGGAGAAGTGATAGGGGATATTTTTTGGATGAATTTAAGAAAGAAAAGCCACCTACATTTGATGGGGAGATGAAGAAATCGCAGGATGCAGAGGCATGGTTTCTTGGTATGAGGAAGTTCTTCAGGTTGCATGATTATTCATAGAACGTGGAAGATAGAATAACTACATTTAGTCTCAAACGTAAAGCAGACATTTGGTGGGAAGATGTGAAGAATTTCCTATGTATTCATGAGGAGGACTTGACTTGGAGTGTGTTTGAGAGGCTATTCAAGAAGAAATACCTATCGGAGAGATACTTTGATGACAAGGCAAAAGAGTTCTATGAGTTAAAGATGGGATCGATGACAATTTAGGAGTACACTAGCAGATTCTTGGAGCTAATGAGGTATGTGCCTTACCTCAAGGAGGAGAAGACAAAGATTCAGAGGTTCATTAGTGGATTAGCGATTGCATTCAAAGACAGGATTGAGTTTGATGAGCCTAGATCATTGGAGGAGGCCATCCAAAAGCTAAAACATTTCTATGAATAGTCGAAGCGCAAGTTTAAGACTAATCCAGACTGGAAACGTAATGCAAGGAATAAAGGAAAATGGGACAAGAGACAAACAAGGCCCCGGGGCATAGGTAATAAAGAGAATAAAATTCCAACTAAGAAGTTCAATGCATCTGACAGAGGACAAGGACTTTGAACCGAGGAGTAGAATAAGGAGCCCGTGCGGTGTTGGACTTGTGGAGGAGATCATCGTAGGAGTGATTGTCCACAACATCCGGCTAGTTATCAAGAGGAAAAAATAGTGGGAGATGTTGGGCAGAGTATTCCCGGGATATATGTAGCGTTGGATAACATATAGGCAGACCATCGGGCATCTATTATTGAGATGGACGGTAAGATTTGAGATCAAGTTATTTATATTTTGATTAACCCCGGATCTAATTATAGTTATGTTAATCCTTACCTGGTGGATAAGTGTGGTTTGAATAAAGAAGTGCATGCAAAGTCTTGGTTAGTGCAGCTAGCTACAGGTACTAATAAGTGAGTTCATCATTGGGTAAGAGCTTGTGCATTTGATTTGAATGGTATGCCTACCACAACACATTTGAATGTATTACAGTTGGGATCATACAATAAGTTGTTGGGCCTGGATTGGTCGTACCTTCGTAGAACCAAGGTGGATTTTTATGACAAAGTTATTGAGTGCTTGGATGACAATGGAGAACCAAGAATCTTGTAGGGTAAGAAGAAAGCAACATCAATTAGAATGGTGACAACTATGCAGGCCAAGCCTATTCGCAGGAAAGGATGCGTGCTATTTGCAGTGCACATTTCTAGTGACAAAGGTAAGGAAGTCAAGGATGCAGATGTTTTGATCAGGTACCCAATATTACAGCAGTTTCAGGATGTATTTCCTAAGGATATTTCAGAGTTTCCACCTCACAGGGAAGTAGAATTTTCTATTGAGTTGGTGCCAAGGGAAGTTCCGACATCAAAGGCACCTTACAGGATGAGTACACTTGAGTTGGTAAAGTTGAAGCTTCAGTTGAAGGAAATTATTGACAAGGGGTACATTAGGCCAAGTGTATCACCATGGGTGCACTGGTACTGTTTGTGAAGAAGAAAGATGGTACTCTTAGATTGTGCATTGGCTACAAGAAGTTGAACAAAGTGACCATCAAGAACAGGTATCTGTTACCGAGGATTGATGACTTGTTTATCATTTGATGGGAGTAACAGTATTCTCGAAGATTGATCTGAGATATAGATATCGTCAGGTACGCATTAAAGAAGAACATATCTATAAGACAACTTTCCAGACCAGGTATGGGTATTATGAGTTTGTTGTAGTTCCATTTGGTCTAACTAATGCTCCAACTACCTTTATGTGCTTGATGAATAGTGTTTCATCTGTGCTTGGACAAGTTTGTTATTGTGTTCATTGATGACATATTGGTATATCCTAAAAATGAAGAAGAGCATGTTGAGCATTTAACAGTAGTGTTGATATTGTTGAGAGAGCATCAATTGTATGCTAAGCTCAGCAAGTTCAGTTTATTTCAGACTAATGTACACTACTTGGGACTTGTGGTTTCCAAGGATGGCATAATAGTAGATCCAAATAAGATAAGAGTTATCATGGAGTGGGCATCTCCTAGGAATGTGGATGAGGTGAGATCTTTCGTGGGGTTGGTTAGGGAAAATTTTAAGAGGCTCCCTAAATTTATATGTATAATAAATGGGCGAATCTCCATGATACATAGGAAAAATGGAAGGTGATTTTATTAATAATATTATATGTATATATAATTTTTTTGGTGAATCTCTCGCCAGATTATATTATCTTGCAAAATCATGGCAAATCACTAGTACAAAATGGCAAATCACTAAGAAATCCAAGGGTTGTTGTAGTCACTCTTTAGAAAATATCAACAATAAGCCTCTATTAAAGGAATAAGTCACAACCATATTCAAAGCCTAACAATTTGGTGTGGTTGAGAGTAAAAATGCTCTCAAGGCGCCTAGATATCAAAAACATTACAAATGAAAAAGAAAATAATAATATAATATCCAAGTGGAAACCTCATTAATGCACTTGGGATAGACCTTTGGTTGAAAACCACCATGGAGGCAACCTTAAGTCTACAATAAAGGAATTCCTCCTCATGAAAACCCTATTATGATAATGGGGTAAGGCAATAGCAAAAAACGAAAATGGAAACAATAGCTTGATAGGAAAAATGACAAAAAAAGGGAAAAAAAGGAGGAAAAAACAACTTTTGGTTCATAAGTGTTTTCAAGTACACATGCACTAAAGATGGCTAGCAATAGGTTAATGAAGATCTCAAACTAGATTGAGAAACAAAGCATTCCAAGATACCTACACCAATAAAACAATTGGAAGGATTAATGTATCTATACATAAATCATCACAAAAAATAAACATTGTACATCCTATTGCAAGTTCTATTTGCAAGAATCATCATCATCATCTTCATACTCCATGTCTTATCCTCCATTTCACACTTTCTCTATATACTCAATTTCATCATCCTCTTTATTATTGATGCACCATACTAATTGTAGCAAGCACCATTTCCAAGTCCCATTAGCATTTTTAATATTCACCATATTTCTTGCAAAATGATTATATGTTTCCGTTACAAAACAAAGTGCTCTTACTATTGTCATGGAAAATCACACATTGGAATTGCTACCATTGTTGAAGGTTATACATCACAAAAATCATCATGGATGAAAACCTTCTTCAACTATATTCAACATACACAACCCCATGTGGTTTGCTAAGAACAACATTGATACCACCAACTCTTCCCAACAAACCATCACCACTCATCTCCGTGATTGGATGTCAGATGGGAGTTCACAAACGCCTACATAAAAGGGATGGAATGAAGGGAAATAATTTCCATCATCTCCAACAAAAGTATTCAAATATGGTTATGGAAACACATGAATGTAATTATGGCCCTATTCATGAACCTCACCCATGACTCAAGTATTATAAAATAATTTCATTTTCTTCTTTACATCAATTACATAAAATCATGATTACACATGTCATTATGAAGACCTTGTTACATATTTCAACAACATAATTTCTTAGTTTTTATTAATGAAATTGTTATTCAAAACATGACCCATTCAGCCACCAATGGTTGTTTTTGGATAACATTATTACTTGTAATGTTTTTTTTAATCCCACTAGACCAACGATCTTCACATATTTATTATCGGTTACTTCCTACCTTGCTATTAAATGCATTATAAGTTAAATTGCAGCCCATCCTCTAATTTGATCTTAATCATTATCACTCCTTACCATAGAAGGTTGGGAGTGCCAACACTGTTGCACACTTTTAACAATTGCAACAATGGGAATCTACACTCGACAATTTGTGATACACTAACAATGATTTCCATAGTGTTTCTACATTCAAGATCCCATCTTTGAGTTCAGTTCCAACATATTAACTAATCTACTCAATCATTATGATTATTTACCATGATGTATCGTGCAAACCAAACACTAGTTTCTACATCTAATATCATCCACAATGCCTCTGCAAACCTAGTTTTGGTCTAAAGTCGTCTGTTGGATCAAAGTGAGCTACCTCAATGGACTATCTACCCATTGTAACCACAACAAAAGCTCACATCATTAAGCTCAAGGTGCCATATCTAAAGTCATAAAAACAAGATAACATGGTTGAGAATAAATGTGAGCACATTGGAATAAAAGACCATAAACCTTTCCATTGAGCATGGGGTATCGTTCAAAAGAGAGCACAAAAGCTCTTTATGGAAGATGGAAGAAAAAAGTTAACAGTTTATCTTGGGCCTAACAATTAGTATAGAAATCCCAACAAGCCTGAGATGATGAAAAGTGAACAACTGGGCATTAATAAATGAATCCAACGTGAAATGCCAAAGCTGAGTATATATGTGAATTTAACTAATAAATACCCCTAATTTGAAATTGCATGTTGAAGATATGTGTATAGCAGTGGGAGAAGTACCAAATCATTTCCTTCAAAACCTGCAAACCGGTTGCAAATTACTTTGATAAAGCAAGAAAAGAGATGGCATTTAAAGAAGCTTCACATAGGAAAGTGAAGAAAACATGGCTCTACATAAACAAGAGGTGAATCCAATAATTTACAGAGAAAACCCCTTGGGATTATTTTAAAAAATATGTAGCTGATGCAGCTCATTAATTCAGCTGGCCATCAATAAGTGAGCATCTCCTATTGTGATCACTCAACAATGAGACTAAATTTTTTATGAGAAATGAGGATTTCCAAATGTTGGCCCATTCTAAATCTTCAGTAACACTAGATCAATTGCAGCTCTTGCAACTTCAACAATATTCTGACCATTTTTATACTGTTGAACCTCTCTGTTCAAAAGCCTTTTTGCAATGATTCGTAGATCCATCTTAAAATTTGTGCCACGAGGATGTTTGTACAAGAGGGTTGTATCTATTACAACATTGTGGAGAACCTTCAAATATAAAAATTCACTCTTTAATGAGTGCCCAACAATAACAATTTCTCTGGAAGCCAGGTTCAGTGATTCTTACAAGTAATTGTGTTGACTTTCCTTTCATATACTAGGGATTATTGTTGACTTTCCTTACTTTTGATGTTAGGAAATGAGCAATGCCAATAAGGACACTTCTGAGGTTGTGAGCACGTTATTTCTCTAACTAAGATTCTCAGTACCAACACCAAGCAATGAAAATTGGCTAGCAAACGATTCAACCTTCTTTTTGAGATTAGAAATGTTATTTCATAGCTAGAAATTTGTTGACTCAATAAATTCTATAAAATATTTTAATTTTGTACTTTGCACAAAGCCCTTATCCTTAATGGCTATCCGCACCCCCTCGTAGATAAAATCTACAACCTTAATAAAGTCATCCTCAAGAATCCCACGGATGGTTGATGCAGGAGTCCCTATGTGAATACCAATAGGAACCATAACACTTTTATCACCTAAAAATGTAAGGTATGAAAGTAAAATATATCATCACATGGAGCAAGGAAAATCAATGAATCCCTTACATCTAAATATAGAAATAAAAAAGTCATGTAACCTAGTAAAGAATCTTGTTGAGTGTGATATAAGCAGCATCCAAAATGTTCTCTACTCTTGCACCATCAATTCCCTTTCCAAGACCATTAATATATACCATGTTGCATTCAACTAGCTAAATCCAATATAAATCAATATACAAGTAGGTTATTTACTCCATCATATGAATAGAGGATCCTTACCAAGGGCCTCAAACCAACTAGAACTAGGTGTTTGTCACTACAACAAGACACCAAATTATAACAAAGCATTGTGCAAAGTCATAGATTCAAAATTCATGTTAATTATCAAGTTGTACAACGTGGGTCCATAGCTTTTCAAAGGTAAATATTTCTTCATTACATGATCTATTAGAAGATTAGAAGTTACAGTTATGTGGGTAATATATTATATCATATGTCATTGTACATGGAGCAGTTATAAATCAATCTACTGCCATAGGCTGAAATGAAGTACAACCCTATTACAAGGCCTATGGTACCAAGTACAACATCTAGTTTAATCACAGTAATATTCATTGGCTTGTAGCAATCTTCTTCTGGAAAGCAACTAAAAGAGCTTTATTAAGCTTTGAATTTCAAATGCTTGTTAAAGGATCAAGTGATGGTTGCAATGAACAACTCAAACTGGGTGATCTCAAAAAAAACTAATTTAGTATTTCCAAGACAAAATAACATTATTTATGTATCTCTAAATTCCATGAAAACAAAACAATTTGATGTATTGAAATGATGTCTGGCATTTGTAAACTAGTGAACATCTTACTAGCCCCAATGCAGGGCTTCAACAAGTGAATGGAGATCAAATGTGGACCCATGCAGCAACATTCATAAAATTATATAGAATAGCATTGGAGGCTATCTATTAACAATGAAGGTCTCTTTCCCCTTATCGCAAATAACAGTGTATGAAAGTTTTAGTTTGACGACTTCCTCTTCAATGGTTAACCTTTCTTCTTTGGTCAACCAAGAAGATAGATGCAAAGCTACAATCTCTTCCTTGTCACCCAGGGTGTTACTTTTGAGATGCATGTCACCTTTTAAACATTTGTACTTATCAAAGGAATCAAAGCCAATGCCCTTGCTCTCTTCTGCATAGTTGAGTAAGATATTCCTAATAACTTCATGCCAAATAGGTTGAGCTACCTTTAGAAATTCATGCATTGATGAATCTGGAATATTTACTTTTCCTACATCAATTTCATCAGGGCCACCTCTTCCATGAAAATCAAAGCCTCCAAGCTTTAATAACTGGTAAGCATCAGCTAATTCATGAAATCCTATTTCACACGATATACCAGAGTAAGAAAATAACCAATACCAATCACTGAAAGGTAGAGACATAATACATTCAAACCAAATAGTAAAGTTGCTCTGATGATGTAGTAATCATAGCTGCAACTACTTATAGGAGAAGGGGTTTTAACTTTGATTAAATCGAATTTAAACTACAAAGACATAAGAAAATGCAACAACCATTCTCAAAGCCCGCTCCTAAATAAATAATCAGAACAGTCAAAACATCTGCACATCAAAGACCTTACCAACTGATTTTCCATCACTTCTATATACTTCGATTCCATGAAGGCTAACTGCTTTAAGCTTTCTGACAAATGAAATGGGGTTCTTTAATCCCCATGGATGAGCCAAGATAGCTACTCCTCTTATCCAACATATCAATTGTATAACATCTTTAGCAAGGATTTCAACACCCCTGCAAGAGAATGGCATTCAATCCAACGTTTAGCAAGACTAAGATCCACATTGTGCAATTCATTTTTGACAGACAAGTGTCACATATAACACCAAAATCTAGGATGATTTAAGTGTTGCATATGTGACATAAGCAGGTCCTCCATCATATAGATATTTATTGAATGCTTTCTTTACACTATCTACATATCTTGCCTCTACCATTGCACGAGCCACATGCAGTCTTCCTGGAGCCACACCATCTCCTACTATGCATGCAAAATGCTCTGATTTAAGAGGCATTTTCAAAGCCTTAAGCTTCTGTAACATAGTTTTAAGTCATGTAAACAAAACTCAAAACAAGGCAAAGGCATTTAATTTTGTCAGCGATAATATTTAAAATAACATCATTTATGTCAGGAAAACGCAATACAAAATGCCCAAAAACACAAATAAAAAACTAGCTTGCAACAAAATCCTTACACTCATATCAAATAAGCCATTAATATTCAAATATATATGTAGTAGAAAGAACCACACATATCCAACTAACAAATCAAGTATTGATTTGCAGTGTTAATATTGTAGGCTAAAAAGATAACAAATTTGACAATATTGAACGCCAAAAAGAGAAATATTATGAATACAATATGAATTTGTGAATGAAATTGAAACAAACATTAACATTTATCTAGGTGCAACAATGTAAATGTACCTTCTTCCAACGATAGCATAATGGCTATGTTTTCTAGCTCCATTGCATGTTCACTTTGAGTAGTAGCAGATTAATATCGAAGAGTTGGCATTACAAAGACAAAAGAATAAAATGTCAAACCATCTTGTTTACAAAGAGGCCAAAATTTAATGCAGTAAAGTGTATCATCAACACTAAAGTAGAATATCCATACACTAATAGTATCATCAACAATCAAGGCAGTAAAATATTTGCAAGCTTACTTTTGAGAAACTCCTGATCTGGGTCATCATATCGCTTTAGAAACGCTTTCAATTCTATAAAGCGCTTATGATAAGGCAAAATAGTTTCATATTTTCATTCATGTACATGAAGAGAAGGATTTGGTGTCCCCAAATTTTCTCACGAACCTTTTCTTTAAAAACTCAAGAAAAAATCAGACTAAGTTCATCACAAAGATGCAAGGTCTCTGTAGCAGGGGCAGATTTTGGATGGTAATATAACCATCTAATAAACCAATAATTTCACAAATGCCTACATAAAAGGGATGGAATGAAGGGAAATAATGTCCATCATCTCAAACAGAGGTATTCAAACATGGTTATGGAAACACATGACTGTAATTATGGCCCTGTTCATGAACCTTGCCTTGTGAATATGGAGAAGGTCACGGTTAGTTAATAAGTTCTTGCCCAAATTCAAGCCCATTTGGCTCTGTTGATATTATGGTTCAAAGTAACTATGCTTTATCTTTCAGGCTAGTGGACACTATTTTGTTGGTCTCTCCTGTTACACTGAAATTTGTCACCATGACTATCTGCAGTTAATATAGCTCCATCAATAGCCATATTATCCTCCTTGTCAAGCCTCATACCTCTGCTCTTCATGTCAAACTTCAAAAAGAGAGAAAGTCACTTAAAAACATGTTTATCTCTGGGTACGCAGGTTCTCTCTACCTTGCCTGCGTGTACGCACTCCAAACACACTGTACCTGCGTACTTGTACGCTCTGTAAGCCAAAGGAGGGTGCGTACCCCTGTAAAGGTCAAAAGGCACAAGTTTCATCTTAAAAAAGTTACTTATGGTCACTTCTAGAGCCTTCTAGAAGAGTGCTTGACGTGTATTGAGCGCCTCCAGATGGGTCATGCACCCCTATGATAGAGGAACTTATCCCATCAAGAGAGGAGCTACCCCATCCAAAAGAGGGAGTATCCCATTGATGTTGGAACTGAATAACTTCCTCTAGAACACTATAAATACAGGCATTGGGCCAGAGGAGGGGAGGTTGAAAAGCTGAACATTCCAAAGGGTAAATGCTGCTGGAATTAGGACTTCCATTGTTAACTTGTGAGGAGAGATTACCATCCTTTCTTGTTTCCATATTGGAAGTGGGTGAGCTTGTAAAAGTAGAGGAAATCTCTTGTTGGACCCTGGGAGGAGCTTGCACAACACCAAGGCTCAGGTTGTAATGGTTCCTTTTTTGTTTCCTTAATACAAATAAGTCCATTCTCTCAATGATTTGTTGTTAATGAATTATTTCATGTACTCCTTGATCTATGTGATGAATATGCTTTGTTTTATGAAATATTCAGGTGTTATGTAATCGCTTTGTTAGTGTATGCAGGTCTGAAAGTGAAGGAGGAGCTCATCTGGATCAGCAAGGCTGGACTGCTACAACAAGTGTTGGACCTAAGGTAAGATAGAAAACGTTTGAATTCTCATAGATCAATGTGTGTTTAGAGAAGGATAGCTCTTGTTTGGTTTGTTTGTCACTAGAGAGTCTTAGACTCCTAGGGAGGTTAGATTTGTCCGCAAATATAACTCTTTCCGCATGACACCCCGATGAACCACTTTATGACTTGTCTCAATTAAAGTTTTATGGTGAGAGTAATAAATCCATAACAGAGCACATATTTCTGCTTTTCAAGTTTTGTGAATCTTATGAAATCGATTATCAAGATGTTGCTTGTGTGCTTTTATTCCTCACTCTTTCAGGTTGTGTTAATGAATTGTGGTATACCCTACCATTAGCTTCTGTTCACTCATTTGAACAATTCCTCAATGAGCTTCATCAAGCCTTTGATAGGTATGATTACTAAGATGTTTACAAACAGATTAATCAACTTAAAATGAAGCCTAATGAATGAAAAGAGAATTTTGTTAATATATTTCTTCAACTATGATATGAGTTCTCTAAAGAAGATACGGATTAGGATTTATTTAAAGAAACGTTTCAGCACTTGGTTCAAAACTCCTTGAAACAATCTAAATCTGAATTAGTGGTTAATAGTGTTCCCCCAACTTTCATTAGTCATGACACATATCTAGTTTCAAAGGAGGAATCTACCACTCATTTTATTCCTTCTCCTCCTCCCTTCGATGCTGGCATTGGGAAATCTGTAAATTAGATTGTTGATCCATTTATCCTACCTATATTCCCTTACCATGATCGAGATATCATCAAAGAAAAATTTGAATGTAGGGTGTGTCAATTCAATTTACTGAGTAAATTAAAACCTGTATTTTACTTATCAATCGAGGTTGGTAGACTTAGAAGCAAACCAAAGTTTATGGAATATTAGATTAAACTAGTGTAGGAAGTAGTTGTTTAGATGAAAATAATGGAAATGCATATTACAAATATAAATTATTGAAAATAAAGCATTAAAATTCTGATCTAAAAAAAGAAAGAGTGCAATGAATCTTTATGGAGCATAGCCAACAAGAAATATTCCTCTAACTTAGAGGTCCTGGTTGTCCTTCCTCATTATTCCTATTCCAACAAGACCAATTTCACCATAAAACATATCATAACCAAAGTAGTAAAAATGCATAAACACAATTTCCAGTTCAGCTCTTAATCTAGAAGGAAGAGGATCTAATTTAGATGCCTTGATTGACCTTCCCTGCTTAAAATCAATTACTGAAAGGAAATCGTTAAAAATCATAAATCAACATGGCATATAATGAATCTATTCAGAAAATATTCACAAGAAACTATAAAAAAAACAACAATCTAAATATTCACAATTATGCACAAAAGTACACTACATTGTACTTAGCTCAGAATGGGGGCCCTCCACCCTTGCTTGGTACACTTGAAACTATCAACTACTATAGATTAGAAATCACGTTCCATAGCAAGAAAAACAAGAAAATGGAAGAGAAGCTCTTCAAATTATATTCAGTAGTAAAGAAGTCTTAATAGTCATAATACATGTTCATAGTTGTTGAATAGTTGTGCTTAAATAAGCCAAAAATATAACAAACTCAACTAAAATAAATGTAAAAACCTATGAGAGTCCTAATCCATCTAATCAGGTCAAACTCATCCCTTTTTCTACACAAAATATGGTAGAATCCCACTAAATCACAAAACTACCCCTTTATTTAGGGATTTCTGGGTGACTGGTCAAGTTTGACTAGCATTGACTAGGCCTGTTTGGACTCATTTGGACTGCGCCAATACGAGTTTTTCTATCCTTGGTTCCCATACTTCTCGAATATATCTTCAGTTTCCACCCAGGTGTCCTGCACATATGACTTCAATGGAGCCATTATGAGAAATTCTGTTCTAGTCAAAATAATTTTTAATACCAAATTTTTACTAAAAATTATAAAATTTAAAAGACATAATTATTTTACCTTAAAGTGAAATAAGAGGCAAAAATATGGGAAAATGACCATGGTATGATGGTAAGGGATGATAGAGAGATGGGAAATGCATGGTGAAGAAAAGTCAAAACTGAGGGCCAACAGAGTGAATACCAATCCCTTGAATTTTAAAGAAAATATTAACACTTATAACTTCAACCTTGAATCTAATTCATCATATTCTCATAACCCATTGTCTCTTGATCTGCTTGATCTACCTCTTTCAAACTCTTCTAATTTTCCTTTTTCCAACCCAAGCAGTGAACAGGTGCAAGGTGTTCACATTTCATAGGTAAACGAGTAGAAAGATGAAGATTTTTTCGACATTTCTTCTCTTCTTCAAGATCCTCGATGTGAAGATGGTGTTTCTCCATTCTTGGTTGATATTGAATCTAGTAATCTCAGTAGTCAATCAAATGAACTCAATTTTCCTAATCAACCTAAAGTATTTGGAAACCATCATTCTGATGACGCTGACTCTATTGATGTATTTGATGATCTTTCAGTTATTCAAGAAGATTTTTATCTGAAATATTTAGAATTTGATTCGGTCAAAGAAGACATTCTTATGGAAACTTCCTCTTTGGCTCACTATCCCTTGTGCCCTGTTGTTTGCAATGCATTAACTTGTGATGAATATACTCCATGATTTTCAAGTTTATCATCTAATGAGAAATATTTTGGATTGACATAAGGTAGTAGGGTCATCCGATGAAGAAAATGGTAATGAGTTCATCAACTATCCATTCCATTCCTTATCATTTCCAACCTTGCATGAGGAAAATTCTTTATTTAAGGTTACTCATGAGATTTATCCAATCAATCCATCCTCAGATGTGCATTTAGAATAACTTTATGACTTGGGTAACTTGTTTGTTGAGGTTGTAAAATTTGACCGAATTAGTGATGTAGGTAGCTATTATATTTTTGATCAATTTGTTCAATGTTACAACTATCACTTAAACAATATCCAATAGCATCCAATTTAACATATTTACTTCTTCAATTATCCAATAGTATATAGAAAAATTAAACAAATGCACAATGAAAGACATCCAAGAGACAAGAGACACCAAAATTTGATCAATGACCAGGGCAAAACCCTCTATGGGGAAAACCCTAGCAAATCTTCTTCTTATTAGATTGTCTTCAAATTTTCAACAGAGAGAGAGAGTACATCATCCAATATCAATTTCAATATCCATTATCCAATCAACTATCCAAATTAGAGACAAAAGAGAGAGAGTCCACAAAATTCAATTGAAGTGCAAATTTGTCCCAGTCAACAATAGTAGTCAATGCCCTAACCAGTCAACAGTTCATGTTCAACTCAACCCTTCAACATCTCAGTCTAGGACAATCAAATTCATCATTTGAATCTGGTCTAATATTAGTCAAAACTATCCCAAAAGCATATGGTCAAACTCAATCAAATTTGCACTTTTTCCTATGGTCAATCTTGCAGTCAACCTCGGTCAATGTGCCCATAACTCCTCGAACTTTGTGCCAATAGATGCAACATTAAAAGATAAAAATTTTGGTGGGAAAATCGCATTCAAATGCTTGGTCAAATTTCCTGGTCAACACTCATCAAACCTGCAACAAAAGTATGAAATTTTCAATCCTGAAATTCATCCTTCTTGCCACACGTGTGAGAGAAAATATATGTCCTGGAAGTTGTATGAACCAATCAGAGAAGGAGAGAGAATATTGTGTGTTGATATGATGCCAAATGAGGTTTGAGGACCCTTGTATTTAAATGAATCGATGAGGGTGAAAACACATGTCGTTTGGGCTTCATGAGCCTACATGATGTTGAAGTTGACCTTGACAATTTCCACATGTGTGGGATTTAATTCAAAAACACACTTATCCTTGTCTGATTTGAATGATCTTTAGGTTGATTTTGGTCCTCTTGAAAAGAGGATTTAATGCAATATTTACATCTATCAAATTAGTTTCCCAAAGTTGAATTACACCCTATTTGCATAATTTAACACTCCCTCTCAAATAGGGAGAATTCCACTTGTCAATATTTGTTCATCGATCATCATGTCATCATGTACCATCTCTCTTATCTCTTCTCATATCATGTTGAAAATTCTCGAATCTAAAGAATAAGAAATGTTGTAGGGGAGCTCCAGCTACCACCCCTCCTCTATCCCCATCGGGGAGACTTTGCTACCACCCAGAATCATCATCATCATCATCATTGGGGAGCCACAGCTACCACCCGAAATCAAAGACAATGGGAGAGACCAGCCTACCCCAAGTGTAGGGATCACACTCTATCCCAAAGTCCCTAACAAAATGTGAGATCAACTTACTAGAGGTAAGGATCACACTCTACCCTATTTTCAATGATTACCCTTCTTAACCCTAAATATTCAGAAGGTAGAACACATGCATCCACCAACTTGGGCGAGATCCACCTACTGCAAGTGGTGGGTATCACACTCTATCCCAATTCCCTCAACTCATTGGCTAGATGGGAAAGGTTATCCCATAGAGGGGGAAGGACACTAAATGGGGCATACTCTGACTAGGGGAGATCACAGATCTCAACGTTCTATCGGTTAGAGGTATCTCACCCCAAGATCCCTATAGATCCATTCCTCACCCTAGGAGCTCAACCAAGGGGGAAGGTCACTGCTTAGTGTTCTTGATTAGATTAGACCCTTATTTGAAAGGGCCATCACAACCAGTCCAAGTTTCTCTCTGAATACCAAGAACCCCTTTCAGTAAAGGCTTGGTGAGGATTTTGTCTATCTACTCATTTGTCGAAATGTGGAGTCTCATGGATCCTCTCTGCACCATGTCACAGATGTAATGATATCTAAACTTGATATGCTTGAACTTGCGGTGAAACACGAGATTCTTGGACAAAAAAATCCCACTCTTGTTGTCACAATAAATGACCGTCGTATCCATAACCTGCTAAAACTTTCTCCAAAGAGCTTCCTTAACCAAACTTCACAATTTGCCAGGATCGCTGTAATATACCCAACCTCAATAGTGCTAAGGACTACAATTTTTTTCTTCATGCTCATCCAAGATATCATGGAAGATCTGAGACTAAAACAACATATGGAAGTTCTCTTCCTGTCGACAACATTTCCATCCCAATCTACGTCTATATATCCATATAGTCTAACATCTCTAGTAGCATATCTCAATCCAAGGTTAATAGTCCCATGTCGATATCTCAGTATATGCTTAGCAATGACCCAATGTACATGGTGAGGCTAAGTGATAAACTCGTTCAAATTGTTAACTTCAAAGCATATGTTAGGGCAAGTGTTCATGAGAAACATCAAAGAACCAAACAATTTTCTATATTCAGAAGGGTTTGTTAGGTCCAGTCAAGAACCCTCTCCACACAACTTCTTTAAATTCATCTCCATAGGTGTAGGCAAGGAATTTCATTCAAACATGCCAAATCTCTCTAGAAGTTTCACAAGTGTTTTTCCTTGTGAAAGGAAAATCTCTCCCAGCTTTTGCCATAATTCTAATCCCAGTAAATAGTGCATCAAATAAATTCCTTTCATCTCGAATTCGGAAGCCAACTTCCTCTTACATTCTTGAATGAAAGGGTCTGCACCTATCATGAATAAGTCATCGACATATAGAACAAAAATGAGAGGCATAACTTGGATTGTTTTGAAGTACAAGTTTGTATCAACATTGCTCCTTATGAATCCCAACTTTATCAAGTAACTATTGATACGAGCATACCATGCACAAGCGTTTTGCTTCAATCCATAGAGATATTTATTCAATCGACATACATGGGTCTTCCTGTCATGAACTTCAAATACTGGAGGTTGTTCAACATACACTTCTTCTTGCAACAAACCATGTAAAAAAACGACCTTCACATCCATTTGATGGAGAGTCAATCCATGAATTGCAGTAAGGGTTACTATCAAATAGATGGTTCTATATCGGGCCATAGGAAAAAATACACCATCGTAATCTTCTCCCTCTTTTTGAGAGAATCCACGGGATATGAACCTTTCCTTGTATTTTTCAATTCTTCCATCAGACCCATGCTTGATCTTATAGATCCATTTTGAGGTGACCACAGATCTTCCCTTCAGTCTTGGCACAATATCCAATACATCATTTTTCATAATAGACTCATATTCTTCAGGGATTTCATCTTTACAAACTTGTTCCTCCACAAATTCTTCAAAGGTACTCGGTTCAACTTGAATCATCTTTCTCATAGCTACAACATAATATTGGAACTTGCAGGGCTTCTTTCTTTCCCTGGAAGTTCCATGAGTAGCAGCATGTTTCTCGACATCTTGTAATGTGTCCTTAAGCCAATGAGGTATTTTCCTTGTAGGGGGATTGCATGGAGGAGGGTCCAAAGGGTCCATAGACTCCATGGAATCATAAACGATGTCCTTATCATATTCAAGCACATAAGGACCTTCTAGAATATCCATATCATCACTCTTGTCTTCAGGAGGAGAAAGCGCCCTTACTTTTCTAAGAGAATCATCTTCATCGAATGTTACATCCCTACTAACTTCAACCTTCCTTTGACTAGAAATATATATACAAAATGCTTTAGAATATTAACTATACCCAACAAACGTACCTTTCCTTCCTTTAGCTTCTAGCTTTTTTCTTTTCTTCTTTGGCACATGGAAGTATATGAGGGAACCAGAAATCTGGAGATGACCAATATCGGGATTGACACCTGTGAATACTTCCTTGGGAGTTTTGTTGTCTAAAGCTTGATGAGGCAACCTGATTTAAACATATATCATTGTGTTTGTTGCTTCAACCCAAAGGAGCTTTGGCAAATTTAGATCATGGAGAATGGCTCAGGCAACCTGCACAATGGACCTATTCTTTCTCTCAACCACTCCATTTTGTTCAGGAGTGTAGGAAACAATGGTCTCCTTATTAATTCCTTCCTTATTGCAAAAGTATATGAATTCATTTGAGATGTATTCCTGATTGTTATCAGACCGGAAGATCTTTATTTTCTTCCTTTTATGATTTTCAACCAAAGCCTTGAACTCCTTGAATATTTCAAATGCCTCATCCTTGTGCTTCAAATAATATATCTGTGTCTTCCTTGAGAAATCATCGATGAAGGTGATGTAATAAATATGAACCCCAAGTGAATGCATGGGAATTGGACCACATATATTAGAATGAAATAGATGAATAATTTCTTTCGTCTTGTTGTCGCTAGAGGGGAATGGCCCCCTTGTCTTATTTCCACTAGAACACCTAGGGCAAACTCCATCATGTTGAGATTGAACATAGGGGATCTCAGAGACCAAATTATTCAATTTTGGAAGTGCATTATAGTGTATATGGGTCAATCTTTGGTGCCACAACTCGCTTTGAAGATTTGTATTATTTACCATAGCTAGAAGAGTTATTCTAGTGAATCTATAGAGTCCTTCAAACCTAGTTCCCAATGTGAAGGCATTTCTCATGTAGGATTCAATAGGCCAAGTAAGTACTTTTCCTTTAATGAATGAAACCCTCATTCCTTTATCTTCCAAATAATATATTGAAACCATTTTTTTCTTAAATCTCAACACATATAATGCATCATGAAGCAAGACATTTTCCCCGAAGTTCAAAGGAAATTTGTAAGAACCAAATCCCTTTATAGGATGAGTGGTGTTGTCACCAAGAATAATGTTCAAATTGGTATCCCTCTCTAAAAAATTAGAGAGAACCTCCTTATATCCAAAAACGTGGTGAGAGGCCCCACTATTAACCAACCAACTATCCCAAGAATCTATAGGAGATGAACTAGCTAATGCTGAAATAAGAATATATTCGTATTGATTAGTAGCATTGCCTTCATACCTGGAGTTCCTTGACCTCTTAGGAGGATGATAGTTATCACCGTAATCATCAGAGGAGTCTCTTGTTTTTTCATTCCTTCTTCCATTTATTCTATCATCTCTCCTTTCATATGACCTGTTTTTGTTGAAGCCATGATTGTTATTGTAGGATATTGAATAGTTTCTTCTTGGAGCATCTCTCTTTTCAGGACAATCTCGAGCATAGTGACCCTTTTGTTGACAATTGTAGTGCTCAACATCTCTATCTTTCCTTATTTAATCCTTGGAGTCTCTATTAGATTGAGGAGGTATTCTTGATTTAGATGGATTTCCCTTCCCTTTCTTTGCATTATTTTTCTTTCCTTGATCAACATAGGCAGAGGGATCTCCTTCATTTGATCCTTGAATTCTTCCTCTAGATATCATCCTTTATTCTTCTTAAGTGGGATTTCCAACAAGCTCATCAAATGATGGGAAGTTATTGATGTTACTTATAGTGGTAATGAAGGTCTCCCAAATGGGAGGGATTCCTCTAAGAGTTACAATCACTAATTCCCTGTTAGGTGTGGTTTCCCCAATCCGTTGCAATTGATCTCTAAGATGATAATGTATGATTTCACGGATTCTCCTTTGTCCATATTTGTGTCTTGAAATAGATGATTTCATTTAAATTGTTGACTTCATGCATGCTATCTATCTTATCATACATGTCCTTAGCCCTTCTCAAATTTCCCACATACGCAAGTAGATTATCTTGTAAACCATCAGCGATAATTTTATTTAATTCTAACTCACCTTTCTTATGCTTGTTTTTTATAGCAGCAAAAGCATTCTTCGGAGCCTTAGGTACTCTTCCTTGAATTAAGTCCAAAACATCATTGTTGTCAGCTATGATCTCCAACCCGACTTTCCATGCAGAAAGGTTAGATGAGTCACCCAACTTCTCATGCTTCTTGAAGAAAGAGGAAGATATTTTTACCAAAATGTTTTTCCCTTTTTTGATTAGCTACTAGAAAATGAATGCTCTTTCTATATGTCTCTTGGGCTTGTCTTCCCCTCAGATCTGATACCATATTAATTTTTCATCAATTTGTGCTATGTTGCAACTATCACTTCAAAAATATCTAATAACATCCAATTTAACAAATTTACTTCTTCAATTATCCAATAATAGAGCAATAGTAGATAGAAAAATAAAAAAAATGCTAAATGAAAGACAACCAAGAGACAAGGGACACCAAAAATTTGGTCAATGACCAAGAAAAAACCCACTATGGGGAAAACCCTTGCAAATCTTCTTCTTATTAGATTGTCTTCAAATGTACAACAGAGAGAGGGTACATCATCCAATATCAAATATCCAATCAAATATCAAAATCAGAGACAAAAGAGAGAGTCAACAAAAGTCAACTCAAATGCAAATCTGCCCCAGTCAACAACAATAGTCTGTGCCCTAACCAGTCAATAGTTCCTGTTCAAGTCATCCCTTAATCAAATCGGTCTAGGACAATCAAATTCAGCCTTTGAATTTGTTCAAAGATTTGTCAAAACAGTCCCAAAACAGATGGTCAAACTTGGTCAAACTTTACACTTTTGTCTACGGTCAATCCTGTAGTTATCCTCAGTCAACATGCCTAGAACTCTTCAGGTTTTGTGCCAATAAATGCTGCCTTCAAAGATCAATTTTTTTGTGGAAAAATCACAGTCAAATGGTTGGTCAAAGTTCCTTGTCAATTCTGGTCAAACTTGTAACATGTGTTAGAGAAAAAATGTTAGAGAAAATATATGCCCTGTAAGCTGTATGAACCAATTAGAGAAGGAGAGAGAAGATTGTGTGTTGAGATGATGCCAAATGAGGTTTGAGGACCCTTGTATTTATATGAATCGATGAGGTGAAAATACATGTTGTTTGGGCTTCATGAGCCTACATGATGTTGAAGCTGACCTTGACAATTTTCACATGTGTGGGCTTTAATTCAAAAACACAATTCTCCTTGTCCGATTTGAGTGATATTTAGGTCAATTTTGATCATCTCAAAAAGAGGAATTTAATGCAATAACTATTTCCAACAAATGATTTGTTTAGAGTGGAATTGGACCCTAGTTTCATAATTTAACATCTATCATCATGATAGTAGTGATTTTGTTGTAATTTCGACTAGTAGTTGGTCCCACACCATGCATAATCTGATCCAATCTTTACAATGAAATTCTACAATCCTTGAAAGTTCCAAGACTTGTTAGGAATTTGAGGAACTTTAAATCTTTTTGATGGTGTTATCAAGTTCTCATAATACTAATAAGATCCTTGAACTAAGTTGGATATGGATTTTCTTGTAATATTTTTTCCTTTGCATGGTTTCACTGAATGCAAATTCCTTCTTGGAAGATCTTCGATATTTAGGACATATCTCTTTTGACTTTCAAGATTTAGTTATTGATCAGATTGAGATTTCAATTAGTTCATCTCGATGCATATATCTTGTATCAAACTTGGGTTTGGAGTGTATACCTTTCATGGATGTGCAAAGTTATGAAGCTAATCATTTTAAAGATTATCATTGGCCGAAGAATGCATACTTATTAGATACAATTGAAAATAACCAACTCCTAGTTTTCCTTGTGAATGTTATGATGCTAATAATTTTCTTCATGGCATCGGATACCCTATTGAGTGTTAGTGAATACTTGAATTCTCTGGTGAGTTAAATTTCTCTATATAATACACGTTTATCCATTGTATCTCAATTGGTTTCATGTGTTTTCCTTATTACCATTCATTTTCAATGCTTTCGATGATTTTGATGTTGTTTTAGTTTGTAACCAAGTACAAGGAAATAGTTTGTTACATCCTACAGCCAAGGAAGATGATTTTATTGTTCAAAGCATTTGCAAATTTGTTCAAACTAATTTATATTTGTTTTCTACTAAATAAGCATAGTATGCTTTAATCAGTCCATCTGATCACAATTCCTATCCTAACAACCATCATTTGACTAATCTTTTTCCTACTGGTGTATATAATGATGTTTGTTTTACATTAATTGATATTTATTATTTATCATCTCACTATTTGGATACTTGTCAAGCAGTTGAGGCACTTCAACCTTCACTGATGGTTATGTCAGGTCATCATCATCTTGGCAAGCCTTCTAGATATGATCATATTCATTTTCCCTTACAACATTCTCATCCTAATTCCATGCCATTAATTAAAAAATCATCTTCTCAAGGATTTTGGGGTTTTCAAGAGGATGGTTTTGAGTTATATGATCCAATATATGATTTCTTGGAAGCATCTTACTTAGCAAGCCCTTTTTGTAAATAATAAGATTCTATATTTGTTTATTCTTTAGAAGGAGGACAACACAGCTGAAGATACAATCACAAGAAGGTTTGGAGGTTTGTTTGATTATGTTTATGATAAAAAAGGTAAGGTTGTAGGTTAGTCATGGTTAGGTTTTATGGCGCATCTTTCTTCCTGTGGGAAATACCTTCTATTTTTTGTGCAAGCTATTCAAGTTTTATCTTATTTTTTTCACATATTTTTATATCTATTTTAATTGACTATATCTTTGTGTTTGCAGGCCAGGAGTAATCGCGGTGGTTACATTGGAAATTTCATTACACTTGACCCTGACTTTCTAGTTGGTTAGGTTAGGAGTAGGTCTAGCTACATTTTAGTTTCCCTTTTGCACTCATCCTTCACTTGCACTCCTTTAGTCTTTATTTTGTTTTCTTACATTTGTCTCACATGTTGTTGTTTAGCCCAATTCTCCATTTGCTTTGTTCTTTTGGAATTGTTTTCTTTGTTTTGTCTTGTATTTTATTTTATGTTTTGCCTAATAAGACCCTGCATGAAAGATGCTTCTTTTGGCTCACAAAACAATGTGGCAAAGCTTTGAAAAGGGAAATTGTGGTGACGAACAATGATTGGCTAATCTGTTACCCTCTTCTCTATTTGGGTTCACATATCCTTTAAAGTCAATGATGTATGAATGTAAGATATGATTTGTTCCAAATGGAAAGCCCTTGGTTGAACTAGAAAGCCCATATCTCTATTAGGATATTCATTCCTAATTTAGCATTATTTTGAATAGTTTTTTTGACCTATCAACTCAATCGAGTAGAGAAGGGAAAATATAAAACTTTAAATGAGCATATTAATTTTAGATATGTTTCAAATCCCTTAAACAAGGAACCAACCTCTCTTGCAAATTAAATAAGTCAAGATCCATCTTCCACCTTCAAAATAAATAAGTGCCTTTTCACATTCTATTAGTAACTAAATAAAGAGGTGAACAAGAGAAAGGCTTCTTGTGAAGAAAGGTGAAGCAAGCAACTTCACTGGGGTATTGAATAGGCATGTTGGTAGCAAATAAATGTTTGTGATTCATTTAGGTGACTCCATCTTGGTACTGAACAATATCACTGTAAGAAGAGAAACACTATGGAATGTGCTTAACTCTTATTATCAAAATATCAATATACTTACTATCCTTCTCCCCTATCAAAACAATTGAGGTATGACTAGTCTTATGTTGATGTGTTCAAGCTGAGCAAGGAATAGAAGAGATTATATATTCATTTGGGATAAGTGGGAAATCCAGGGTAATCATCATGGCGAATCAATACTTACTGAAAGAATAAGACCTTTCACTTAAGGATAAAACCTAAAAGAATAAGTTTGGGTTCTACCAATGTTCTGCCAAGAGTTGACGTTACGATCAACACCCTCCAAAATTTTTCCTACGCTTTAATTTTGGAGCCTACTAAGGATCTTATGATTATTCATTCCATGGTTACTTCATGGTCAGTTAATGTTTTGCAAAATTTTTAAGCATTCTAATTTTAATTTTCAAAGTCACTTGCTCACACATGCTCAGTATTTGATGAATTCACAATCACACCCATCTTCTACAAGCTTAGACAGGCCTTGCATAGTTCTTGAGATTAAGGCTTGCACAATGCTTATTTATAGTGCTTGCACTATCACTGTTGATAATGACTGGGAAATCCATAAGGATAGTACATTGTGCAACCTATGTTGACATTAAGTGTTCACTTTCCATTGATAGTCTCTCTCTCACTTCGATTGCAATTTTACCTCTATTTCGATGAGTTTTCCAATTTTCCCTTTTGTGCACCTTTACTTTCATAGATGTTTCTTTCACATTCATGACTGTCATATTCTCTTGAGTTCACTTTAAAATATGGTGTTTTCATGTTATCCTCACTCTAGTATGTTTCACTTTCAATTCCTAAGCATTTGCAAGTGTCATTTTCACGTTGTCTTACTATCGAAGTGTCTATTCTAACTAATTTCACTCATGTATGTGTCGCACCTTTGCACAACACTAAAGGAAGCTCTAATGGGATTTTATGGATAGATGGTCCTATATAATAAGAATGTGCGCTAGATACATTCCTACAACTTAGTGCACTTTTTGATCATAGTCAAAACTTCTATCACAATTTGTGTTCTAAGTGTCACAATGTGGCATTTCAACGGTTGCACTTAGACATGCGTGTTGTTTTGATGTTGTTTCAAGGTGTGATTTTTTTTCATGAGTCATGTGCATTCCTCTAGATTTTATTGATGGCATTAATGTGTGTGATTGGTTTTTTAGACTTGTTTGGATGTCTTTCTCTCTTTTAATCCACTGGTCCCACACTTAGCCATTTTCCAGCTCTTCTTGGTCCTCTTGCCCAATGCAAGTTATGAAAGCATGAACCCTCTTACCAAGTGATGAGCACTGCCTATTCATGAGCTTCATTGATGAGATATCTCCCTCCTAGACTTGTGCATTGATTCTTCCTAAAGGTTAGTTCCTATCATTGTGCATATAGAACCTTCAAAGCATGGTCCCCTAACCCTTGTTTATAGTATTAACTCACTGCACTAATATTTAATCACTTCTGACTTGTATAATGCATGGATAATTTCTAGTGGCCCTCTTCAAAATTAAATTGCACAATACAAGGTCTCCTCCCTCTCACAATGCATGAAGCATATCCTAGGCAAAGTGACTTGATCTTCTGTTTCTTTCCTTAACCAAATGCACAATCTCCTCTTCTAGTGAGCCTCCTTTGGCGCAGGTTGCATTTCTAATGGACATTCGACCACTGCAGAAGAAAACTATGCTAGCATAGGAGCTTGCCCCTCAAGAATTATGCATGTCACAATTATAATGCACAATCTTTTCTTGTCTGCTCACTAGAACCCCTCATTGTTTCATGCCTTGTTTTGCTTGCATTCTCATCATATGTCATTGTTTTAGTGGAAAATGCAACCTGTCCCAGGTCACTACTAAAGAAAAATGTGCTTTTCCTAAAGTCTGACTCTTATTCATAGCACATGTCACAGTTCTAGTCCATAGTTAGACCTCCCCACAACTATTTTGAAGCTCAATTTCTCTATCACTATCTCCTTGTCCTTTAAACCCTGCGCATTGCGCGGGTTTAGTCAGCAAGCTCATCATACTTCCTATTGCAATTTCTCATTATGTTGGACCTTGAAGATCCCCTCCTCATAGTGCATGGCATATTTCTAGTGATTATTGGTGCCTTCCTCATCCACTGTTGAGCTCAACTATGCCATCGTCAATGAGCTCTTCCTTCTTAGTCCTTTCACAGGCGCATAAAAAAAAAACTTCTTACATGAGAAAATTAGGGATAAAATAGATGATTTCAACATTGATCTTGCCTTGTCATGAGTGAACTTAATTGGAAGGTATACCATCTCAACATGGAAAAATGATTCTCAAGGAATATGTCAAGGAGAAGGAACAAAGAGAACTTGCAAAGAGGAAGAAAAAAGAAGACCCATCATGAATACATGAAGAGATCATGAACCATTAACCATGACGGAGTGATGACATCCCATGTTTCCTTAGAAGGTTCCATCCCTTGTCTAGATACTTTGGAGGGTGAAGATGAAGAACAAAGAAGATCATTCATGAAGGTTGAAGACATAGCAGTAAGAAGAACAACTTTGAATTACCACATCATCATGAAGTTCCATGTCATCATTGCCAAGCCATGGCTTGTACAAGTATCATCACAATGTCATATGTGTAAATGTGTCTTGCCACATGTTGTGGAATGTAATTATGTATTATCAAAATAAAAATGACAACAATGTAAAGTTGTGGAAGTCCAAGGTCACATGTTGAAAGAGTCACATGTGGAACAAATAGTTAATAGAAGTTCAAAGGTCATTTAGGAGTCCAAGGGTCATGAGGGTAACTCAAGAGTCATAAGGGAATATGACAGGTAATTCCTCTTGTTGTAAAAGAAACCTCATAACTCAAGGAAAGGGATTTTGGAGTCTTATACTTTGGAGAGATAACTTTTTCTTCTCTAGCTTGACATAGGAGAGAGGGTTATTCCTTGGAGAAGAAATAAGTGACTTAATGTTCCACTATTCGAGCTAGTGTCTCACCATTATAACTGTTTACTTGGATCTTTCACTTAAGAATTATCAGAAGCTCATTGAGCCAACACATTTTCATGCATGTATCGTGAATGTTGTAAGACTATTCTTTATATGTTTGCAGTATATTTTATGTTTATGTACTAAGGAAATTGAACTACACCATTGGCTTTGGTGCTTATCTTGTTGAATGTGTGTTCTATTTACTTTAATTATTGTTTTGTCTATGTGAAATATGTCTTGGGATAGTACTATTACTTTCCTTATAGAGATTCACTCTTATCTCCCCTCTCGTGAAAGCCTCCTTTTACAGATTTCAATTGGTGTTTTTCACTATGTCAACTTAATTTCTGATTTCAAAGGTTATGTGCATATTTACTTATGTTATCCATTGTATCCAAACCAAACCTTAAGTTATGGTGGTCAGGTCAATACTCTGAATGGGGCTCCTATTCCAAATGGAGTGAGGTCTGATTGGGACTTCACATTAGGAAGAACCCTTGTATGTTGGAGATATCCAGCACCATCAACAACACACCAAACCAAAGTTGATTGTTTTGAAAAAGAAATTGAGTGCCTAGACAAGCATGGAGAAAGAAGAATATTGCAAGGGAAGCCAAAGCCTAATTCGGTAAGGTTGATCAACACCACGCAAGCCAAGAGAAGCAACATGAAAAGATACCACTTATTTTTCGTACACATTTATAACAATGAAAAATCCACTTGAAATGCTGAAGATGAGGAGAGTGAACTATTGAAGAAATATCCTTCGTTGCAGTAGTATTGTGGTGAAGTAAAATTCTAAGTGTAGACACAAACAATTCCTCTAGCACGAGAGCGGGTCTAGCCACAAACAAGACATTCTATGGAAGATTTCCTTAGGTTAGAACCAATTAAAAGGGCCTACCTCTTAGTACGCTTATCCCGTTTGGTGATGACCTTGTTTCCTCACTCTAGCTATCTCATGTTTCCTTCTTTGAGCACCTGAAACAAGTAAACAAAAACAAACAACAACCGTGATAATAGACAAATTGTATTCAACCTACATAACAAGTCAATAAACATTAAGCCATAAACATGTGAGATGACATATTATGTAGGAAATCACTCGATAGTTTCATATATATTGAATCAAGAAGAGATTACAACCGTTGTCTTGACGTTGTTGTTCTCCTCTGAAAAATTTGGGTTCCCACACACTTCCGTTAGAATTCCATGATGGCCTCAACATTGGTAGTTTTAAGGCTCTTCCCTTTAGTCTTCACACTAAACCAAATCCACACTTCTCCCTCACACACAACTAGAGAGCTACAACTATGAATAAATTTCTGATTACTCCACAATCAAAACTCCAACTAGAGCCTAATTAGAACTAGCTTGTGCTCGGGAAAAAGGTAGGTTTATATAGCATGGATGGAAGAGATATGGTTCCTCTTCTCATGGGATAAGTTCTTATCTCTTGAGATAGTTCCATCCTAATAGGGGAAAGGAGCCCAAATTGATCTCCTCGACTCCATCTGGCCTAACCAATTACCAGACCTATGTTACAAAGCTTCTAGAGCTGGAAGCTTTGGATCCTTATTTAAAAAACTTTCCAAAAGAGGTTCGGCATGAATGGAACAAGGATCAGTCACTCCAGTCGGTGCTAGGGACAGTTATAATCCCTGCATATCAGCGCGAGGAGGACATGGGTCATTAGCGCTGGTCTTGTAAACTTGGAAAAACAGAAGATTTTTGGGAAATGATGCAAAAGGGAATTGTTCTTCTCATGAAGAGGGACATAATGGGAGTTTCTTCATGAAGGAAAAGCATGTAGGGTTCATTGTAGAGGTGCTCTAGTATTGTGGAATGGGGAGAACAGGGACAGTGAAAAAATGTTGTGTAACATATGCCCCCTAAAGCGTGAAGGCCGAACTAGAGTGGGGTGAAATGCTTTATGAATTAGTGAGGGGAACTGGAGTCTATCGTGAGAAAACCTACAAGAAAGTACAGATACATATACATTACTGAAAAATATGTCAAATGATACATGAATCATGGTGTGGACACAACCATCTAGAGAATGATCATGTAAATGGATCCAGGCATGGGCATAGCCATCTGATAAAGAGGATCACATCGAAACCAAGGTATGGTTGCAGCCATCCAATAATGAGAAGGATCACATATGATAACTCATGGTATGGTCGCAACCGTCTATCTGAAAGAGACATGTATATGAACATGATCATGTCACATCACCTTGCAACTTGGAATTTTGTGATCTGAGCCCAGGGTCTTGCGTTCCAACACGACCCGATCAAAGTGAAGATTCTAACATGTGAAAATATGTGTTGACGCCGAACATGCTAGAAAATCGCTTGAATACCAACCGATGATGTGAACTATTAACAAGTATGAGAGAAACCACCAATAATGAAAATGGTTCTCAAGGTACTATAAGCACAATTCACGGAATTTGAATAAAGGAACTGAAGTTGAACACCCATGAAATCGCCCGATCGAAAGCCAATGATGTGAACTTGTCATCGAGTGCGAAGAACTTGCCATTAGGGCATGCAAGCTCTAAGGTACTGGAAGGGAGTCTCTCGGTCAACTTCCTAGATAATGAGCTGAAGTCGACAGGAAGTGACTGTGTCGAAGGAGGGCCATAATGTATCCCACATCATCAACACGAGACAAAGGGATGCAAAATTATTTTGGATGATGTAGAGAATCAGGGGTAAGTGTAACTGCAGAAGGACAACCCTTGAACATATTGGCAACATGACTAGAAGTTTGGCAACTTTTGGATCCATAGGATCAGTGGTCATGATGATGTGGTAGAGATAAAATGGAAGGCAAAAATAAATGGCCCAACCCAGGAAGGTCAAATATGAAGTGAGGATATCCCAACTTGACACAAAGCAGAAAGTGTGATGTTCAAGAGTGAGCTGCCGAACCACTGATTGAATTTCCAAATTTTTCCCTGCCATTTCTAGCAGGTACCCCAATTATTTTTTATCACAAGCTTGAAGGGGATATCATGTGCTTGCAATGTAAGTCCATCCTTCGAATGAATCTGACCTAGTAAGTTTAACGAGCGCTAGGAAGGAGAAGCTCATGTTCTTTATCGTGACGAATCAATGTTGTTTAATGTTTTAACGAGTCCAAAAAATGTGCAACTCAGTATCTTTTTCATGTTTAGAGAGTTTGAAAAAATCCAAAGAAAATAAAACTCCACATGGTCCCTTTTTGTACATTTGTGTCTCTCGAGCCTGAAAAGGTAGAAAATGATACTTGAGAGAACCGCTTGATCTTTTCGTTCAAGGAGTATCTCTTTCGTAAATAATGCATCCCAACCCGAAAAAGGGGTAAACGTATACTGGGTGTACAATGTTTCACATTCGTTAATGAGTTCAAAACGATAAGAGATCGATAATCTTTTCGTGTTTAAAGGGTCGGAAAAGAGCTTGAAAGCAGACCTCCCATTTTATTCTCTTTAACGAGTCAAAAAGGGAAAAATGCTCGGCGATCTTTTCATTTTGTACGAGTCAGAAAAGAGATTAAGGGTGACTTGTCTTGGAGGAACCAGTGGTATAAAGGGTAGAAACTGCTCAAAACATGTAATGGTCAAGAGGTTGGCTAACAAAACCACTCATCGCTACGGTCCCTTAGGAAAGGAATAACAACCAAGTGAAAGCATATGATTGGCCAAAGAGATGGTGGTGATGAAATGAAACAACCAAGGCCCATCTACCAGAAGTTAGCTGAAAAATGATAATCACGAGATATAAATTGGGCATGGGTTCATTTTTACACAAGCTTGAATCCTGGAGAACTTTGCTTGGATTCGGTTTCATGTTTACAAAATCTTGAAACGAAAAACTATGCTTGCTATAAGTTCGCATGCCCCCAACATAATGACTCAAATCGAGGTACATGCCCCCAAGCTTCATTTCATTCAACTAGGTGGATGGAATGAAGGTTCACTTTCGAGGTCTAAGAAAGACTTGACTGGGATTTTACGAGATCTTAATCAAAAACTTGATTTGGAAAAGGGATTTGTTTCATTTTTTAACGAGGTTGACATAGTAAAAGAACTATCCTCAAGACTCCTTGTTTCATTTTTTAAGGAGCTTGACATAATACCAAGAACCATGCTCCGACCCCTTGTTTCATTTTTTAACGAGGTTGACACAAGACCAAGAACTATCCTCATATGTTGTTTCATTTTTTAACGAGGTAGACATAGAAAAATAACTATCCTCATGACTCGTTTCATTTTTTAACGAGGTTGACACAAGACCAAGAACTATCCTCATGACTCCTTGTTTCATTTTTTAACAAGGTTGACACAAGACCAAGAACTATCCTCATGAATCCTGCTCATGGACCATAAGAAATCATGACTCCCAAGATGTCATCACTAGATGGAGGAACCATGCTTTGGGAGGGATACATGTCATTTGGTACCAAAGACAAGTCGGTTCCAATTCCCCTAGTACATAATGTACAATACGATTTGTGTGCTTATCAACAGTTGTGGAGACGGAATGGGTATCCACATAATTGACCTGTGGTGGGGAAGGTACTATTGCAAACAAGAGCCGATAGGGGATGATGGTTGCAAAGGAGGTGCTTGGTGACCAATGAATGACAATTGATCAATGCTCACTATCTCCCTTCGTGTGGAAAACAAAACACACGGAAAAGCGAAGAAACAAGTGCTCCCATGACATAAAAATAATCACATCCAAGGAGAAGATTTAAATCTCAAGGACCTTGGACTACCATCACATCTATATAGACGGTCTTCCCTTACAAAGTAATAGGGTACTTCGGAAGGACCCCCAAGGGTTGACTGGTTCCTCTGCTAAAAACTAGCAGATTCTGAGTGACAGGCACAAGCTATGGGGAGCCCAACTATTTCCAATTAGTAGAAGACATGATGCTAAAAAACATGCCTTCATCTAATATAGTGCCATGTACTACCATATTATAGGCTTGTACTGTGATATGGAAAGGAACATAAGATGGGAGGCGGAAAGTAGTCAATGGACCCCAATTGAAAGAGACGACATAACTACTTGGTGGGGGTAGCATATGATTTCCCCCATGCTATACAGGAATAGGAGAAGGACTCTCCTGAACAACCAGGATGGGAGGGTCAGGCTTCAATTCATGAGAATCTGAGGATACAAGAAGAACATGAGCAGTATGATCACCACTCTCTCCCGGAACATAGTGAGAAACTAGTGGCGGAACCAAGTCGACACCCATTTCGACCAATGGTTGGTTGGGAACAAACACAAGAGAGTCTCACTTAGGAAGAGTAGGATGGGCAAGAGATGAACCTAAGTCAATCTCTCGACCAACCGGGAGAGGGTCAGAAGAAAGCCTCCGATAACCAACAGGAAGTTGGGGTTGAGGAGCTGCAAGGTTTTCCAAAACTTTGGAAGTTTTATCCATAAGAGGACAAAGGTGAAGAAGATGCTCTCCTTCACATAACCTACAGGGGAATCTAATCTTTTCCTTCTTCTTACCATCATTAGCTGAAGGCGTAACATCGACATGATCTTCAGAGGTTGATGGGGATAGTCAGTTCAGGTTTTGAGACCATACCTCTAAGACTCTGGGAATTCCAGGACAATCTTGAAGGAGATGGTCAGCCTTACATGCCCTGCAAAAGAATTTTACCTTCTGCGAAGGATCAAAAGGTTTGTCGATGGGGGGTGCATTTGGAGTAATAGCTGCACAGTTGGCCTCTCGCTTATTTGACTTCTTCTTCTCCATCTTCTTCTTCTTCTTCTTAGCCTTCTGGTTACTGGATTTCAAACTTTCACCAAGATAAGTAGAAGAGGAGGGTGAAGAAATGAGAGAGAAGGTGAGGGGTCAATCTCAGAATCATCGTGACGTGATTCGAATGAAGGAGATGGTAGGGCAGGAGTTGGGACACTCGGGACCACCGAGGTAAAAAATAACTAGATAGGTAAACCAATGGTTAACCCAAGGAGGGACAGCGTCTCCATATAAGGAGCACCAACATTTCCAAAAGAAGGAAAAGGACCAGGATTCCCATCCGAGGGGAACCCTTGACTGGTAGACTCTGGGAATGTTTCCATTGGAATCGACCCACAAGAATCACTAAGGAAGATAACTTTAACCAGGAATATTTTGTAGGCAGTTAATTTTAAGACATTGAAACAAAAATTTTCCTTTTCATATTTTAAGAGTCGAGAAAAGGGTGAAAGGTGAATCTAGTCGCTTTCAGAATTAACGAGCTTGAAAGGACAAGTGCTCGATGATATTTTCAAATTTAAAGAGTTAGTAAAGATAAAAAATGACTACTCGGGGTATTCTTGGCAAAATGATTACCAGGTAATCGTGAACTGCAAAATACCTCCCAGCAAACCGAGAAGTAGGGGCAGAAAATCTCCCTGAATGTTGTGTTTAGTGTATCATGTTTACAAGGAAGCAGACTCGGTTTCCTATGGATAAATGATTACAGCTTAGTGGGGTCTCCCTTTATATACTCAACGGTACAGGGAGCACAAGCTCGTACTAGAGTTTTCTAGTGCCGAAGAGAACGACATCTGCTAGGTTTTAAGATGTCAGAACACGTCTCTATCCTAGACCTCTAAATGTAAGCGTTAAGTTTCAATGCTTCCTTAGGTTAATTTGATAAATTTTAATGGTTGATCTTGAATTATGTTTCAATTGCAAGGCCCTACTACAGTCAACTAGAAAAAACTCCTACATGCAGCTATATGAGAAAATATATCTTTTTTCGATGAATGTTAACACTAATTGAGGGATAGAGAGCACACAATCAATGCAACAATCAAAGAAGGAAATCTTTCACTTATGCATGTCATAAATGCACTTAATCTTTCCTTAACAGCAAAAGAAGTTTCATGTCATTTATCATGCCTCTAATGATGTAATTCTAGCTTCTCAATGATGCTACTAATACAATATTTTTGCTTAAGTAAACTAGAATGATGTTCTTCTTTTCATAAAATGCAACATGAATCTTCCACATATATCACTTTAATGAAAATTTCACAATTATGAACAAACAAGCATCGATCAAATCGAAGCATGATAAATGAAACTAAAATCAACTTCTTCCCTGAATCGAACAAACCAAACACATAAATGCTTCAATCGACAAACCAAGCAATGTAATCTATGCTTGCAAAGAGAAAAGAGACACTCGAAATAAGAGAACAAACGAGACTCTTTCACTCATTCAATTGAAAATGAAGTAATGAAGATGTTGCGACTGAAAGATGGATTACATGAAGCATCAAATCAACAACTTGACACAGTGAGTAAACAAACAAATGAACAGTAATCGACCTAGATGCCCTAGGGTCATAGAAACCATACAAAAGCTTCAAAAAATCAAGCAATGGAACTTCAAGCCAATCAATCAATCAAAACCAACAAACAAAGCATCCTAGTCACTTTTGGGAGGAAGAAGAGAGTTTGAGGGTCAAGACACACTAGCACTGGAATGGGAGAAATTCTAATTTTTTCTTAACTCAAAGACCGACACTATTGCCTAATTGACAATTAGCAATGATAGGCATGACCAACACGACTAATGAGTACTACAACTAGTGTTGATGTCCTGATCAACACGACTACCTAACTGACAACTAGTGCTGATCGAGGGTTTCAAAGAAAAAATAAAAAAGAACTTCACATAGGGCTAGACTTAACACATGAGAGGGTGGGCTAAACCAAGCAAGCACACAAACCAAGCTAAATGAATATTTCTAGTCAGGGAAAACACATGCAAAATGAGCTAAGAGGCAGAAATTGAGGGGGCAAGACACACTGGTTATGATCTAAGTTTCCCCTTATCTTCACCTATAGGAATCTACGTGACTGTTTTTTAGAAACTCATGCTGATCAGTGCGACTGTTAGCGAAATAAGTGTGTTGACTGAGGATGAAAGGAAAAAATAAAAAAATTTCAAGGGCTAAGACCAGACTTTCTACTGTAAATTTCAGACCCAGAGCAGTGAACAAAGAAAAGCAGACAGAACTAAAGGGAAATGGTGATACTATAAAAGTTCACACAAAACCATGAAATTACGAACAAGACAGAAGGATTGGCTCCCCAGTGGAGTCACCAATTTGTGGTGAAGTAAAATTCTAACTGCGGACACAAACAATTACTCTAGCCCAAGAGCGGGTCTAGCCACAAACAAGGCATTCTATGGAATATTTCCTTAGGTTATAACCAATTAAGAGGGCCTACCTCTTAGTACGCTTGTCATGTTTGGTGATGACCTTGTTTCCTCGCTCCAACTATCTCCTGTTTCCTTCTTCAAGCACTTGAAACAAGTAAACAACAAACAAAAACCGTGATAATAGAGAAATTTTATTCAACCTAATTAACAAGTCAATAAACATTAAGTCATAAACATGTGAGATGACATATTATGTAGGAAATCAATCGATAGTTTCATATATATTTCATCAAGAAGAGATTACAACTGTTGCCTTGACATTGTTGTTCTCGTCTGACAAATCCAGGTTCCCACACACTTCCGTTAGCATTCCATGATGGCCTCAATAATGGCCTCAATAATGGTAGTTTTAAGGCTTTTCCATTTAGTCTTCACACTAAACCAAATTCACACTTCTCCCTCACACACAACTAGAGAGATACAACTATGAATAAATTGCTGATACTCCACAATCAAAACTCCAACCAGAGCCTAATTAGAAGTAGCTTATGCTTGGGAAAAATGGAGGTTTATATAGCATGGATGGAAGGGATATGGTTCCTCTTCTCATGGGACAAGTTCTTATCTCTTGAGATAGTTCCATCCTAATAGGGGAAAGGAGCCCAAACTGATCTCCTCGACTCCATCTTGCCTAACCATTTACCAGACTTCTGTTACGAAGCTTCTAGAGCTGGAAGCTTCGACTCCTTATTTAAAAAACTTTCCAAAAGAGGATCAACGCTACTAGAACAAGGCTTAGTTGCTCTGGTCAGCGCTAGGGACAATTATAATCCCTGCATATTGGCACGAGGAGGACACGGGTCATTAGTGTCGGTCTTGTAAATTGGGGAAAACATAAGATTTCTAGGAAATTGTGCAAAAGGGAATTGTTCTGCTCATGAAGAGGGACACAATGGGAGTTTCTCCATGAAGGGAAAGCATGTAGGGTTCACTATAGAGGTGCTCCAAGATCGTGGACCGGGGAGTACAGGGACAGTGACAAAATGCTGTGTAACAGTATGTAGATATATTTCTAGCAGAAGTGTGTAGGTTACCTCCTCATAGAGAGGTTGATTTCTCGATTGAATTGATGCCTGGAGTAACACCAACATCCAAGGCACCATATATTATGAGTACAACAGAGACGATTGAGATGAAATTACAGCCTAAGGAAATTTTGGATAAAGGCTATATAAGGCCAAGTGTGTCTCCATGGGGAGAATCAGTGTAATTTGGGAACTTAATGAAAACTTCCAACCATGGGACAAGATTTGAATATTGAAGTGCTCAATTTGGACAAGGGAAATTGTATTTTTTGAATTAAACCCCACATGTGCATATTTTATTCGGTTGGCCCTAAATAAAATTGGAAACTCTTAGAAGTATATAAATACAAGTGACCTCAACCTCAGTTGGACATGATCATAAAGCATTATTCTACTCTCTTCTTTGGTTTTGGCTCGCACAGGTCTGAAATTGCAGGCTTTGAAGCTCGCACACGTGTCTAGGGTTTTAGGTGACAACTATAGGCTTGTCATAGGAAGATATCAACTATAACGCAGGCATGTAGGCCTACACATGTGGTTGAAGGGTTCTAGCCACATGCACGACACTCTCTCCATGCGATTGGCACCTAAGGGTTGAATTTTTCAGTTGAACTAAGATTTCACCAGTTGACTACATACAATGACAGTTAAATGCAGTCTTATGAATCAAGGTTTTGATTATTGGCATAGTTGGGTTCATGTGATGATGTTGTTTATTAATTTGTTTTTGGATAGATTATGGTTGAATATATGGATCATTGTACTCTCTTTTGTTGAATCATTCAATGATAATCTAATATGAAGAAGAATTTGAAAGGGTTTTACCCATAGTTGGTTTTTCCCTAGTCTCTAACCAATCCTTGTGTCTTTATGTGTGAATACTTTTCTTCTATTTTTCCTTTATGTTCCATTGCATTGGTGATGATATTTTTCTTTTAAAATAGTTTCATATGTTGCTGAATAATGTTGTAAAACTTAATAATGATATGATGTTATGGGGTGAATTTAATATGCAAATGTAGAAATGCAATTATCTAAAGCAAATAACAATATAACCCTAAGAAAATTTAACAAT
>APFE031547441.1:283845-301768 GCA_000404065.3 Pinus taeda
TTTTTTTTTTTTTTTTGGATAGATTATGGTTGGATATATGGATCATTGTACTCTCTTTTGTTGAATCATTCAATGATAATCTAATATGAAGAAGAACTTAAAAGGGTTTTACCCATAGTTGGTTTTTCCCTAGTCTCTAACCAATCCTTGTGTTTTTATGTGTGAATACTTTTCTTCTATTTTTCCTTTATGTTCCATTGCATTGGTGATGATATTTTTATTTTAATATAGTTTCATATGTTGATGAATAATGTTGTAAAACTTAATAATGATATGATGTTATGGGGTGAATTTAATATGCAAATGTAGAAATGCAATTATCTAAAGCAAATAACAATATAACCCTAAGAAAATTTAACAATTGGTCCTATTTGTGAAGAAGAAATGTGATACACTCAGATTAAGCATAGATTATAGGTAGTTAAACAAAGTGACTATCAAGAATAGATATTGACTGCCACGGATTGATGATTTGTTCCATCAGTGAAGAGGAGCAGCAACCTTTTCCAAGATTGATTTAAGGTAGGGTTATCATTAGGTGCATATAAAATATTAGGAAATCCATAAAGAAAATTTCAGAACGAGGTATGGGCATTATGAATTTGTGGTAGTATCCTTTGAACTTATTAATGCACTTGCAACCTTTATGTGCCTTATGAATAGTGTATTGCACCCTTATTTGGATGAGTTTTTCATAGTCTTTGTGGATGACATTTTGGTTTATTCAAGGACCAAGGAGAAGCACGAAGATCATTTGACAACATTATTGCAACATCTAAGATAACATAATCTTTATGAAAATATTCGTAATTGCATTTTCTTCCAATCACAAATTCATTACTTGGGGCACATTGTCTCAAGGGGAGTAACAATTAACCCAAATAATATTAAGGCTATCATGGAATGACCAACACCAAAGAATGTGGCTGAAGTTAGTTCATTCATGGAGCTGGCAGGCTACTACAAAAGATTCATCAAAAAAATCTCCAAGATAGGTCACCCAATCACTTCCTTATAGAGAAAGGGAAATAAATTTGAATGGATTGTTGATTATGCAACAAGCTTTGATCAATTGAAGCAGTTATTGACAAATGTGCTAGTATTAAGGATAGTAGATCCTAAAAAGGATTTCACGGTGTGCCCAGATTCCTGCAAGGAGGGACTTGGTGGAGTGTTGATGCAAGAACATTAAGTGGTGTGCTATGAATCCCACATGCTAAATGAACATAAGCATAATTATGTAACTTACGATATGGAATTAACTGCCATTATTCATGTGTTGAAGAGGTGGCATTGCACCTACTTTTTCACAAGTCCAATGAAGCAGTTGTGCAAATTTTTTCAAAGTTCAGAATCATCAACCAACACTTTGATGTATCATTCTAAACCCAATTTCTTCAACTTGGAATATAAATGATGATAGTATGATCATTTAATTATGTAACAACCTAGGTAAGCCTATGATTTTTGTGACGAATTTCATCCTATGAGGTTTTTTGAACCTCGCTGCATTATGTGTGTTTCTAAACATGAATAATCAACATAGGTTTTCCTCCAAATTAAACCCAAAGCTAAGGTCAAGTTTATTGACAATGTCTTAGGTGAGTCCTAGTGTTATATCGAGTCTTTGTAAAAATGGTTTGGGAATAATTTAAGCTATTTGGCTAAATTATTTTACTACAGATGACTTGGTCTACTAGATCATATTGTGTTGCACAATTGGGTAATTATTATGAGCGTCTATAATGAATGGGTATTCCCCCTTTGAGGGTTGAATTTGTAATATATAACGTAAACAATATTTTAGTGCATGGTCCCTTGCAATCATACACCATGGCTAAAGTATTAGAGGGTGGAAAAAATAATTAATCCCCTCTTGTGTCAATTAATTAATTTTTTTTCGCAAAAATAAAATTAAATCTTAAGCCAGAAAATTAATTAATTTAGAGTCAAAAAAATTATTTTAGAGAAATTAATTTCTCCAAGTGGAAAATGACCAACAAATTCGTGGGTCAAAAAGAAGTCAATTTTTGGAGGTCCCCCACCAAGGAAAAAATGGAGTTTTTAAGAAAAAAGTAGGCCCTTGGACCTTAGCGGTTAAGTCAAAGTCAAAATTTTGAGCACATTACTGCAAAAAACTAATTTTTGGATAAATAAAAAATGGGTTTTATGAGATATTCGAAATTTCCTCAAAAATAAATATTTTTGATGATAAATATTAAAAGATGATCAAATATTTATCAACAATCGAGATTATTTTAACAGGGGTCAAGCCAACTAGCTATTATTTTCCACTTGGAGAATTTATCTATAAATTAGAAGTCATTTTGCTTCTCAAATCATGATGATGACTCCAGTTCTAAACTGATGTAAATTTGTAACGTTGGGGTTGAGCCATAGTTCTGCTGGGAACGTTTGAATATCATAATACAAGAATTTTTGGTTCAGTTCATGATGTCTTTGTCTCATTGATCTGCGATAGGTGCTATTTATGTGCCACTCCTATATTGTGCTTCAGTGATATATAATTTTTTATTTCATTTTTCAATGATAGGAACAATCTATTGGTAAATTTTGGATTTATCTTAGGTGATCTGATTCATTATATGATCTAAATATTTTTCATGAGAAATATTATAGAGATATGAAGGTGCACTAGTCCTTCGACTCCAATTTCACAAATTGTGGACATAGGCTGACCTTGTTTGGGCTCTGTGAAATTTATATGATTTTCTTATTTCGCTAAAGGTTGTGGTTAATACTTAATCTTCCAAAATACATTGAGCCATTGTCACTCTTTAAAAAATTATTTCTCAAAAAAAATCATTTTACAAGCATTGTATATTTGTATATTTGTACATAATTTTGTAAAATATTTTCTAGCCCTTGTTTTATAGAAATTGGGGTTTGAGGTTTTATTTTGAATTTTGTGTATATTGGGGTTTTGGGGAACATTCTATTTTCATTTGTGCAGGTGAGACTCAAGATATTCAAGAAGATTTTGCTGGGCTTTTGAGCTAGATCTAGGCCCTTGAGGGTAAGATCTAGTCTCCATAAAATTTGCAGGGCTAACATCCATTATTTTGTAGTGAATTTGGGAAATCTTGAACATCTAAAGTAAAATTGATTTTTTGTAGGGGTTTGATTTTTTTTAAGGACCTCTAGGCCTAGAATTGGGCCTCCCAACCCTAGTCGTGGCCCTCCTTCCCTCTCTGGTTGAGCCATAGCCCTAAATTAACCTTGGATCCCTTACCGTGGCCCTTTAAAGCCTTGTCTTTTTCCCTTGAGGAGATTCGTAACCTTGACTAGGACTCTAAGGCCTTGCCATGGGCTACATCTCCTCCGTCAACCCTCTCTCTCTCACTCACCCTTTCATCCTCCTCCATGAGCCTTTTCTTGCCCTCACTCATCCTATCGCAAGCCCTTTTGGGTTGCCTCTCCCATACTACAGGCTTTAAGGCCCTTTTCCTTGCCTTAGTGGTCCTCATACCCTAGGCCGCAGGTCTTAGGGCCCTCCTCCAACCCCTAATAAACCTTATTTCCTTTAGTCACAACCTCCGGGAGGCTTGTTGTGACCTACATTGGCCTCTATATCTCTATCGTTGCCTTTCTAGACCTTCATTCCCCCAACATTGGATTTCTTAGGCTTAGCAGGGCCCTAATCTACCCTATTTTGCCTCTTTTAGTCATTACAATGGGTTACATCTGGTTTTTTCCACTAATACTTGTTTGCAGAGATATTGTGTTAATATTGGTGCCTGTAGGTATCCATTCCATTGGAGAACTTTGGGGCAAAGGACTAGTCATCTGCTAGGCAAAAAAGTCTATTGGTTGGCTTCCTAAACCCTTGCTTCCTCACTGTTCACAAACATCCATATAAAAGTTTGGTAGCAGTGCTATATATCTCATCTAAGTGGCATAAAATCAACTCATAAGTTGGCTAACACATTGATAAATCATTGGAAATAATTGGGTATTCATTGTTGTGGAAAATTTCATAAAATTGGATGACTATCATACTGTTGATATACAATAGTGGCAGTAAGCATTTGTCTCTTTCATCATTGGTAAAATTTTTGTTGGAAAAATAATCTGATAGGTATTCCTTCTAGGCTTCCCGTGGTTGACTCCTTCATCTCTTGCATGCTTGCCTTCATAGGAATTTCTCACTATGAAAATCTTCATAAAGTGCTCTAATATAATCTAAAGAAAGATATAGTTTTGGGACTATTTTGGCACATTTTACATAAGGTTACATACTGTTGTCATAACATATTTGCTCATTGAGAAAGGTATTATTTATATTGTCTACATTGTTTACAATAAATTTCATAAAATAATTTTATGATTAGTGAAGTATCTCATTGCTAATAAGAACACTAGCACATTGTTTTCACTTGTGAGTTTCATAAGCTTCAAAGTTACAATTTTACACTAAAATAAGCTCACTCACTTGACACATTAATATCAAGGATATAATATATTTTTGAATGGTTAGTATCGCTTAAATTGGTAATTCAAGGAATTATTAGATATTGGCATTTCTTGTTCTCTCTCAATTGCGTTAAGATCTAATTGCTAGACATCTAATTGGAATTTTGATAATCAGTCAATTGCTAATTGTGCTTAAAAAACGCCTAAATTTTGAACAATCTCTTAACTCTTGTGTGATGTCATATAACTGTTGATAGGAACCTTGGTCAATTTTTATTTGTAAAAAATTCTATGATATCTTTTACTTTCCATTATTGCCATTATTGCTTCATGTTTAATATCTATTGTGGATCTTTGACATATTGGTAATTTATTCCTAAGAGAATCTATCTTATTGGATTCTAATACTTGAGAAATTATCTCTTGGTTATATTGAAGTTACATCTTTGGGCACTCTTGAGATTGAGAACTTTACCTTGTGCTTAATATTGTCTCTCATTTGTTGTGAAGTACTCTTTGTCATAATATCATCATAACTAAGTACTTACTAAATCATAAGCAATCTTAGCTCATGATCACTCAAATCTATCTCACATTACATTCTAGGCCTAGTTATGCATTAATTAACTTACCTCCAAGCATAATATTGGTTGATATAAATATAGGAACACCCTTCATCTCTTAACTTGCAAATGTTAGACCCTCTCTACTGGTTAAAATGATTACCATGTAGTCGTTAGACCCATAGTCTCTGTAGTGCCAGAGGCACCAAGTATGTTATATTTCAAGGAGAGGTATCGTTAACCAAGCCTTTGCTTGCTTCACCTTCACTTCTCTCTGCCACTTACATTTGACACTAGACTCAAAATAGATAAGGCTTAAGGGATTTACTTAGCTAGGCATTTAATTAAAATAAACCATGACCTTGCATTTCACCTAGAGTTTAGATCTTGCATCTCATATAGGGTATCTAGGCATTTAAGTATTTTTTTTTCATCTAGTCACATGGTTTTTAATCGATCTAAATCACGTAGTTGAATCCATAAGGCACTGGTCTCATAAATAATTCAATCTAATCCTTTTATCTTTTCATAATAAACTAATTGGCTAGGCCATTCAATCGTGTCTCTTGGACTTGTTGGTTGCCAATAATTCTTTCATTTCCATCTTCCATAGTGACTACCCGCCATATCCTTTTGTTGGGATACAACTAGAATGGAGAGGTCGGGGATCAGAGTGATAGCCCCCAACCTAAATCGTTGTCACATCATGTCTATACAATCTGAGCGACAATATTTTCTGGCACCGTTGTCGAGGATAAGATTAACTTTTTCTTGGCACTTCAACGATATTTTTTAATATTACCATATCTCATCTTCTTTAGCCCGTCAACCAGGAAATTTTCTGGCATAATTTCATGGGATAAATATTTTGATCCTTGGTATTCAGAACATTCTTTCATCTCTCATCCTATTACTATTCTCCTTCTCTCATTTTTTCTAGCAACACCACATCTTTGGCACCCATTTTGTTTCCTTATATCTTCATATTTTCATCACCTCATCCTTTGTCCTCTCACTAATCTTTTCATCTTCTCTATCTGCACCTTTAGCACTTGTATGTTTTGGTTGGTTTCTTATTTGGGTGGTGACTCCACTTATTCATATGTTTACAAGAGATTACTCTAGAATAAATACGGGTACCTTGGTTAACCTGACACCCAATCCCAAAAGGGCTCTGAAAGCTCAATTAAACAAATTACATTCTATTAAGCATTTAATCTTTCTCGGACTGGAAGCCCTCCCTGAAATCCACTTGCTTTACCATGGCCTTGTTAATCAGGAATTCATGGATTACTACAAGCCTTACAACTTTGCAAATGTTAAACGTTATTCTCATGATCTTCTAGATGATTCTACTATAAATAAGCTTCTGATTTTCCAGGGGAATAATGTGATCAATGATGATTCTCATATAAAAAGTTCATAACTTTTCTACAAAGATATGCTCATGTGACTGCGTATAATCATGAGGATTTCAAAATGAAACTCTTTTTTCTTTCATTAGAATATGATTCATTGCAATGGTTTTAGGACAAGATGGATAATACTTTTGACTCCTTGCAAGCTCTTACTAGTGCATTCAAAGATAAATTTGGGGACAAAAGAGAGGGAAAATATTTGTTCAAAAAGATTAACTCTAATAATAAAAGAGAAAATGAGACAGTTGAAGAATTCAATCAAATATTCAATAGTATCATCAAAGGTATAACTCAAGAATACAAGCCACCTAACAAAATAGTGTTGGAGCAATATCTCGAGGCATTTTGTGTTAACACTCAATATGAGATAAGATGTGCCAAACGTACCAGTTTAGTTGTTGCTTAGAATGTGGCTGAGGAATTAGAGAAATATAAGAGAGATTTTGGTAAATCAGAAATTCCTGGTTTTGGCAAAGGTCTATTTTAATCTAAAATAAAGGAAATAAAGGAGGTAGAGCATGACCTAATTAAAGGATTAACACAAATTATTAAAGAATGAGAATTGAGAATGCTAGAGAAATGAGTGCCATGCAACCTAGGATGAATCATATGGAAAGAAATCAGACTCATCCTAAAAAGAACAATAGCTCATGACCATAAAGGAATCCTCCCACTGAGTAGAGACCTCTTGATCCCTTGGAATCTACAAATATATTGTTCCACTGTTTTTGCAGACCATGTCAAAGTTTCCAAGATGAAGAGCCTTGTGTTGTTATTAGGAATATCTTAAATAATAAGTTTGCAATAGTTGCAGATAAAATCCATATGTTTGAAAAATAGTTTCGTTTTCCTTTAGAACATTGGATGAAGGTTATTTAAAATAGCCATAGTGTTAAAACGCTTGGTAAAAACAATGTCGAGGATGAAAGTGAACTTTTTCTTGAAAATCAGTTTGTGCAAGAACGAACAGAGAGTGAGTTTCTTCCAATATGTTAGAAGATAATTTTGATTTTTATTTATGGTAATGGATCATCCATGCAAAAATATATGTGCCTATCAATAAAATGATCAAGAGTCTTGTTTAAAGAATTATGGTCACAAAAACTGTCAAAAGCCCTTAAGTAGAAGTTCCCAAAATTGAGCACTAGGATCCCTCACCTTGTCTTCCATTTAGTAGCTTGGTTGAAATAGAGAAGGTTCCAGAAAATGTATCTCCTCCCAAGGATCCTTAGGAAGAATCCATTATAAAAACAATCTATCATTGGAAATTACAGTGTCCTCTGTAATCCTATAATCTTGCCAGAAAATAAAGATGATGTTAATTTTTTCAATGGCGGTAAAATTCCACCTTAGATAATTCAAATTACCTATATAATGATTTCATTAGATTCATATTTTCGAGAGGACCAAAATCGACCTAAATATCACCCAATTTGGTTAAGCGGAAGTTGAGTTATGAATTATTTTGTTCATACATGTATTATGGAATGGGTCGGCCCTAACAACATGAGTAACTACTTGGGTCAGTGTTAACCCCAAGTGAACACTCAGGAAATCCTATAAATAGAAGATACCTCAAGATCATTTAGGCATATCTTCTCTTCTCTTTTATCTTGGTTCTCACAGGTTCGACGGAAGGAGTTCGCTCAAGGGTCCGAAATCATAGGTGAAAGGTTTTCTCTGGGTTAGAGTCTTCTGGATCTCAATCGCTGGCACAGAACATGGAATTCTAGTACATGGACATTGGCACATAAGCTTATGAGAGTGACAATAGGCCCTTGGACATTGGAACATAGTATTATTGGAGCGACTGTGGATTCAGAGGCAGATCTGGAGGTATCAGTCCCTGGTCACTCGCACATAGTGGTCCTGAGAGCGACCAGGTTGTCTCGATCGCATGCACAGTTACTTCAAGGGAGAGACCAAGGGTTTTAGGGTTTTTTCACCCCAATCGCATGAACAGAGTCTTCTTTAGAGTGATCAAGCAATCATAGTCACCCTCACATAGTATTTGAGAGAGCAACTAGGGAGTTTCGATCACACACAGACAATTTTGATGAGAATGACCAAAGTTCAAATCTAGGGTTTGATATCTTCGCTTCAGCTGACTTCACTGATCTGGTAGATCTCGGTTTCTCTCTGTTGTTATACAAATCTGTATATCTATAGATCTGATTTGTTAGTATCCTCTGCAAACATATGTATTGGGCTCATTGATAGTGACAACAATGCTCAACAATGTTCGGCACAGTGACAACAATATACAACAACTGACATCAGTTTGTGACAACGCATTACAACCATCAGTATGAGAGTTTTGATTTCTAGCATGATTAGATTTTTTTCATGGATATCATTATTGTTTTGCTGCATAGATAAAGTTATGGATCATTGTACCCTCTTTTGCTGCATCATTTGATGGCGATCTAAGAAGAAGAAGATTTGCAAGGGTTTTCCCCATAGTGGATTTTTCCCTGGTCTCGAACAAATTTTGTTGTCTCTATGTGCATGCTTTCTTTTATTGTTCCTTTTATATTCCTCTTCATTGATTATGATTACACCAAGAGGCGCATTCTACACCCCAGTATGACCCCAATGTGTAAGTATGTCACATCCTCAAAAAATAATAAAAATAATTTTGGCTAATATCGGCCAAAACATTGGCTTGAATCTTAAATTATATATAACTTGAATTTTTAGATTATATAGAACTTTTTAATCTTATTAAGGGACTATTATTAATTATTAAAATGAAAATGTATTATTATATATAATGTGAATGGATAATAAATTATCTTAGCTCTTTTATAGTACGTGAATTTGAATAGATCATAAATTTACCTTTAACAATTTTTTGAGCCTAGAGGCACTCTATAGCTCAATATGGGGCTCTACAGCTCAATATGGGGGTATAGCTCATGTAAAAACATAAACATGTAAATGTGAATGTAAATGTAAATGTAAAGGTAATGTTTAATATTTAATATTTTGAATATAATGTCGGCCCTATTTAAAAATCAATCTAATTATTATTATGTATAAACACAATATAAATTTAAAATATAGATTGGTTTACTAACACTCAAAAAAGATGTATGGTAAATAAATGAAAATATAGGTGAAGCCTATGGGCCAAATACGATGGGACAAATAATTATTAATACCATCAGCCCAAATACCATGGGCCAAATACCATATTTATAAAAGAGGTATGGTAAATAAATAAACATAAAAGAGGTATAAAGAGGTATGGTAAATAAATAAAAATATATCAAATAGGATTAGAAATCAACATCTAATTATATACCAAGCCTATGAGCCAAATACCATGGTAAATAAAAGAGATATGATAAATAAATAAAAATATAAATAAACCTCTTTATACTCCACAAAGGTCTTTATACTTACTATTTAGGTGAAGCCTATGGGCCAAATACCATGGGCTAAATTATTTTATAGCCATGCTTTATTAACCCTAATATTTTTTTATATTATTATTTTTTATATATTCATATTAATATATTATGATATAAATATTATTAATTTAGTAACTTTGGATTAATGCAAATTTAAACTTGTTATATTAATAATATATATTAATATATCATGATAATATTACCTCTAGATATATATGGGAAGGGAAGAAACAAAGACAGTAGAGTGATAAAGGTGAGGGATGGGGGTGACAAGGGAGAGATGAAGATAAACTGAAGGAGGGGGAGAGGAGGAATGAAGAGAGAGAGAGAGGGAGAGGAGTGAGAGAGGTAGAGAAGGGTAAGAGAGGGAGAGGGAGACACAAATATGGAGGGGGAGAGAGAGAATGAGAGAGATAGGGAGATAGTGAGGGTATTGGAGGGAAGAGAGAGAGAGAGAGAGAGAGAGAGAGAGAGAGAGAGAGAGAGAGATGGGGGAAGAGAGAGGAAAGATGAGCGAGAGGACTTGTAAGAGAGGAGGAGAGAGGGAGGGATAGAGAGATGGAGTTGGAGTGGGAGAGAGGGAGGGAAGAAATAAGAAATAGAGAGTGAGAAGTGGAGAGACAAAGGGAGTGACAAGGGAGAGATAGAGAGAGAGTGTGTATTATTAGGGGTGAGATAAAGTTACAAAGAAGGAGAGATAGAGAGAAGGGGGGTGAGAAGGATAGAGGGAGGGATATAGTGACATAGTTGGAGAGAGAGAGAGAGAGAGAGAGAGAGAGATTTTTATGGAGGAAGAGAGAGGATTGGAGGGAAAAGAGAGAGACAGAGTGATGGGGGAAAGAGAGAGAGAGAGAGAGAGAGTGATGGGGGAAGAAGAGGATTGGAGGGGAAAAGGAGGGAGAGAGAGAGAGGAATAGAGAGAGAGAGAGAGAGAGAGAGAGAGAGAGAGAGAGAGAGATTATGGGAAGAGAGAGGCTTTAGAAAGAAAGGGAGGGAGAGGAAGAACGAGATACAAGACTTGAGAGAGAGGAGGAGAGTGATGGGGGTGTTATCACTGGGCTAGAAAGGGTTAGGTTGTGTCAACCTTCAACCCAACATAACTATTTCAAACCAACTTTTGACTGGAAGTTATCCCTTCCAATATGAGAGGACTCTCTCAATATACTTAAAAATTTGACTATGATGAGCTCACAAATTCAGATGGCTAACTCTTTTTTTTCTTGTATTTTATGTAGGTGAAAGGGAGTGAGTATTACAACCATTGGGCACGGAGTCAATTACAAGAAATTCAATTACTTACATAACTATTTTATGAGGAAACTGAGGCATCTTTTGGCTTAGAAACAACATGAATAAAACCCTTTGAAAGCAGATAAAACATATGAAGGAAGTTGGAGCAGACCTTAATACTGAATTCCAAGTGATCATAATGCTTTAAAAAATTGATATCAATGTAAAAGACAGAGCAAGTAAACATATAAACCAAAATCTGTATCTCAGGTAATGAAAATAGAGTATGCTAGTAAATGTATATTAATTGATAAAATTTACATATGGTAGCTTCTTCACATCCTCCATCCACCCTTCTCAAATTCAAAAGCTACCTATTTATAGAGAAATTATCTCTTTACATCAACTTGCCACCTGTGCTAGATTCGATCCATTATCTAAGAGACCTATTCCTATTTTTCTTCTAATTGATAGAGTCTTCACAGGGATTTTCTGTTTTACATAGTTGGAATTCAACTAGGACTGTACTAGCTTTTAAGACTCTAACCACTTTCTGTTAATGAAAATAACCAAGCCTAACTGCTTGTTGAATTTGTTGGAGTATCATTACACCTTCGACCTGTTGATGATGATCTGATTTCTTTTCGTTAACTGTCCTCTTTGATGAGCTGGCTGTTATGCTGATGTGGTTATGTGCTGACTTGGAATTCTAAAAGTAGGAGTTTTTCATGATGAAGTGGACATTATTAAATAATCTATGATGTGTATTAATCCCTTGATGGCATCGTTTTCAAACTGTTAAGACCAAAACTGTCTAAATGCAGAGAAAACAAAGTTCTTTCAAATTCAGTAGCAGACTTTCGTAGCAAATTCAAAAACCACCCCTATGTTGTCATTTGATGCCTTTGTTAATTCTGAGGTGTTTAGTAATGTTTTTTTATTAAACTCATGCCACGTGGATGTTGACTTGGATGACTTGCTGACCTGGACCTCCACCAAGTCGAATTTCAAAATTTCTGGCTAGGATTTTTTTTGTAAAATAGGCCTCAAATATAAGTGCATATCTTCCAAACCCTGATGTCTGTGTGAAAACTGAGAGAGAATTTTGTAGATAAGCTCGTGTTGAACAAAAAAAGCCTTAATATTTCCAAAGTTACATTTCATTTGGTGAGACAGTGAGCCCGAAGTTGACCACTAAAATAGTCATTTCCAGAAATTTCGTAGCAAAAAAAAGTTGTAGAAAATTCCAAAAAACACCTCTTTTCTACCTCTCTACAAGTTCTACAAGTTCTACAAGTTCTAAGGTCTTCCTTGATATTTTTAAGCTAAATGCATCACTTTAGAACCTCCTTTATTGAGTTTTAGACCTATCTTAACCTCCATGAAAAGCTACAGTATTTTCGTAGAAAATGTCTTGCTTCATTATGGGGAGTTGCTATGAAATTTACGAGTTTTCTATGTATTGACTTTTTTCTTGATCTTTTTCTTTTCTTATCACCTCTAGAAGTCTACTCCATCATGTATAATTCTGAAAAAATGTCACTTAAGAGATATAATAGAAAAAATGGGGATTTGATCAACTCTGACCATTTTCAATGAGTGTCTTCCTCTACAACTATAAACTTGAGGTTCTTCCTTAAAAGTTCAGCTTTGATATTCTCAATCAGTTCTTCTAATAAGTTGACCCTATCTTACACATTTTTCCTATCTGCTTACAACCAAATATTCTTCCCATAGGTGTGCTTTAGCATCCTATGCAGAGGTAAAGATCTCTTCACCATTTTCCTTTACTTTTCCGTCACTTCATCATAAAAGTCTATTTGATGTGCTATCTCTCTTTTGAAGTCTTCAACTTGTATTTTGTTCTCGATGAGTTCTTCCCTTGCGTCTCTTAGTTGTTCTTGTAAGTTTTCTTCTTAACTTTTCTTCTGAATGGGCTCTTAACGCACCACAACAACTCCTTTATATTTTTTCCTGTGTGCCTAGCAACACATCAAGAATTGCTTGTGAGCTGCTTCCTCTTCACCTACAAATCAACTAGGGACAACTAGACAGTAGTGAACCCTAACCTAGAGACATCAAGACTTGTATGAAAGCTAGGGTGGTGTGAGAGACAACAAGACAATTATTTGACAACGTAAAGCTTATGTAGCAAGGTAAAATACGAAAAGGAGAGTTAGCAACGAAGAGCTATGTGATATTAATATGTAGTAAAAATGGACAAAAAGTGATAAAGTGTAATCATGACACATCAAAAAACTGACCAATCACAACCTTTAACCCTAAATAACCATTACTTCGTCGTTAAGCCCAGTTGCGTAGTTAATCATAATTTTGTATCAAGACAGGTGTTCAAAAAGATGGATTCGCTAAGGAAGTGTCAAGAACTTTCGTAGCAAATACCTGGTATACATAACTGGAGTTGTTGCAAAATTTTGTAAAACTGTCAAATGACTCTATTATGAAACGATGACCTCTATACAAATGGAATTATGACCTTTACCCTTTTATGATGACCCTACCAAACACTAAATGTACCATATGACAAATTTTACATGAACCTAAACATAAAAAACCCTATCTAAAATGACTAATCAAGCTGAAAATTATTTTTAGGGGTTATCATGGATAACAGGGGGAAGAGGGAGGATTGAAGGGCAAAGAGAGAGAGAGATATGGGCAAAGAGAGAGACAGGTAAGAGAGAAAGAGAGAGAAAGTAAGAGAGAACGAACTTGAGAGAGAGAAGGAGAGAGGGAGGGAGAGTGGAGGAGAGGGAGGAATAGGGAGTTGGAGTTGGAGAAGGAGAGAGGGAGGTATAGGGATATGGAGTTGAAGAGGGAGAGAGGGAGGGAATAATAAATACATAGAGAGTGAGAAGTGGAGAGAGAAAGGGAGTGACAAGGGAGAGATGGAGAGAGACAGTGTATTATTGGGGGTGAGATAAAGAGTGGGTTCGAGAGAATTGGGGGAGAAGGGAGAGAGGAGAGAGGAGAGAGGGAGGGATATAGTTGACAGTGTTGGAGGTGAAATTAAATAAATATAATAATATATATTTTATATATATAATATATATAATAATATATTATATATACGAGAGAGAGAGGGAGAGAGAGAGAGAGAGAGAGATAAGAAGAAAATAAATAGGAGGAGAGAAAGGTGGAGAGACAGGGAGGTAAGAAGAAATAAATAGAGAGAAATATGGAGAGAGAGGGAGAGGAAGAGGGATAGATAGATAGATAGATTGGAGAAAGTGAGTGTATGTTGTGGTGATGATATAGAGAGACAAAGGGATATATATATATATATATATGGAAAGTGAAGAGAGGGAAGAAGAGAGAGATGGAGAGAGGGAGGGATGGACAAAGAGATTGATAAATATGGAGTGAGAGAGCGTGTGTGTTTGGGGGGTTGAGATAAAGAGACAAAGAAGAGAGATGGAGGGGAGATAGGGAAGAATATTCCTTGCACTAGATGCATTGATTTCAGTGTAGATGGTGATTTCTAATCATATTTGATTTCTTGCACTAGATGCATGGATTTGAGTGTAGATGTTGATTTCTAATGATATTTGATTTCTTGCACTAGATTCATTGATTTTAATGTAGATGATTTCTAATCCTATTTGATTTTTTTGCACTAAATGCATTGATTTTAGTGTACATGGTGATTTCTAATCCTATTTGATTTCTTGCACTATATGCATTGATATCGATGTAGATGTTGATTTCTAATAATATTTTATTGCTTGCACTAGATTCATTGATTTCAATGTGGATGATCTATAATCCTATTTGATTGTTTTCACTAAATGCATTGATTTCAATGTAGATGGTGATTTCTAATCCTATTTGATTGCTTACACTAGATGAATTGATTTCAATGTAGATGTTGGTTTATAATATTATTTGCTTACTTGCACTAGATGCATTGATATCAGTGTAGATGTTGGTTTATAACCATATTTACTTACTTGCACTAGATGCATTGATTTGAGTGTAAATGTTGATTTCTAATCCTATTTGATTGCTTGCATTAGATGCATTGATTTTAGTATAAATGTTACTTTCTAATCTTATTTCATTGCTTGCATTATATGCATTGATTTCAATGTGGATCTTGATTTCTTATTTGATGTAATTGGATGTATGATGGTACATTAATTTTAAAGTGATTGAATTAACATTGTGCATTGATTTTAGTGTAAGCACAATATTTTTTTGACAATGTACATTTATTTTTGTGTTATAGTAATTCAAACTATTAATATTGGAGAGAAAGAGAGACAAGGTATGATGTTTACTACAATTGCTCGAGCTAAATATTTAAATGGTTTACGATTTAACATGTCCTTTGCATATAATCGATATGAAAAGATGACAAGTGCAAGAAGAGTGACAATAAGAATAGTAAAAGAAAATAATTTTAATTAATCACAATGAGGACTATTTGTAATTGACTCTATTCTTATTATTTGCATTTTCTATCATTCAACACTATTACATTGTCACTTTACATTCAAAAATTTTATTTCATCATTTTTCATCATTAAAGTTATTAAAAATATTTATCATCTCAACAAACTGAGGTAACTAAGCAAATTTAAAATTAAAATGACCAAATTAAGACATATTTATCATATTTAAAATGATTATATTAATATTATATGAATTTACAATATTTATCATCTCCACAAACCGAGGTGACTAAGGAAATTTAAAATTAAAATGACCAGATTAATCTGAAACATATTTACCATATTTAAAATTATTATATTAATGTTAAATGAATTTACATATTATTGATAAAATTAATCATATGTTTGTTAGGTTTTCTTTGGCCGCAACACGACTGAAAGTAGCCTAGATCCATCTTAACTCTGGATCTATCAAGTGACAAGAGGGATTAAATCTCTCAAGGTGCAAACCTTTCCTCAAGTTTTTCACTAAAAAAAAAAGGTTTGCACATCGAGAGATTTGAGCCCTCTCAGTGCTTGATAGATTCAGAGTTAAGATGGATCTAGGCTGGTGGCAATATTGTTTCTAAATAATGTAATGATTATATGGGGTGAACTTAATGTATTAATGATGAAATGAAATTATCAAAGAAAAGAACAATGTCACCCTATGAAAAATTTAACATGGTATTGGAGTTGGTCTGAAGAAAAGACATGGAGATCACCCCGATGATGACACATTTTATAGGAGCATGAAGAGGATGGTGGAGACCTAAAAGAATTCTAGGGTTTGAAGAAAACCCTATGAATCTTGATGATTAGGGTTTGATGGATTATATGAGGTTAGGGTTGGAGAGAAAACCCTAGTTTATGGTGAAGACTCGAGATTTGATGTATGAAACTCTAGCATGGTCCATGCTTAAGCACTTGACGAAGATTTGATGAAGACCTAGATGGGATAATCCCTAGCAGATCTGGTTGGATACTTGAAGACAACTTTTTTATATGGATCATGGACATTGATGTCTCTTGAGGATTGGTTCAATAGGGAGAGGATCACCTCTCATTGAAGATAAGTATTTATTGACTTATGATTATTATTATTTATTAGACTTATAGATCTAATGATTATGCTTATTTCTTGTACTTCCTACATATGTATTTGAGTATGTGGATGTTTTTAACCACCTTGATGATATGTGATGAGTAGATCATTCTTGAGGGTAATTTTGAGATGTATATTTGAAAAGAGACAAAGAGGTATTTGATGAAAAGATTATAAAGTGCTTCAAGCAACCTATGTATAATGAGTAGGTGCTTAGGTATTTGAATACCACAAGGTATGAATGGTATGTCTCAACTATTGGCTCAAAAAGCCCTAAGGTATGATGAGAATACCTCTTTCTTTAATGACTCATACATGCATATGAAAGTGACTTGGATATATGTTTCATGTGATGAAATTATGCACTTGGTGTGGAACATTTTGACCTTCTTGAATTCTATGTGGATATCTAATGTTAATACATTGATACTCTTGATGTTTGGCTAATATCTATGATCTATGCATTTATATATCTTGATTCTATAAAGAAGGTTAGCACCTTGGCTCTAGAAAATGATACTCTTGATACTTTTCATGATGGATTTCATATAGAAGGATAGTTCATTGACTCCTATACATGGTTCTCTTGGTAATTCTTGCAATAACCATGATGATAGCATATGGAAATTTTTTTTTTGATAAAGCTTTATTGAATGACCTAATTTGATCACATTGGTCACGAAGAGCATGGTAACCTTGATATGAGAGGTATAAGTGTAAGATTGATAATCTAGATCTCTTACTACCCATGGTCTTGTCTTGATGGCATATGGTTAAACTTGATATAGTAACTTGATGGAGTGACTTGACAGAAAATGTTGTTGTGTTCATAATCTTTGAGATATGTTGTTGCATCTATATACTACTTTGAGTCTAACCTTTGAAGAAAGATTGATGTCATGATTTTGATAGCCATATGTTTATGATCTAACAAATATGTTGTTGCATGACTCAAGTAGAGACAGGTTGTTTACATGAATGAAGATGAATGATGCAAATCCCCAGCCAAAGGAAGAATATCTTCTCAAGATTCTTATCCTTATCACTATTTGTATTCTATGTTGCTGAAGTATGATTTATGTGCATCTGACAGTATTGATCTCCAATAGAGTCTTAGATCTAATGCTTGTATATAACTTAGGGTTTCTGCTCCAGACTGTTAGAAAATTATATATTATGGAGCAATGGAACGCATGAAATAATGCAGAAATATAAACACAGAAAACGCACAAAACAAGAGAGACACAGATATACGTGGTTCACCCAGTTTGGGCTACGTCCACCCCGAACAGCTAGTCCTTCC
>APFE031547441.1:309388-333699 GCA_000404065.3 Pinus taeda
GACAAGTCCCCCCCGCGCCCCCTGCGTGGAGGGGTGTACAAAAATTCCTGGGGTATACATCCGGCTGAAACAAAGACCTCTGAACAATCATGCTCCACACACAACACAGACACAGTCATAGATCTAGGAGATCTCGTCCCTTGGCACACGCATGCTAAGGCCTAGACAACATCTAAGCAACTAAAGTCACTCCCATGCTAAATTCTTGAAATTGTTGAGTTAAATTATAGATCATATAATGAAGTATTATGCATGAAATCAGATGGTCACCTAGAAGATATCAATACCACATATGTATTGTACATCTGTAGAAAAATCTACTAGCAGGAAAATCTTGAATGTTTTCCATAACATGAACATGCAGACTGAACTTGTGTTTGCAGGTGACAGGGACATACATATAGATATGTCACTATGTTTGTGCTACAAGAGGTTAGCATGATTTGGCATTACTGGTATATATAAAAAGTGTTTTTATCATGATGCTTCACAATAACTTTGAATTGAGGATTTAAATGTGCTTTGACTATAGATCTCTCTTCGATAGTAATTTGGACTTGACCTGATGTCTAGTGATATTATTTGATGATTTTTTATTTTCCCTAATATCGATACTATGTGGGCATGATGACTTATGTGGAAATTGACCTCATTTTTCTTAGCACAATGGTCGAAGTAATAATAATTGTGGTTTGGCATGAAAAACAAAACTTGCATGACTCATCCTTGATGTATGCATTTGTACCTAGTGACAGGATGACTTGTATTATGATTATGAGAATTAATTAATCAAGTTCGAATTGAATGCATATCTTGTTGGCATGATTTGATATGAGCTCCATTGTATCTTGGTTGAAAGTATTAATACTATGATGTCTTTGATAATGGTCATGATTTGGCTTCTAAACTATGATGAGTTGATTTTGTTGATTGTACTGTAAGGATCATTATGTTGGATTAACAAGGCATTATGCTTAAAGCATCACAATCTAGATATTTCTGAGTTATTTGATGAAGTCAAGGTGATGATTTCCAAGGTATGGATTTGATATTGATTATGGTTTTGGTTTTATATCCTGATGATCTATTTGTGAAAGACGATGAGCCTATCATGATCTAAATTAGAGGGAGATGGATTCTGAAGCTTGAAATGATGTATCATGGCATGATGGATCGATTTCTAGAATTTGGAAAAGAAATTCCATATTGCAAAGCTATTGGAAAATGTTTTTGAATAATGAAAATGCAAATCCTTGGATACTCCGATTTGCAGTTCAAGATGTTGTTGAACTTGACATGGCATCCGACAGTTGTTTTAAGCATTGATGTTCCATTTTGAAGATCCATCTATATATGTATGATGTATTTACACAGAACCTAAATAAATTCATGAGTGATTTGCTTCACTTACATAGAGTTTCCACCGAGCATGCTTAAATATTTTCATGAGGTATTCTATTTTCAGAATGAGATATTTCTCCTATGATATGTATCTGCATAGATGTATTGTTGATATTTGAGATTATTGTTGATAAGCACATTTGGATGATGCTTTAGTATGTGATCTGCCATGATATCTTGGGTGACAGGTCCATAGCATGACTGAGGTTGATCATGATGTTGCTAGCATGGCTAAATGTGAGGCAGGATACATAAGATCCTTAGAGAGTTTTTTGAGCATGATCTGGATATGACATAGATACATTGTGATGATCTGATTGGCATTAAGTCCCATATTTATAATTGGGACTGAGATACTCTTATATATTGAGACAATGCATCTATTCGAAACAAGCTCAGGCTTGTGGTTGGAACCTCCTTGAGGGGGAGGATGATTATGGTATCCTTTTGTGATTCATATGATTATATATGATCTGACATGATATTTGATTTGTTGTTCTGTATGAACAGGAAACAACTACTATTGACGCAAGTTGATGACGACAGATTGAAAACAGTGAACCAACTCTTCTTCCCCGTTTGAGCTCTCGGGTTGAGGAATTGAGATAGAGGGCTCCTGGGGTTGAGGGAACTTTGTACAATAGGGAGTTACCCTATCTGTTACCTAGGGTTGAAGAATGTTGCTACCCTATCTTTATAGGGTCAGAGAATGTTTCTCCCCTACTTGTTATTTGCAGAGTATACTGCAGTTGGCATCATACCCTCAAGCAGGCCAACTTGATGGGAAGACCGCTCCTCGTTTGGCCAAGAAGTTGAGAGTGTACTTGGGGTGTACAACCCAAGTTGATCATGATGTAGGTGTTATACCACATGACTATTTTTGGGTCATTGATGGGAAGATCAGTAGGCAATAGGATGGGTTGAGATAACCCGATATGATTATGGGTTGAGGGTAAGATCCCTGATGAAATTCCAAGGTTGAGGGTGTACTCCCCTATGTGATGAGTTATCATATTTCTTGGTATGGGTTAAAGATATTTCTCCCCATTGTGGTTCCAGGTTGAAATGTGATCCTTGATGATTGCTCTTCGATGACGATTGATGATGATATTCTGGGTAGAATCCTGCTAGTAAAGATTCCATATTTCAACCTGATGGATAGAGGGTAGTAGCTTGAGCTCCCCTTCGGTAGAAAATTCCTCTTCTTCTAGATTCGAGAATGATCAACATATAAGCAGGAACAATCAAGAGATAAGCAAGAATAAGAAAAGGATAGATCGAGATGTACAATGATGATTTGTGATGACAAGACACTCGAGATGGACATGGCATGATTACTACTTGATAGAGATGATCAGTGATGATACATGATGACACTTGAAGATTCCAGAATGGCGCATTGATTGACAGACAGATATTGGCAGGTGGAATTCTCCCTAGTTGAGTGGGAGTGGTCATTTTTGCAACTGCAGTAAAATTCCACCTTGTACAACTCAAATGACCGAGATAATGATTTCATTAGATTAATTTTTTTGAGAGGACCAAAATCAACCTAAAGATCACCAAATTTGGTTAAGAAGAAGTTGAGTTATGAATTATTTTGTATTATGGAATGGGTCGGCCCTAACCACATGAGTAACTGCTTGGGTCAGTCTTCACCCCAAGTGAACCCTCAGGAAATCCTATAAATAGAATATACTTCAAGATCATTTAGACACATATTCTCTTCTCTTTCGTCTTGGTTTGCACTGGTTCGATGGAATGAGTTCGCTCAAGGGTCCAAAATCATAGGCGAAAGGTTTGCTCTAGGTTAGGGTCTTCTGGATCTCAGTCGCTGGCATAGAACAGGGCATTCTGGTCCCTTGACGTTGGCACATAATCCTATGAGACAGACTATAGACCCTTGGATGCTAGAACAGAGGCTTATGGGAGTGACTATGGAGTCAAAGGTATATCTGGAGGTATCGGTCCTCGGTCTCTCGCACAGAGTGATCTTGAGAGCAACCAAGCTATCCCAGTCACATGCACAGTAACTTCAAGAGAGCCACCAAGGGTTTTAGGTGTTTTTCACCTCGGTCGTAGGCACAGAGTCTTCATGAGAGCGATCAAGTAGTCATAGTCACCCTCACATAGTATCTGAGAGAGCGAACAGGGAGTTTCAGTCGCACACAAACATTTCTTATGAGAGAGACTGGAGTTTAGATCTAGGGTTTGACATCTTGGCTTCAATTGACTTGAGTGATCTGGTAGATCTGGGTTTCTCTCTACTATTATACAAATCTATAGATCTATAGATAGGATTTGTTAGTATATGTTGCAAACATATGTATTGGGCTCATTGACAGTGACAGTAGTGCTTAACATTGTTCAGCACAGTGACAATAATATACAACACATCAATTTGTGACAACACATTACAACCATCAGTATGAGGGTTTTGATTTCTAACATGATTAGGTTTGCTTCATGGATATCATTATTGTTTTGCTTCATAGATAAAGTTATGGATTATTATAATCTCTTTTTTTGCATCATTTGATGGCGATCTAAGAAGAAGAATATTTGCAAGGGTTTTCCCCATAGTAGGTTTTTCCCTGGTCTCGGACCAATCCTGGTGTCTCTATGTGCATGCTTTCTTCTACTATTCATTTTATATTTCGCTGCATTGATGATGATGGTGATGTTGTTTCTTTCTATGTAATTTCATGTGCTGATGTAGAAAGGTGTAAATATGAATAATTTAATGATGATATGGGGTGAACTTAATTTATTAATGATGAAATGCAATTATCGAAGAAAAGAACAATGTTTCCCTATGAAAAATTAATAGATGAATCTAAGGAACATATATGGCACATGAGCTTTGATGGTGCTCGCTCTAAGAAAGGAAAAGGGGCTGGGATTGTTTTGACATCACCCTCTTGTCATGTCTTTAAATTCTCTTTTCGATTATAGTTCGAAGTTACTAACAATATAGTTAAATATGAGGCTTTGCTCATAGGCCTTGAAATAGCCAGGGACCTCAAAATAAAATTATTGAATGTGAAGGGGGATTCTGATCTTATCATTAAGCAGGTGAAAGGTATATTCTCATGTAAGAGTGATAGACTTAAAAAATACAGAAATTTTGTATGGGATATTATTAAGTTATTTGATGATTTGGTATCCAAATCATTCATAGAGAAGAAAATAGTCAAGTTGATGATCTTGCTGTAGCCGCTTCTACTTTCTAGATATCTTGTTGTAGTCCTGGATAACGTAGAGCATTGGCAAGTGCTTGATCATGAGAAACAATTTGTGTGTTTTCTTAATCATTTGGGTGAGTTTGAAAATTTTCAAGTTTTCTCTAAGGAGGAAGGGTTTGATTATAAGAGAAAAGATATAACAAACCCTACTCCTAAAAATATGGTGCCTATGGAGCATCTCTTTGACAAAATTGACAGTACGAAAAGGAGTGATGAAAAGAAAATGGATCCTGGTGAATTTATTGAAGTAAATATTGGTTTCTCCGAAGACCCAAAGATTGTCAAAATTGGTAAAGGGACTTCTGAGGAAGAAAAAGAAAATTTGATTGATTTTCTCATCAAATATTGTGATGTTTTGGCCTTCTCTTATGATGAGATCAAAGATTACAGGAAATATGTCATTGAGCATACTATTCTCTCAAAAGATGAGGATGCTAAACCATTTAAGCAAAAAATTAAGCAAATTAATCCTAAGTTGGCCCCTCTCATTCAGAAGGAGTTAGAGAAAATGCTTGTTATTGGTATCATTAGACAAACTCAACATTTTTCCTCGTGTTCAAACTTGGTGATTGTTAGAAAGAAGAATGGTACTATTAGACTATGTGGTAATTTCAGAAATCTTAACTTGGTTTGTAAAAAGGATAATTGTCCTTTACCTAACATGGAAAATATGCTTCAGAGGATAACCAGAATTGGTATGATGTCATTATTGGATGGGTTTTCTGGTTATAATTAAGTCTAGGTTAAATAAGAAGATCATCATAAGACCACCTTCACCACAGCTTGGGGTACCTTTAAATATCTCATAATGCCTTTTGGGTCAACAAGTGTAGGGGCTACTTTTCAAAGGGATATGGAGTATGATTTCAAGGAATTAATTGGAAAATCATTGAAATTTACCAGGATGATCTCATTGTTTTCTTAGAGGATGGAAAATCTCATATAAAAAATCTTAAACATGTTTTTGATAGGTGTCGAGAGTTTGGCATATCATTAAACCCCACCAAAAAATTTTTTGGGGTAACCGAAGGAAAATTATTGGATCACCTCATTTCCAAAGAGGGTATCAAGATTTGCCATGAAAAGGTTGAATCTATTCAATGAATTCCATTTCTACATAATCTTAATCCCCTTCAATCATTTCCACCGATTTTTTTTTTTCTTAAGAGATTCATTCCAAACTATGCTGAAATTGCTAAGCCTATATAGTGTCTTTTGAAGAAGGATGCAAAGTTTGTTTGGAAAGATGAAGATAAAAGGGGATTTAAAGATATTCAATATGCTATACTTAAATATCCTTCCCTTGTTAGCTCGGACTATTCGAAGGACTTTATGGTTTTTTCATTCACATCTGAAGATATTATAGCAGGTGTCCTATTGAAGAAAAAAAAATATGGGCATGAGCAACTAATAGCCTTTATAAGAAAATCCTTGAAGAGTTTAGGGTTAAACTATAGGATCATGGAAAAACAATCTTATGCATTGGGCAAGTCCTTTAAGGATTTCAAAGCATATGTGGGTTATTCCAAAATCATTTCCTTTGTTCCACACTCTACTATCAAGGTTATATTGACTCAAACTGATTGCTTATGAACTCGTGATAGATGGGTAACTAAAATCCATGAATATTATCTTGAGATTAGACCAACCAAGCTTGTTAAAGGACAAGGATTACCTCAAATGTTGAAATAAATTAATGATAAAGCCTTAGAATTGGTCTACCAGAATGTAGTGGTTGAAACTTTTGTTTCCCCCGAGCTTCAAAAGTTAGAAAAGATCAAATGGTATAAGGATATCATTTATTATTTGAAAAATCTTACGTTCCATGGTCACCTGGTAGCTCATAAAAGGAGGGATCTCATATTAAATGCATCCAAATATTGTATCGTAAAAGATGGCATTGGATGGAGAAATTCGGATTGTATAATACTCAGGTGCGTAAATGAAGATGAAGCTAATAAGCTTATCAATGAGTTCCATGTAGGATTTTATTGAGGCCATTGTGTGACAAAGACCATAGACCACAATATTTTGCGCGTTGGATATTATTGGCCTACCATTTTCTCAGATGTGCACAAATTTGTCAGAAATTGCTAAGAGTGCCAGCTTTTCACCAGAAAATAGAATTTAGCAGCCTTACCTCTTCAACCAATTGTAGCAGAAGCCCTTTTTCAGAAATGGGGGTTGGATTTCATCGGTAAGTTTAATCAGAATTCTAGTAATGGTTATTCATGGATTTTTACTGCAACATATTACTTCACAAAGTGGGTTGAAGTCATTCCAACAAAGCATGCCGCAAAAAAGGTTGGCATGGATTTTATTGAAAATCATATTATCACTCAATTTGGTGTTCCCACCAAAATCACAATAGATAAAGTGAAAGCTTTCATTTATTCCTAGTTCTCTTCTATCTACTTCTAGTATGGTATTTTCCTATATCATTCTTCGAATTTGTTAGAACTTTGTAATTTCCACAGGCTGAGGAGAGAAATTCAGAGGTAACCACAAAACTACTTTTAGGATAGAATATAGCCCTTCTAGCCTTGGAGAGGGATCTCTCTTGTTAGGGTGTTCAACTACTATGATGTTAGGCTAGGTAGTGCTCAATAAGGTCTTATTTTCAAAGGTTTGCTGGTAAGAAAGGAGACATATCCATTGGGCATGGAGTCATGTCAAATTTATTATTTGTCCAGTGATTGGATGAAAAGAGAAAATGGTCTTCTGCAAGGGAAAGGTAGGCAGTCTTGGTGATGAGATCAAGTTAAATTGTTGTAGAAGGGTGAGTGTAAGAAAGGTGGAAACAACACATAGAGCATCAAAATTATAGATTAATTCTAAATGTTGTTTTAGAAGAAAACATAGATTGCTTGGAAAACTAAATCAAAGGAACTTTTAAATGAATTCTGAATTAAGTTTTTGGTTTATCTAAGAATGAAGACATATATCTAAGGCATGAAAATAACATAAGGAAAACTTGCAACATGAAGGAAGCACAACACCATCAAGATCTGACACAAGAATCCCTACAAATCACCTTATGTCTTTCATTCACTGATAAATTTTAGAAAAAACCAACATACGTACACAAGTCCCTTCCTCTCCAATTTGACCAAACCTTTTTCCATTACATGAACATCATAAAATAGAATCAAAATGAGTCAATTCTCACCTCTATGGGTCGAATTCCTCATCATGAATATTGTTTCTAACTTCTGCAATGAAAATAGAACAGGATGCTAAAGACTAGGGACTACATAACTAGATATTTTTAAAGCATTTTACATTAATTTCCTTAGCTCCAAATCCAGGTTATGAGTCACTGAATATTCTATTACTGTTATTACAACCATAAAACAAAATATGTCAAATTTTGACCAGGCAAACTCGCTAAAAAAAACAAAACTTGTTTGGAAGCACAGTGTCGGCACTACGCAAACTTTGAATTCTTCATAAATACAAAAATGCAGCATGAAAGCGCATCACCATATTTTTTATATTTTGAGTGATCAGTGATGATTTTTATACAATTTTCACGCTTTGATGATGATTCTGACACTACAATGATCATATCACCTTCCTTCTTCAAAACATTTTCCATAAAAAATACCACACATTCATCACCATACCCAAAAACCCTAACACTAGCTAGGGCACCAAATGCATCAATATGTTTCTTAAAAAATGTCTTCAAAGTTCTAAGTAGATGTAACTGCTAGAGGAATTTTGTGCAAATCAATATCATCTGGAACATCAACCCTATAAATAGGCATAATTTAGGTAAGAGTCAAAAAACAAAACTGTGTTACTTTACCCCTTCGAAAATTCAAATTTTGGTTGCCTCGGCCAACAGGTATAACTTGCCTCTATCTTTCTCCTGCAACTCCCTTAACTGTTGTTTGGTGGATCTTATTTCTTTTCTCTTAGATATATTCTTCCTGCATACATTCTTCATTTTCCTGTGAAGTGGAAGGGATTTTCTCAGCATGTATTTGGCATCATCCATGGTTGGTTGATAGATGTCCATAAGATCACTCAATTGCTTCCTGGTCCTTTCATCCCATTTCTTGAGTTCAAAGATCTCTTTGTGAGCCTCCTTCAGATTCCTTCTCAACTTGTTAAAAGTGTGCTTCCCCTCATCTACCTCTATCTTCTCCTCATCTACATATATCTTCTCCTCTTAGTTTTGTAGCTTCCTAGATGAGGATCTAGTAATCCTAGCTGTTGGAACTTCTGCCTTGTTAACATCTTCTTTAATTACCTTCTCTTTGACCTTGGATTTGACAACATCTGGTGTATATTTAACCATTGGCTCATCTTCACCAGGCTGAGTTGACTTTTCTAGAATATCCTTCTTTAGATGCCTATTTTCCTACTATAACAGTGCAATCATAAAATGGGCCTTCTTCAATTGTTCTTGCAATTCTAAAATCTCCCTGACTTTATCATTAACCACTTCATCCTATGGTATGGTCTCCATGGTCTCAAATGTATGTTTTAAGGGTAGTTTTTTGGTAACAAACCTAGTTAGAGGTTTCTTAGGGGCAACCACCACCTCTGGAGAAAATTGTAGCTTCTTGCATTTCTTCTTTCCTATAGACTTCATAGTAGCTGAGGGCCTCTTCACAGAGCTCCTAGCTGTTGGTTGAATGTCCTTTACTACTACTGATGTGTTTTCTTCTTGCTCAAGGGACTAGTTGTCACATCATCCATTAGTTTTGAAGAATCAACAAATGACTTCCATGATTGTTTCCTTTTAGTTAAGGAAAAGTGGAATAGGCTAGGTTCCAATTGACTTTGTTTTCCTTGTACTTTATCTGTCATATTATAGAGACTCCTAAATAGGTAAAAGGGAAAATTTAAGGACCTCTTTCCAGTGAAATGCGTGAGTCTGAAATGGTATTGATAAATTCTTCCAAACCTTCCCTCACATGTGAAATAGTTCTGAATAGCTTGCAAAATTTTGTTGTGATTTTCTAGCAAATACTCCTTAGGAACAATGGACCCATACTCTTTGTCTCTATACTTAGGCTTCAAAAAATATCTATAATGGGAAATATCAAGGGGCATGCCCTTGAACCATTTATCTCCCTGGAGGGGAATCTCTATTGCGGCTGTTATTGTGACCTTTGTAGCTGGAAAAGTGAGTGTTCCAACCTTAGCCTCCAATCCATTAAATTTCTTGGAAAACTCCTTAGTCAATTGTAAATTATATCATTGAATATTTTCACAAAATCTCATACACCCCACATGCTCAAAATCCATTTTGATAGTTGGGTTTGCGTTGATGTATGAGAGATCTTGTGGTTCAGAACGGACAATAGCACCTCCCTTGTGCTTTCTTTCCTCTTGAGATGACATGATTTTTGTTTTGCAGTAGGGGATGATCTAGGGTTTAATGCAAACTTGTTTTGTGTAACCAAAGTTAGAGAAATAACGAAGAGGGATTCATAGTAAACCTTTAATGATTATTAATTATGAAACTCTATACATGAGACTAATTAGCACACAAAAACCCTAAGGAAACTCGAAACTACTTGATACTGGTAGCATAAATTCAAGGGATAACAATGGAAAAAATGAAACAATGGCACAATTGGGTATCTAGTAGGCTTCTGATGATATTTTCATCTCATGCATGTAATTAGGTAACCATTGAAAATCAAGAAACTAAAACAAACTTGAATTTTCACCTATGAGAGAGATTCGATCACCAGGTTAGGACTAATGCAGCACTGTGTGGAACCACAATGCCCCTACCTCCTTTGTGCAACAACCAAACATGATCACACCACAAGATTCCGATGAGAAAGATAAAGAGTTGAGAGATCTTGGATGAATATAACCATTAAAATAACCTCCCATGATGATCAAGAGCAGAGTTGATGACGATAATCACAATTTTGATTTTGGAAAACAAAAGCGCAACACTTGGAAAAAGTGCGCCAGTTATACTCTTGACTATTTTACCCTTGGTGATGTCATTGCCAATCATGATTTGACACAGAATCTGACTCAAGACACCTATAATTTTGTGCCCATCATGACAAAGCATGGCAGCACAATTTTTCTCATGATTACTTGATGCAAATTAACCACTATACCTATTTAACTTGACCCCTTATGATAACCCTTTTCATGATGATCTTTCATGATATTACACTTTGGATTTTTAGCAAATAAACCTTTTTGACTCAAAGCTTTACATGACACTCCATCCAAATTTAGACCTCTTATTCACAGCATACCTCTCTAGACCATAACACTCATGAAATCAAATTGACATTTAGAAAATTGCCTCAAATGAATAGTAAGATAGAAATGACTGAGATTCCTATAATATAGGACCCTTGCATAGGCTCCAATGTGGATGGAATCCTCCTTGTGAGGTGCCAAAAACATCGTAAACTAGTAGCTTTATCCATTGGGGGCTTTATCGACTCTTCAATTTGACTCTTAACTGACTAAGACTAACTTGAATAACTTTGACCTTTTCATTACATATGGTAGCAACTCATCGGAATCTTAGGGCCTTCACTTTGGGCTTAAAATTCTAATTACAACCACCCATAACTGCAATACTGAAAATTAAAATGGTATGTACAATGATGTGTTCAAAACAGTTGAATTCAAGTAAAATAGTGCTTGATTTCCTAACATTAACAGACCCTCCAACAAGTAGTTCCCCTATCAAGTATTTCAAGAGATAAGAAATATTTCCATGGAAAGTTGCAATTTTAAAAGGTCCCTTCCACAAACTTTCAAATTTTCCATTATTTCCCTTCTCTTCATTTCTAGCATCCCATTTCAGCACAAGGTCATTAATCTAAAAATCATTAGCATTTATCCTTTTTCATGAATCTTCTTAATCTTTTCTTGGATCAACTGAGTATTATTATAGACCTCCTCTCTAGTTTGTTGCAACTATATCATATTATTAATCCTCTTCTACATATCATTAGGTTCTACCTCTGCTTCTTGCAATAATTTCATTACTGGGACCCCTAGGGAAATAGGAAAAATAGCGTCAACTCCATAAACCAATTGGAAAGGAGACATCCCAATTGATTTCTTGGTGCTTACCCTATCAACCCATAATGCATTGATTAATTTCTTATGCCAAGTCCTTTTATTCTCCTGCAACAACTTATTTATGATATCCACTAAGCTCTTATTAAAGGATTCAACCAAGCCATTACCCTGTGGGTAATAGGTAGTAGAGTGACCAAGTACTATGTTATATCTATTAAAAAGATAAATCAACTTATTAGATTTAAATGCGGCAATGTCATCAGTAATTATCTTATGAGGAGAGCCAAATCTCGAGAGAATGTTACCTTTCAAGAATTAAATAATAACTGAATCTGTGGTCTGTCTGGTCAGAATCGCTTCTATCCGCTTAATGAAATAATTCATGGTTGTTAAGATCCATTTGTGCTGAGATGATGAAGTTGTATGAATCTCCCCAATAAAATCTAACCCCCACTACTAAGAAGGCAACTCCACTAAAATAGACTTTAGTGGTAATGGTAAAAGTTTCTTCTTCCCTTCAAATATCTGACACTCATGACAATTAGAAGCCCTTTTGTGAACATCAGCAAACAATGTAGGCCAGTAGAAACCATCTCTCAAAATTTTATTGCTTTTGGTCTTCCAGAAAAGATGCCCTCCACAGTCACCTTTGTGGAATTCATCCATTATCTTATGTGTCCCATTTTCAAAAAAATAGTTCAGCAATATACCTCCTAAATCTTTCCAATATAAATACTGATCTAGAATGCAAAATTTTACAGCTTTCAACTTAAGAAACCTTGTTTTTTTTTTGTTAAAATAGGTGGAGATTGTTGGTGCTACAAAACATAGATTATATTAGTGTACTTGGGGGAAGAGAGGAACCTTTCTCACACCTATTGAACAACTTCCTTGTCATTGTCTTCTGACTGAGCAACAATGAAATTAATGTCTAATGAATGCAAATTTGACTCAACAATCATTTTATCCAGTCCCTGACCCTTTATCAATTTAGTGGGCTTAATTTCAACATAATATTCCAAAATTATTGTTATCCACTTACCTCTCTTTCTTCAGGGGTCGGTTTGGGTGAGAATCTCCTTCAGTATAGCATTAGGAACAAAGGAAATTATGCGAGAATGAAAAATGTAAACCTTGAAATCCTTCAAAGCCTTCACCAACGCAAAATCTCGTTTCTCCATTATGTTATATTTCATAGAAGAATCCCTTAAACCCCTACTAAAGAATGATATAGATTGCTCATTGTCCTCTTGATTTGTTTGCATCAACACTGTTGCAATAGTGTGCTCCAAGACAAAGGAGAAAATGATGAAATATTTTGTGTAGTCAGGGCTAACCAAAACAAGAGCATGAGTTAAAGCTGACTTTACCTCATTGAATGACCTCTTTACTTCAGTAGCCCATTTTATTGCACTGTCTTTTCTTAACATGTTTGTGATGGCCCTCATGATTTTAGCAAGATTTTGAATGAACCGCCTCAGAAAATTAATCTTGCCAAGAAACAAATTCACCTCCTTTTTATTCATTGGGGTATCAATCTTCTGAATTGCATCAATTCTACTTGGATCAATCTAGATGCCTTCTTTTGAAATTATGTGTCCAAACAACTTACCTTCTTCCATTCAAAAAAGGGACTTCTTTGGGTTCAAAGAAATACCATACCTCCTGCACTTCTTAAAAACAATCTTCAAATTCTACAAGTGATCTTCATCAAATTTGGAGTACACATTAATGTCATCAAGAAAATTAACAATAAACATGTATTTCTCATCAGCAAAGGAAATGTCCATAGCCCTCTAGAAGGTTGCCCCTACATTCATTAGTCCAAAGGGCATATTTACATACATGAATGTTCCCCTTGGCGTAGAGAAAGTAGTTTTAGCCTCGTCATCTGAATGTACTAAAATATGATTTTATCCAGAGAATCCATCAAGTAACTAAATCCTCCTAGAACCAACTACCCACTGCAATATGTGATCCATTTTTGGCAAGGGGTAATTATCTTTAAGAGACACCTTATTAAGGTTTCTGAAGTCAACACACAGTCTTATCTCTCCGGTATTTTTCCTCATTGGGACTAAATTTGGCAGCCACTTGGAAAACTCTAAAGAGACAATGATTTTTGCATCAAATAACTTCCTTACCTCTTTCTCAAGAGGGGTATCAAACCAACGTTGATTCTCCTCAGCTTCTGCTTAAGATGTTTCTAACCTTCCTTGATAGGAATGGTGTTCTATATAATGCTCTTTTCATAGAATTTTAGGTCCTCATACCCCCATGCAAAGACATCATAATACTCTCTCATAATATCAATACATTTCTTATTGTATTCAGGAGCTAAGGATTTAGAGAGCTTGAAAATTTGAGGTATGTCCTCAGTTCCTATGTTACAATCTTCCACCTCATCCAAAATAGGTAGTATTTTAGGCTTATGAGCCACATCATTGTGATCAAATAGTTCCTCCAATGGGACTAAGCCTCTCGAGATCACATTATATTTCAACTATAAAACTTCAAGGTCTATTTTATGCTTGTCAACATTTTCTCTGATTTGATTTATGTAGGCTTCCCATTCATCTTTGCCAAAACATTTTTCTTCATCAATATGCAGATTTGAAAATTCTCCTCTCATTTGCAAAAAAATGTCCAGTTGTTTATCATTATCAAAAACTTGCCAATACATTGTATTGTCTGGTACAACTAGCCCATGTTTAACCTCTATCTCAAACTTTCTATTGGGATGAATAGGTATTTCAAAATCACATGCAGAGGTGGCTAATGCATTAGCTATTACATTCTGGCTTCTAGGAATTACAGGAAAATTGTACTTTGAAAAACATTGCAAAAAATCCAAGACAATGTTTCAATAAGACCTCATTCTAGGGTGCTTAGTTTGATACTAACCTCTGATTTTCTTAATGATCAGTTATGAGTCCCCATAGAATAAAATCCTCTTGGCTCCCAACCTCTTTAACAGTTTCAGTCCCAAAATCAGTGCCTCGTATTCAACAACATTGTTCATGCATTCAAAAGCAAGCTTACGAGAACACTGCTTTGATCTTCCCTTTGATGTATTAATCACCCACACACCAACTCCAACACTTTTCCTGCTAGCTTCTCCATCAAAGTACAAGTTCCATAGCTCTACCTCTTCTAACTTATTTTCCAATTCTTTCTTCTAGAATTCATTTCTCTTCTCTTCAGACAAGCTGACCTTATTAGGTTCCTCTTCCACTTATGTTATAGTAATTGTACTTTGGTTGTCTTCTTCCAAACATGAATCATTGTTCAATATAAAGGAATCCATATCTGAATGCATGGAATAAACATGATAATTATTTGGTTTATATTGACTACTTACCATGTATTTAATGAGAGTTTCCATGTACAACTTCCTTGGTTGTCCAAACACTAGTGTAGTAGCATATGACATATCCATCTGTAAAGAACCCTTCAATTTTATACCCCAAGATCTCGATAACAACATACCATATTTTGGAGGAATGACAACTACAACAACATCCATAACTATACTCTTAGTTGGAATTTGAGTAAGAGTGACTCAAAAAGCCTTAATCAAACCCAAGAATTTTACTTTACTAGAATCAAAAGAGAAAATATTTTTGTAAGGCCTTGTAACATCTAAACCAAGATTTTCCATGACAACCTTCGGCGTTAAATTGTGTGAAGCACCTGAATCTAATATGGCATTGTGAAGGATCAAATTATGTATATTCAGGCTCACGTAGAAAGAGGCACATTTCCATCCTAAGAATCTTCTTGAGAACCTTATTCAACTTCTAGACCCAACAAAAGATTTGGATGATCATCATTCAAATTCACAATATCTGAAACATCTCCAACTTTCAATGCTTTGATAATTTGATTTCTGTATACTCCATTCTTAATCAGCTCGGTAAATGGGATAGAATTTTGATTTTTTGATATCTCATTTTCCAAACTGAAAGATGACTAACCCTTTTTTTCTTCTTTAGTCACTTCATATTTCTTTTCAGGAATCTCTTTTGGAGGATCATCTTTCTTTTGACTTGTAGAATGTGCATTAGCTTGGGCTTTCTTCAGAGGATTAACTGGCACCTTTCGATTTCTCAAATTATATTGTTTTTGTACCTCCAAAACTGCATTTTGGTACCCCTTCATATACTCTCCTAATTCAGTAGACATGACATCCTTCCATCATCCATGATTGTGAGAATGAACCTTGCTCCTCTTCTATTAAAAATATCATATCCTCTATTTCACCAAAATAATGAATGTGATCCTGAACTTGATCTTGATTTTCTACTCCCATTTCCTCCTCTTTTGCATAGTTCTCTTAGAAGGGTGGTCTAATATACTGTTGATCAACTGGATTCCTCTTATCTCTTTGCTTAATTTGAATCTGTTGCCTTATGAAATTAAAATTTTTTATTTGGGGACCTCCCTGTGGTTCTCTTGCAACATCTCTCTCTCCCAAAGTCATTCTCTCCATCATCTTCTCCATGGTCTTCACTAAAGTTTCCTACCTAGCATCTGATGATGTAGAAGTTTCCTCCTTGATTGTTACCATATTTACAGTCTTCATGTTGGATTTCTTGGCCAACAAGTTAGCTTCTACACTAACAACATTCTTCTGCATATATTCCAAAGGAGTTGGGTTTCTCTCCCTTATTTGGTAGGCCATCTCAACATCAAATCTATCCAGATAGTGAAGTAGGGTCAATCTTGGGGGAGGCTTTATGTCTACAGGGATGGAATTTTAAACCTTATTGAATCTGGTTGAGAAATATTGGGTTGTTTCTCCCGGAGCTCTCTTCAAGTTTTCAGACTCGGTTAGTATTTGAAGAGGGTTCTTTTTTACTTCCCACCTACTCAGAAAAATTATTGCAATCTATTGGAAAATAGTAATACTTGCAGTTGGAAAACCTCTAAACCACTTCTTCATTTCTCTAGAAAAACTTTGAGCTAACAATCGCATTTTAACATCATAATGGTCAACTTCTTCAAGATCTATAAAATCACTCATTTTATCTAGATGTTGTTGTGCTATCAAATCCCTTGTACAGTCAAACAGAGGCAACCATTGGGCATAGTTTTGTGGCATATCATGTAGTTTTCCTTGTAAATTCAATGGGGCATAGGGAGCAACCATGATTGTAGTTTGAAATGCAGTTTTACTATAAATTGTACTTGATGATGAAGATAAAAGAGGTGGTGGAACTGTGATCTGTTGGGTTGTTGTGATTGGAGGATTATAGACAACAGATACAATCACAACAAAACAATATGGAGGATTTGAAAGCAAGGTAAATGGAGGAGCAATAGATGTTGGGACAACTTGCTGAAAAACAGGTGCCTTGTCAATAGCCTCGTGTAGTTGATTAACCAAGTTTCAAGCTTATAAAATTGTTGTAAAATGTCTCTATCAGACTATTAAATGCCAATTTTCTGAGATGGGATATATGGTTTTGTTTTAGACTCATCAGTGACTGTCTCAGACAAAAAAGATTTAGATTTGGATCTAAAAAGACTTCTCTCAAATGGGAGGTTGTAATCAATGTCTTCAACTATTACAACACTCTCAGGAAGGGTGTGAGATATTTGTAGAGGGATATTACTTGCTTCACCTTCTTCAAACCTCTTCTTTCTAAGAAATTTCTCAAGGTCACTTACAACTTCAGCAGGATTAGGATCTAGATGTGATCTTGTATGGATCTTTCTATAAGTCAAATTTTCCAAGAAATATGATTACGGTTAGGTATAAACACAACTTCTAGGTGAAAATCCAGATTGATTGATTTCTAACTCAATGTCACCCACAGGAACTAGCATTAAGTTTCTCAAACAAAGGTTTTACTAGGGAAATTTAGCCTTTAGTCCTTGGAAACGATGCCAAAATGTTAGCACTCTGTAATTTCCCTAGGTTGAGGAGAGAAATTTAGAGGTAACCATAAAACCAATTTTATGCTAGAATCTAGACCTTCTAGCCTTGGATAGGGCTCTCTCTTGTTAAGCTTTTAAACTACTATGATGTTAGGCTAGGAATAGTGCTCAATAAGGTCTGATTCTCAAAGGTTTGTTGGTAAGAAAGTAGATAGTTCAATTGGGCATGGTCATGTCAAATTTATTATTTGTCCAATGATAGGATGAAAAGAGAAAAGGGTCATATGCTAGGGAAAGGTAGGTATTAAGGGTGATGAAATCAAGTTAAATTGTTGTAGGAGGGTGAGTGTAATAAAGTTGGAAACAAAACATAGACCATCAAAATTGTAGAATTTTAAATGTTGTTTTAAGAAGAAAGCATGGATTGCTTGGCTAACTAAATCATAGCAACTTTTAAATGAAATCTAAATTAAGTTTCAGGTTCATCCAAGCATGAAGACATACATTTAGCACATGTAAATAACATAAGGCAAACTTACAACATGAAGGAAGCACAACACCATCAAGATCTGACACAAGAATCCCTGCAAATCACCTTCTATCTTTCATTCACTGATAAATTTTCGAAAAAACTACAACATACAAAAGTCCCTTCCCCTCTAATTTGACCAAACCTTTTTCCATTACATGCACATCATAAAATAGACTCAAATGATTAAGTTCTCACCTCTAGGGTTTGAATTCCTAATTAGTAATATTCTTTCTAACTTCTGCAATGAAAATAGAACAAACTGCTAAAGACTAGGGACTGCATAACTAGATCTTTTTAAATCATTTTACATTAATTTCCTCAACTCCAAATCGAGATTATGAGTCACTAACTATTTTATTACAATTAATTTAACCATAAAATCAAAATGCATCAAATTGTGACCACGTAAACTCGCTAAACAAAACATGTTTGTAAGTGAAGCGTCAGCGCTGTAAACTCCTACTTCTTCATAAATAAAAAAATGCAGCATGAAAGCACAGTGCTTGATGGTTGTGATGCCTTCGGTCGTCTCCTAAACTGACTAGTGCCTCCAACACATGTAAACAATTCTTCATATGGATAATTTACCCTTTGGAAGTATTCCCTTACCGTACACAAACTCAAACTTCAGCAAACTCTTATGTAGCCAAAAACACAGCGCCAGTTTCAGAAACGCAACACTAGTTTCAGAAGCGTAGTGCCATATTTTTTATAATTTTAGCGAGCAGTGGTGTTTTTTATACAATTTGCATGCTTTGATGATGATTCTGACATTGCACCAAAACCCTAACACTAGTTAGGGTACCAAATGCATAAAGTTTTTTCTTCAAAAATGTCTTCATAGTTCTTAGTAGATGTAACTTCTAGAGGAATTTTGTTCACCAGGAACCTCAACCCTATAAATAGGCATACTTTAGGTAAGAGTCAAAAAACAAAACTATGTTAGTTTACCCCTTCTAGTATTAAAATTTTGGTTGCCTTAGCCAATAGGTCTAACTATCCTATGTCTTTCTCCTACAACTCCCTTAACTATTGTTTGGTGGCTCTTAGTTATTTCCTCATAGATAGATTTTGTCTGCATACATTCTTCATTTGCTTGTGAAGTGGAAGGGATTTTCTCAACATGTATTTGGCATCATCCATGGTTGGTTGATAGATGTCCATATTATCACTCCATTGCTTCCTGGTCCTTTCATCTTATTGCTTGAGTTCAAAGATCTCTCTGTGAGCCTCCTTCAGTTTCCTTCTCAACCTGTTAAAAGTGTGCTTCCCCTCATCTACCTCTATCTTCTCCTCTTTGATTTGTAGCTTCCTAGATGAGGATCTAGTAATCCTAGCTGCTAGAACTTCTGCCTTGTTAACATCTTCTTTGATTACGTTCTCTTTTACCTTGGATTTGACAACATCTTGTGTAGATTTAACCATTGGCTCATCTTCACCAGGTTGAGTTGACTTTTCTAGAATAGCCTTCTTTAGATGCCTATTTTCCTACTGCAGTTGTGTAATCATAAAATGGGCCTTCTTCAATTGTTCTTGCAATTCTAAAATCTCCCTGACTTTATCATCAACAACTTCATCATATGGTGTGGTCTCCATGGTCTCAAATGTCTGCTTTAAGGGCAACTTTTTGGCAGCAAACCTAGTGAGAGGTTTCTTAGGTGTAGCCACCACCTCTGGGGAAAATTCTCGCTTCTTGCATTTCTTCTTTCCTATAGACTTCATAGTAGATGAGGGCCTCTTCACTGAGCTTCTAGCTATTGGTTGAATGTCCTTTACTACTACTGATGTGTTTCCTTCTTGCTCAAGGGACTAGTTGTCACATCATCCATTAGTTTTGAAGAATCAACAAATGACTGCCATGATTGTTTCCTTTTATTTATCTCCTCTAAAACCAAAACTTAGTTAAGGAAAAGTGGAATAGGATAGTTTCCAATTGACTTTGTTTTCCTTGTACTTTATATTCCATCTTGCAAAGACTCATAAATAGATAAAGGGGAAAATTTAGGGAGCTCTTTCCAGTGAAATGCATGAGTCTGAAATGGTATTGATAAATTCTTCCAAACCTTCCCTCACATGTGAAATACCTCTGAATAGCTTGAAAAAGTTTGTTGTGATTTTCCAGCAAATAATCCTTAGGCACAATGGACCCATACTCCTTGTCTCTGTACTTGAGATTCAAAAAATCTTTGTAATGGGCAATATCAAGGGGAATACCCTTGAACCATTTCTCTCCCAGGAGGGGAATCTATGTTACAACTCCTATTCTAACCTTTGTAACTGGAAAAGTGTGTGTTCCAACTTTAGCCTCCAATCCATTAAAGTTCTTGGCAAACTCCTTATTCAATTGTAGATTGTAGCCTTGAATATTTTCACAAAATCTCATACACCCTACCTGCTCAAAACCCATACTGATAGTTGGTTTTGCTTTGATATATGAGATATCTTAATGTTAAAAACAAATAATAACACCTCCCTTGTGCTTTATTTCCTCTAGAGTTGACATGATTTTTGTTTTATAGCAGGGGATGATCTAGGGTTTATTGCAAACTCGTTTTGTGCAACCAATGTTAGAGAAATAAAAAAAAGGATTCAGATTAAAATCTGATTATTACTAAGAAGGAAACTCTATACATGAGACTAATTAGCATAGAAAAACCCTAATGTTACTCGCAATGGCTTGATACTTGTGGTGAAAATTCAAGGGACAGGGACAACACCAGAAGCACAACGATGGCAAAAAAATAGCGATGGAACAATTAGGTATCTAGCAGGCTTTCGATGTTATTTCTTAGGTCAAGCATGTAATTGGGTAACCATTGAAAAGCAAGAAACTGAAATAAACTTGAATTTTCACCTGTGGGAGGTATTCGATCGTCGAGTTAGGAGAAATGTAGCACTGTGTGAAAACATAGCACCCCTGCCTCCTTTGCGCAACAACCAAACATGATCATAACACAAGCTTCTGATGAGAATAATAAAGAGTTGAGAGATCTTGGATGAAGGTAACCATGCAAATAACCTCCCACAATGATCAAGAGTAGAGTTGATGGCGATAACCAAAATTTTGAATTTGGAAAACAAAAGCGCAACACTTGTACTCCTAACTGTTTTACCCCTGATGATGTCATGACCAATCATGATTTGATAGATAAATTGAATCAAGACACCTATAATTTTGTGCCCATGATGAAAAAGCATGTGTTGGGACTCATAAATGTCATATTTTCATCTACCTTTTTCTTCACTATTCCTTACATTTCATCATCCCATTGACCTTTTATCATATCATCTTCATACATACATTTGGGTTTCACCTTCTTATTTTCCATTTTATTCATTTTTGTATTAAAGTGAATTTATGATTAATTATTAGAAAATATACATATTTTTATATATATCTCAAGAATATGTGAGTTTTGTGATGTGTAGGAAATATGTGAAGAATTAATATCTCCTCCACCATATTAAGGAGATAATTATGCAAAGGAGAAAATCATGGAGGCATATCTTATCCTATTCCTGAGGAGAAAATCATGGAGGCATATCTTATCCTAAGGAGAAAATCATGGTTGGCATATCTTATCCAAGATATGTGAGAGATTTATTGAGATATTTGTGGGATCATATTCTGGGAAAGTAGTGGATGATCATTATGAGTTTGTTACTCATCCCATTGTATAAATAGGAGTACAATCTCCTCCATTTGGAATCTTGAAGTTTTTGTAATCTGGAAGTTTTTGTAATCCTAGAATTTTGAAATAAAGGATTATACTTCAATTTTGCTTCTACATCTGAGTCTCCATTGAAGTGGTGTGCTGGTGGAGTTATGGAGGGCCCTCATGGCCTCACTTGCATGCTTATTTGTTTGTAATTAACTTTATGTTTTTGTTTGATTTCAGGTTTCAAATTTTCTTAAATGTTCTAATATTGAAAGGATCTTATTTGAAGGTGTTCTTGTAAGAGAACCGTAAGATCTCAGACAATTATTAGATCTAGGTTTATTTCATTTCAGCTCTTGATTTCTTATTAGATGTTCTAATGTTGGAAGAGATCTTGTAGAAAGTATTCTTGTAAGAGAATCATAGATCTCAAACAATTGTTAGATCTAGGCTTGATTAGTTATTAGGAATCTTTCTAGATCTATATATTTTAGATAAGAACTTCTAAGTTTACCTTCCCGGGTTGACATTAAATTAAGCTCTAATTTGCATCCACATTTTAGACCACACATTTTGGCGCCGTTGCTGGGGAAGTGCAACTAGAAGGATTTAGTCTTTATTTTATGCATTTGTTTTTATGAACTAATTTGTGGAACTTGGTGACAGCAGGTTCGTAAAGGAGTTCAAAGTTTGGAGCATTCTTTTTTTTTTTCATTTTCGCACATAGATAATTTAAATTCAGTTTTTATTTTAAACCCCCAATTTCTCACTAATCCATCTACAGATGAGGGCTTTGACAATGTTGAACAGATACTTCTTGGAGAGCAAGGACAATAACCTTGAGCCAACTCTAAGACAGGATTATCACATACTTGCAAAACATAATGTAAAATTTTTAAATCTTGATGTGAGCATGTTCGAATTTTTAGTCCGTAGATGGCTTCACTGGAAGCATGATTTTACTTAGAAAATAAAACATCTTTTAAATTAATGTAGAATAGATTAGAAAAATAAAAATGAGATCTCATTAGAAGTCATTATCATTAGAAGTTTTTAGTTTTGTTTTCCAAAAATAAATCATCATGAATAAATTCAGTGGCACATTTTTTCATTTCTATGTCTTGTTTCTGTATCACGGGTGAGCCAGGAGCCTGATTATCGGAAAGATTATGTCTTCCGAGAGTCTAAACGCCCCCGTGACATTGCAGAAAGAGTGTAGATAATGCAAGGTTTTGTCACAGATCTTAATTGTGTTTTTTGTTGCAAAACTTAATTGTGTTTTATCCATCCACGCTAACCTGCATAAATAAAAGTAAATCAAGAGATTAGTATGCTCTCTTCCCGCGCTTCGTGCGACCTGGAAGATCAGAAAATCTATTGATTTATTTCAAATAAAAATACTCTTGCTGGAGAACTAATCTGCAATGCGACAATAAAGAATTTTGTGAATGAGAAAAAGATCATCTTCAAAACGCAACCCCTTAAAAACGTCAGTTTTGAAAAGAAGTTTGTGATCAAACCAGGGCAAATCTGGACAAACGAAGACATGGGTTTCTTCCATAATAGAATGAGTTAGATAACCCCGAAATAATTTTCTTAAATTCTTAACGGTTTAAGAGAAAATCGTGGTTCTTAAGGACCCTATTTTGGTAACTACGTAAATAAAAACGGTTTTTTTTTACATTCATTATGCTTTTCTACTTCTCCACTTTACATATTTCTGCTATTCCCATCATAACCATATTGGCTAAATGTCTCACCATCATGCTTCTGCTATAGCTCTGCATTAACTGAGCATTTCCAAAGTTGTTTTTGGCAGGGTTTTGCATTTCTGTAACAATTTTTTTTGCTGAGATTTTGCGTCAAGAAGTCTGATCTTCGCAGGGAGAGACCGTTCAGAGTTTTGCAAGTTTTCTTCAAAACCTATTTAATAAAAATGGCGGATGTGTCAGACATCCCTTCTGTTGTGGAATCGAATGTTAATACGCCGATTGAGAAGTCATCATAACTTCTTGCACCGGAGATCGTGGATTCTCCTGCGGACAATGTGACGCCTACTCGATATCGGCTCTTCAACCGCTAGAAAACCATTCATGAAGTCTTAGGCGGAGGAATGACTGCTGATGTGATGCTATGGAGGAGAAGAGTTTTAAGTATTGGCGTACTTGTTGCTGCTACTGCTGCGTGGTATTTGTTTGAGAGATCAGGATATACGTTCTTGTCACTTATTTCCTCTATTCTTCCACTTTTAGTAGCTATTCTGTTTATCTGGGCAAATGTTGCGTCTCTCCTCCAGAGGCCACTACCTCCTGTGCTTGAATTGGAATTATCAGAAGAAATAGTAAACGAGGTAGTTGCTTCCATGCATGTGAGAATTAATGGCGTTCTAGCAGTAGCACATGATATTGTCCTTGGCAAAGACATTAAGCTTTTCAATATAAGATTCATTCATACTATGATTCTCAGATATAGTATTTTATGTTTTGATATTGACAATATGCCTTTCAATGTAAGAAAATCGAAAATTAGAAACATCATTTTATTGGATTGTAAATATATATA
>APFE031547442.1:0-13121 GCA_000404065.3 Pinus taeda
CACATTGTTATTGCCTATAGTGTTGAGAATCCTATAATAAGGATGACTGTAATAGACCTTAAAACACACCCTACATCCTTGCTTGAAATAGGTGTGGATGTCGCCTAAAAGGAGCATAGACTCTCTCTATCCTCTAGAATTTCCTCGCTGCCTTCAAAGAGAAAACATGAATGTTCGTTGCCCTAATGTAGTGCTACAGGTTTGTGATGTAGTGAAAAGTGCTTGGATCAATCTCAATACAAGGCCTAGATCACTCAAGCTACCCTTGGATTTGCCATAGAGAAGTCACGACACACTAATGGAGGCTTCTTGGTTTGATGCCCTAGGAAAAACAGAAGAGCCCTAACCGTAGAGATAACAGGGCCAAAATATTTTTCCAAAAATATCTTGCAACCAACACCAAATCACATGAAACACATACCTACAGAGACCGAGTTAGAGGAGGAAAAAACCACAGACATTTGAGAGTAGTTTACCAAAAAGAGACTCGCTGCCCTAGCTTCTTGAGGTAGGTCGAATATCACAGAAGTCAACGAAAATTTCAGAGCTAAATCATCTGCTTGGTTGGTGTGATTTGAAGGATTAAAGATCTTCCTTTTATAGCTTTTGGTAGCCTAATTAGGGGCTTCATTAGGTAGGATTTTAGGATTTTTTAAAAACAATTTTCCTTTTAATAAGATTAATTTAATTTAGTAGTTATTATTGAATTGTTTGTTTAAGCCTTAAGGAATTGGTGTACTAACCCTTATAAATATTTGTCTAGAAAAAAATTCAATTCCACTAATATTTTAAAATCAATGATTGACTTAGTGCATATGATCTTATTGTGAATTCAATGATTGGTTTATTGTGTTTGGTTCTTGGATTATGTAAATTATATGTGGTGAGATTACAATGATAAAAAATATCATATATTGACAATCGTAGGAGGTGTCATGTCACGACCCCTTGGCGTTTTAGCCCAGAAAATGGGGTCACCAACTTAGATTGTGAATATCTCTCAAACTAGGAGGCCTCTTGAGGCATACCACATATAAAAAAAACATATTTTTGAGGAGAATCTAATGACATAAATTTCTGACCCAAACTCAATTATTTGGCCTACCAAAATCCCTCGACAAAGTTGGGGTATATCCTCAGTCCAAGGAATCCAAACCCTGGGACTTGGTTTTTCAACCATCTATAGTATAGCTTCCATCTTGATGTAATCCAACAATTAATAAGAAGCATTCATTAACCATTTGACAATAATGACTGGTGTTTTTGGTCAATGTCAAACCCAACCAACTCCATGGGTTGACATCAATTACAACACCATCCAACAATCTCCCCATTTTTAATTGATAGCAACACATGTACTCCTCCTGCGAGTAAAACTCCCACTCACATCATGCTTCACCTCCTTCTCGAGATTTCAATCTACTTCTCAAGTTTTTCTATACCCCTTTGACATCAATGGAAAACGGTTATTGCCCCTGAGAATTTGTTTGTCAATCATAAAATTGTGCCATATACTTATGCATAGACTTCCCCCTCTACAAACTTCAAGGCTTCAACAAGCCAAATTGTTCAAAATAATGATTCACCTAATGAGTCATCCTGACTTGATTCCTGACGACCTGTTATGAATCCTGAAAGCATGACTGCTAGGACTTTCTTGTCTTTCTGCACTTTTTGTTGATATTATACCTATTCTTCCTATATTTTTTCATCCTATAGTTGTTTCCTCTTCCAAACCATTTTATTCGCATCATCAATATTCATGATTGATTCCATTTTGTTTCTATAGCGATAAGCTATGTGTCCATAATTGTGACACTTGTAACATTCCATATCTGGATGGTACCTGCATTCTTGAGCTATGTGTCCATGATTATGACATTTAAAGAATTCAATGTCATCCATAGAATATGCCATCTGATATCTGTCTCGAGAACCTACAAATTTGCTTCTAGGGTTTTGCAGATAATAGTTGTACTTGCCAAAAATTTCACAATCCCTAGCCATATGTCCATAGTTAGCACATAAAAAGAGATAACCATTAAATAAATGTAAGCACCTGAATAGTTCATTCAGATGTGATGGTCCTTGATAGTTGTATATGTCAATAACTTCACAATCCCTAGCCATATGTCCATAGTTAGCACACAAAAAACAATAACCGTTAAATAAACAAACATACCTCAAATATTTTTCATTCTTCTTTGGAGGTGGTGTTGTATTCTGTTGTCGTCCTTTGTTCTTGACCACTTTGGTCTTGTTCTTTGGAGTTACGACATTCTTCTTTTGCTTTTCACTTTGATCAACTTCCTTCCTAGAATCATCCTGTGAAGATGTGGAGCTTGTACCTTCATCAACTAGATATTTACCATAAGTTAATTGCCTTCATTTTTTCTTCTTCATTTGTCTTATGTTGTAAGTGTTCATTTTGTGATCCCTTGATTTTTTCGATCTCATCACGGGTTGCATCGACTATTCCTTTCTTTTGAGCAAGGTCTTCCCAAAATATGCCCTTCAACAATTTCCTTCTTTCTTCCTCTTCTTCAACTTGTAGCTTGATAAGAGAGGCATTTTTAACTTCTTTGTTGAGTACATGTATTTGTTCCTTTTTCTTCTCAATCTCAATCCTAAGCCTGCTTAGTTCAGCGGAAGAGGTTTCCAATTCCTTTTTTTTGGTCAAATGCGAAATTGTATATTTGATCAGATTCCTTCCTTTCAATTTCTGCTTCTTGCATCTATTGTTTGAGCCAGCTAATCTCTGCAAAAGGCATGTCAATTTCTTGCCGTTGTTGTTGGACTTCTCTCTTAAGGTCTTATGTCTCTATGTTCTCAACTTCTTAAAATTGAGTTCTAACATTGCTAATCATCTTCTCAGACTCTTCATTTCCTTGATGAGTTATTTTGTTGTCTTAATTTATGCTTCGAAAAATCTTATCTTTTCCTTTTGAATTTTTAGTTCCTTTATCACCTTCATCACTTGATTTTGAAACTATGTCTTAGTCATGTCTCCAATTTCTTCATCATAATAAGAAGTATTCAAATTTTCAATAACATCTTGACCTGATTTTTTTGTTGAATAGAGATTATGAAGCCTTTCCCAAAGAGCTTTAGTTGTTGAACATTGACCATCTTTTAGTTTCATAGAATTTGGAAAAACATTCAAAATTGCATTCATGGCCTTTGAATTGTACCTTTTAGCTTCATCGATAGACGTGTTTCAAGAAACAAATAATTCCCATACTCTATGTGCCAGCAAATATACTTCCATCCTGGATTCCCATATCTAGTAATCATTTGCATCAAAATCAGGGCTTGGTACACAAAAATCATGTTCTTCATATTTTGTTGTACCTGTGCCTTCCTTTGAAATTCTTACGACATGATTCCCTGACTTTACCATCTGTATGCTATGAAAACTTCCTTCCAGTGGTTAAGTTGTTACTAAAGGAACCAAGCTCTGATACCAATTGTTGGAAACACTGAGAGGGGGGTGAATCAATATTTCTTAGCAATTAGAAATGTTTACTCATTTTCATAGCATTACTTATTCTTCAACTATTATTAATGTTCTTCTTCAATAAATGTAAATAATAATCAGTAGTAGACAACACCATACAACAATGAAGGAATATTAAACAATATACACAAATATTTTTAGGTGAAAAACCATTGAATGCTTCTTTAGTAATTGTCTTCTTCTCTCCTTAAAACAAATATTAATTACATCAATATTTTAGCTACAACTGAGGGATGCGTCAACCCCTTAATTCATAGGCCACAACATGTAGGATGCTACTAAACCCTGATATATTGCTACAACAAGAAGGATGCCCCAAGACCCTGTAGATCATGCCACAACCTAATGAGTGTCCCAACACTCTATTTACCAACTACCGTCGGAAAAGATTCTTCGCTACCCTATTAATTTATTATCCACAACTTAATGGATGCCAAAATGCCCTATGTAAGATACTACCTTCCCTAGCACCACCCAGCTGCCATGAAGTTTTCTCGAGCCACAACCTAAGGGTGACTCAAATCACTTGCCTTGCACCACCCTGCCACCTTGAAGAGACGATAGACCATATTTCACAATATTTAGATTGGATCCCCTTGTGATTTGAATCAATATAAGAATTCTAAATAAAGATAATGTTGTATTTCTCAAGTTGACCACAATGCTACTCAAGCCACTGCACAACCATTGCTCAAACTATCAATGCATTAGACATCAAACAATGTATGTCAATGTTACTAAATAAAATTGTTATTGCTAACTACTGTACATCATCTCTAAACTCCACTGTACATCCCAACTGAATCATGATATTGGATACCACTGCTTAACTGCACTCCACAACACATGAATCAATAATCATTAGGAGCTCATAAAGAATATTTCCACTTCACATAACCACATACCCTATATTGGTGCATGTGTCAAATCCAATGTCAGATAATGACATATACCAAGATGCCACAGGTCATCAATATGACCTGCTACCACTACTCTGAAGCTTTGCTTACAAAGATCTACAAGCATATGTTCCTACACTACTGAGCACTGGTCACAATCTGTTATTCATTGTTACAACAGGATGATGTGCCCTGTAAGGTCACAATCAAGTTATCCTAGGTTATCATAGTCATTATTAACACAAGGTTCTACTAGTCAAAGTCATCATATCAATAACTTGTTATGTCAGTCAAACATCATGTTGCATGTAGAGTGTCAAGTCTAGTCAAAATCAAAATATCAACATATGTGTTATGTCTAGTATGTTAAGTCTACTCCCACTAAGTCAAGGTCAATAGTTACTAAGACCTATCTATATACCAATCTAATTGACAATCACCAAGCTTACATCACTCATCAAATCAAGTCAACCAAAGTCAATTGCAACATAGTTAAGTAAACTTAGCTTATATATTTGATCATTTTTATGTCTAATTGCCATGTTGCATGAGATGTCAAATCTACTCTTAATGAGTCAAAGTCAGTGTATCGATGTTCATTCAATTCAAGTTAATATGATGAGTTAAGGTATCAAGTCAATTGATAATTACATAGAGAGTTACTATAGAAATGAATTCATGTTAATGTGATTAGACGTATTTATTTAGAAGGGCTACATTCACAAGGAAGTATCACCCATTAAGTTAAGATAACAAATAATCACAAGTTGAAATATATCATTGTTAAGTCAAATCAAATACATATCAAACCAATTGACTATCACTCACAAGGATATGCTATTTATCAAGTCAAGTCACAAGTTTGATGAGACATACCTATATACTAAGAGAGATGCTACAATAGGGCTGCCTTTCTTAAGCTACCCATGAGGATATATCAAGTCAATACACAATCATGTCAATATACAATTGTCACTTACAAGTATCATATTATGTCGTTGTTACTTCATTGAAATATCAATTACAATTATAAACAAGGACATGGTCATGTCTAGATCTAAGTGTCCAAGTTAAGTTCAAATTTTCAATTTTCATGTCATAAGTCATGGGTGTTTGTCACATTGTTATTGCCTATAGTGTTAAGAATCCTATAATAAGGATGACTGTAATGGACCTTAAAACACACCCTACATCCCTGCTTGAAATAGGTGTGGGTGTATCCTAGAAGGAGCCTAGACTCTCTCTATCCTCTAGAAGTTCTTCACTGCCTTCAAAGAGAAAACATGATTGTTCGCTTCCCTAATATAGTGCTATAGGTCTCCATTGCAGTGAAAAGTTCTTGGATCAATCTCAATACAAGGCCTAGACTCACGCTACCCTTGGATTTACCTTGGACAAGAGACCACACACCAATGGAGGCTTCTTAGTTTGATGCCCTAGGAAAAATAGAAGAGCCCTAACTGTAGAGATAACAGGGCCAAAATATTTTTCCAAAAAAATCTTGCAACCAACACCAAATCACATGAAACACTTACCTATAGAGACCGAGTTAAAGGAGGAAAAAACTGAAGACATTTGAGAGTAGTTTAACAAAAAGAGACTCACTGCCCTAGTTTCTTGAGGTAGGTCGAATATCACAGAAGTCAACGAAAATTTAAGAGCTAAATCATTTTCTTGGTTGGCGTGATTTGAAGGCTTAAATATATTCCTTTTATAGTTTTTGGTAGCCTAATTAGGGGCTTCAATAGGTAAGATTTTAGGATGTTTTAAAAACAATTTTATTTTTAATAATATTAATTTAATTTAGTATTTATTATTGAATTGTTTGTTTAAGCCTTAAGGAATTGGTGTACTAAAAAAAAAAACAAAACAAGACAAACTCAATTCCACTAAAATTTTGAAATCAATGATTGGCTTAGTGCATATGGTCCTACTGTGAATTCAATGATTGGTTTATTATCTTTGGTTCTTGCAGTTATGTAAATTATAAGTGGTGAGATTACAATGATAAACAATGTCATATGTTGACAATCGTAGGAGGTGGTGTCATGTCACCACCCCTTGTGGTTTTAGCCTAGAAACTGTGTTCACCAACTTAAATTGTGAATATCTCTCAAACTAGGAGGCCTCTTGAGGTGTACAACATATTAAAAAAAACATATTTTTGAGGGTAATCTATTGACATAAATTTTCGACCCAAACTCAATGATTTATCCTACCAAAAAACGCTCAACAAAGTCGGGGTACATCCTTAGTCCAGGGAACCCAAACCCTAGGACTTGGGTTTTCAACCATCCAACAATATAGCTTCCAACTTTATGTAATCTGAAAATTAATAAGAAGAATTCATTAACCATTTGACATGAATGAATGGTGTTTTTTGTCAATGTCAAACCCAGTCAACTCCATGGGTTGACTTCAATGACAACACCATCCAACAATATTCCCCTTTTTCACTTATGACAACACACATACTCCTCCTGGGAGTAAAACTCCCCCTGATATCATGCTTCACATCCTTCTCGAGATTTCAATCTCCTTCTTAGGTTTTTCTCTCCACCTTTGACATCAATGGAAAATGGTTACTACCCCTGAGAAGTTTCTTGCTTCATGTGGACCTATTATTTGGCTGTGCTCCCGCTGAAGAGAAGCCTTATTGTAATATTGTGTCAATGACGATCCTTATGGAACTATGTCTTATATTTGCTTCCCTTGAAGAGACGTTTTCCTTTGTGAACCTGTAATGCTTCAATTGATCTGCTCCCCCTGAACCTGTTATGAAACTGCCATTTTGTTCAAACTATTTGTTTGTCAATCATAAACTTGTGCCATATACTTCTGCATAGAATCACCCTCTACAAACTTTAAGGCATCAATGAGCTAGATTGTTCAAAATAGTGATTAACCTAACAAGTCATCTTGACTTGATTCCTCACAACCTGTTATGAATCCTGTAAGCATGATTGTAGGACTTTCTTGTCTTTCTGCACTTCTTGTTGGTCTTGTATAACGTTTTCTTGCATTTTTTCATCCTATAGTTGTTTCCTCTTCCAAACCTTCTTGTTCTCATCATCAATATTGACAACTGATTCCATTTTGTTCCTATAGTGATGAGCTATGTGTCCATAATTGTGACACTTGTAACATTCCATATCTGAATGTTACCTACATTATTGAGCTATGTGACCATGATTATGACATTTAAAGCATTCAATGTCATCCATAGAAGATTTCATTTGATCTGGCTCACAAACCTGCAAACTTGCTTCTAGGTTTTTGTAGATAATAGTTGTACATGCCAAAAACATCACAATCCGTAGTCATATGCCCATAGTTAGCACATAAAAAGAAATAACCATTAGATAAATGTATGCATCTAAATAGTTCATTCAGATGCGATGGTCCTTGATAGTTGTACTTGTTAGCAACTTTACAATCCCTACCCATATTTCCATAGTTAGCACACAAAAACCAGAACCATTAAATAAACGAATATACCTAGAATATTTTGCATTCCTATTTGGAGGTGGTGTTGTAGTCTATTGTCGTCTTTGTTCTTGACTGATTTGGTCTTGTTCTTTGGATCTACAACATTCTTCTTTGGCTTTTCACTTTGATGAACTTCCTTCTTAGAATCATTATGTGAAGATGTTGAGCTTGTACCTTCAACAACTAGAGCTTTACCATCTTTAATTTCCTTCATTTTTTCTTTTTCATATGTCTTATATTGTAAGTGTTCTTTTTTGCGATCCCTTGATTTTGGTTATCTCATCATGAGTTGCATCAAGTTCACCTTTCTTTTGAGAAAGGTCTTCCTAAAATATGTCCTTCAACAATTTCCTTCTTTCTCCTGCTTCTTCAACCTGTAGCTTGATAAGGAACGTCTTTCCAACTTCTTTGTTGAGTACATGCATTTGTTCCTTTTTCTTCTCAATCTCAATCCTAGGCCTGCTTAGTTCAGCTGAACAGGTTTCCAAATCTTTTTTTTGGTCAAATTCGGAATTGTATTTTTGATCAAATTCCTTCATTTCAATTTATGCTTCATGCATCCATTGTTTTAGCCTGCTAATCTCTGCAAAAGCCATCTTGAGTTCTTGTTGTTTTTATTGGAATTCTCTCTTTATGTCTTGTGTCTCTGTATTCTTGACTACTTCCAAATGAGTTCTAAGACTGTTAATCATCTTCTCATACTCTTCATTTTTCTTGATGAGTTCTTTTGTTGTCTTCAATTATGCTTCCAAAAGTCTTGTCTTTTCCTTTTGACTTTATAGTTCCTTTATCACCTTGACCACTTGATTTTGAAACTATGTCTTAGTCATTTCTCCAATTTCTTCATCACAATCATAAGTATTCAAATTTTCAATAACATCTTGACCTGATTGCTTTGTTGAATAGGGATTATGAATCTTTTCCGAAAGATCTTTAGCCCTTGAACATTGACCATCATTCGCTTTCACAGAATTTGGAAAAACATTCAAAATTGCATTCATGACCTTTGAATTGTACCCCTTAGCTTCATCGGTAGACGTGTTTCAAGAAACAAATAATTCCCATACTCCATGTGCCTGCAAGTGTACTTCCATCCTAGATTCCCATATCAGTAATTATCTGCATCAAAATTAGGGGTTCGTACACAATACTCACTTTCTTTAGATTTTGTTGCACCTTTACCTTCTTTTGAAACCATTGTGACATGCTTCCTTAACTTTCTCATCTCTATGTTCTAAAAACTACCTTCCAATGGTTAAGTTGTTACTAAAGGAACCAAGCTCTGATACCAATTATTGGAAATACTGAGAGGGGGGTGAATCAATATTTCTTAGCAATTAGAAATTTGTAATCCTTTTCATAGCATTACTTATTCTTCAACTATTATTAATGTTCTTCTTCAATAATTATAAAAAATAAGCAGCAGTAGACAACACCATACAACAATGCAGGAAGATAAAACAATATACACAAATATTTTTAGGTGGAAAACCCCCTGGAGGTCAAAAACCACTAAACGCTTCTTTAGTAATTTCCTTCTTCTCTGTTTAAATTAAATATTAATTACATCAATATTTTAGCTACAACTAATGGATGCGTCAACCCATCAATTCATAGGCCACAACGTGGAGGATGCTACTAAACCCTAATATAGTGTTGCAACAAGAAGGATGTTGCAACACCCTATAGATCAAGCCACAACTTGATGAGTGCCCTAATAACCTATTTACCAGTTGCCGTAGGAAAGGATTCTTTGCTATCCTGTTAGTTTATTATCCACAACTAAATTGATGCCAAAACACCCTGTGCAAGTTACTACCTGCCTTAGCACCACCCTGCTACCATGAATTTTTCTCAGGCCACAACCTAAAGGTGACTCCAATCACTTGCCTTGCACCACCCTGCCACCCCGAAGAGTCAGAAAACCATGTTTCACAATTTTTAGACTAAATCCCCTTGTGCTCTAAATCAATATAAGAATGTTGAATAAGATATAACGTTGTCTTACTCAATTTGACCACAATGTTTCTCACGCCACTACACAACCTCTACTCAAACTATCACCGCATTACACATCAAACCATGTATGCCAATGTTACCAAATCAAACTGCTATTTCTTACCACAGTACATCATCTCTAGATTCCACGGTACATCCCAACTGAATCACGATATTGGTTACCACTACTTAACTGCACATAATAACTCATGAATAAATAAGCATCAGGAGCTCATAAAGAATATGACCACATCACACAACCACACACCCTGTATTGGTGCAAGTGTCGAATCCAAATGTCTGATAATGACATATACCAAGATGCCACAAGTTATTCCTATGACCCGCTACGATTTCTCTCAAGCTCTGCCTACAAAGAGCTTCAAGCATATATTCCTACACTACTAAGCACTGATCATAATCTATAATCCATCATTACAGCAAGACGATGTGCCCTCAGAAGCCTGTTACTAGGTGAGGTCACAATCAAGTTATCCTAGGTTATCATAGTCATTGTCAACTCAAGGTTCTACTAGTCAAAGTCAACATATCAATAACTTGTTATGTCATTCAAATATCATGTTTCATGTAAAGTGTCAAGTCTAATCAAATTCAAAATATCAACATCTGTGTTATGTCTAGTATGTTAATTCTACTCCCACTAAGTTAGCGTCAATAGTTACTAGGACCTATCTATATAACAACCCAATTGACAATCACCAACTGTACATCACTCATTAAATCAAGTCAATACAAGGTTAGTTGTAGCTTAGTTAAGTTAACTTAGCTTATATATCTGATTAATTTTATGTCTAATTGGCATGTTGCATGAGATATCAAATCTATTCTTAATGAGTCAAAGTCAACGTATCAATGTTTAGTCAAGTCAAATTAATAAGATGAGTTAAGATATCAATTCAATTGATAATTACAAAGAGAGTCACTATAGCAATGAATTCAAGTCAATGTGATGAGACATATTTATTTAGCAGGGCTACATTCACAAGGAAGTATCACTCATCAAGTCAAGATAACAAACAATCACAAGTGAAAGTATATCATTGTCAAGCCAGATCAAGGACATATCAAATCAATTGGAAGTCACTCACAAGGATATGCTATTTATCAAGTCAAGTCACAAGTGTGATGAGGCATATCTATATACTGAGAGAGATACTACAACAGGGATACCTTTCTAAAGATACCCATAAGGATATGTCAAGTCAACATACAATCATGTCAGTATACAATTGTCACTTACAAGTATCATATTATGCCACTATTACTTCACTAAAAGATCAATTACAGTCATATATAAGACCATTGTTATGTCTAGATATGAGTGTCCATGTTAAGGTCAAAATGTCAATTTTCATGTCATAATTCATAGGGATTTGTCACATTGTTATTTCCTATAATGTTAAGAATCCTATAATAAGGATGACTATAATAGACCTTAAAACACAACCTACATCCCTTCTTGAAATAGGTGCAGGTGTCTCATAGAAGGAGCCTAGACTCTCTCTATCCTCTAGAAGTTCCTCATAGCCTTCAAAGAGAAAACACGATTGTTCATTGCCCTAATATAGTGCTACAGGTCTATGGTGTAGTGAATTAAAGTGCTTGGATCAATCTCAATATAAGGCCTAGATTCACGCTACCCTTTGATTTGCCTTGGAGAGGAGATCACACACCAATGGAGGCTTCTTAGTTTGGTGCCCTAGGAGAAATAGAAGAGCCCTAATTGCAGAGATAACAGAGCCAAAATATTATGCCAAAAACATCTTGCAACCAACACCAAATCACATGAAACACTTACCTTTAGAGATCGAATTAGAGGAGGAAAAAAACGTAGACATTTGAGAGTAGTTTACCAAAAAGAAAATCATTGCCCTAGCTTCTTGAGGTAGGATGAATATCATAAAAGTCAACAAAAATTTAAAAACTAAATCATTTGCTTGGTTAGTGTGATTTGAAGGCTTAAAGATCTTCCTTTTATAGTTTTTGGTGGGCTAATTAGGGGCTTTATTAGGTTGGATTTTAGGATGTTTTAAAAATAATTTTATTTTTAATAAGATTAATTTATTTTAGTATTTATTATTGCATTGTTTGTTTAATCCTTAAGGAATTGGTTACTAACCCTTATAAATATTTTTCTAGAAAAAGTTTCAATTCCACTAAAATTTTGAAATCAATGATTGGCTTAGTGCATATGGTCCTATTGTGAAGTCAATGATTGGTTTAATGTATTTGGTTCTTGGAGTTATGTAAGTTATACGTGGTGAGATTAAGGTGATAAAAAATGTCATATATTGACAACCGTAGGCGGAGGATTCATGTCACTACCCCTTGGGGTTTTAGCTTAGAAATTGGGGTCACCAACTTCAATTGTGAATATCCCTCAAACTATGAGGCCTCTCGGGGCATACCACATATCAACAGAATCATATTTTCAAGGAGAATATAATGACATAGATCTTTGACCCAAAATCAATGATTTATTCTACCAAAAACCCTTGACAAAGTCGGGGTACATCCTTAGTCCAGGGAACCCAAACCTTAGGACCTGGGTTTTCAACCATCCAACATTATAGCTTCCATCTTTATTTAATCTGAAAATTAATAAGAATCATTCATTAACCATTTGACATTAATGATAGGTGTTTTTGGTCAATTTCAAACCCTGTCAACTTCATGGGTTGACATCAATGACAACACCATCCAACAATATCCCCCTTTGTCATTTATGGCAACACATATACTCCTCCTAGTGTTTCTAGGAAAACTAGTGTCTTTTTGAACGACTAGCCCTCTAGGTTTGGTAGCTACCCTAGAAACAATAGTTTAAAGTAATTCACGATTTCTTCTATGTATAATAGATAAGAGAAAGATAAAGGAACCAACCTGGAACTTCCGCTTAATCCCTTGCTTGATCTTTCTCCCCCTTTACAGAGCTTGAAACTCCTCTCCATACTTAACCCGCTTGGAGAGTACCTATAGAAACACAGTAACAAAGAACCCTCAAAGCATCTTGATCTATTATATCATAAACATTACAGAATAAGATATATAATGAACATACAATAGCATTCACAAATGATAACATTCACAATTGCACAATCATATGGAAGAAAACTTGAAGAAATTTATTAAATAGAAGGGAGAATTACAACCCAGTTGTCTGATCCAGCATCATTCTCCCAGCATCAATCCCTCTT
>APFE031547444.1:5907-40691 GCA_000404065.3 Pinus taeda
TAATTTTTCTGATTAGGGGAAACCAGCTTCCACTAATCTCCATACCGTTGTCTCTGTTGAGATTGTGTGGGTGTTTGATAATCTCCAGGGCTTCTCTGATCTTTCGCTTATGTTGATGCTCCTCCTTGGCAATAGTGGAGGCGTTTTCCAATAAGACATGGTGCTTAGTTTTTGACGAGTGTTCTGCAAGGGCGGAGGAACGAGACCTTTCGTTTTTAATATCAGCCCCATGCTCCTTGAGTCTTGTTTGCAGAGAACGACCAGTTTCACCAATGTAGCTTTTCCCACACGAGCAATCGATTTTATAGACCCCTTTAAGCTGATGTTTATCAATGTTATCTTTAACCGATCTCATACTTTGCCTGATTGTCCCAGGGGCTGAGAATTGCGTGCTTATGTTTTTTCTTCTTAAGACCTTCGCCATCTTATCTGTAACTCCATGAATGTAAGGAAGAAAAACCCTACCACCCTCAGGTTGATCTCTGGTTTTAGGTTCATGAGATAACAATCTTTTCTCGGCTTTCTGAATTGCTCTTTTAATCTCATTCTCTTTGTAGCCTAAACCTCTAAAGGTTGAGACTAAATGCTTCTTTTCTTCATCCAGATGATTAGCGTCAGAGATTCGAAGAGCCCTGATAGCAAGAGTGTTTAAAACACCAAGCTTCTGGGCTGGATGATGGTGGGAGTCAGCATGGAGGTAATTCTCAGTATGGGTAGACTTCCTGAAAACTTTGTGCCCAATAGAGCCATCTTCTCTTCTCATGATGAGGATATCTAAAAAAGGAATGCTCATGTTCTCTTCAAGCTCCATAGTGAATTTTATATCTGAGGAAATGGAGTTCAGGTGAATAAAGAATTTGTCAAGCTCAGCTTTACCATGAGTCCACTTTATATTAGTATCATCAACAAAACGCTTCCACCACGCTGGTTTCAAGGGGTAAGAGTCTAGGGCCTTATTTTCAAAATATTCCATGAATAGGTTGGCCACGATTGGTGAAAGGGGGGATCCCATTGCCACTACGGTTGTTTGTTCATAATATGCTCCTTGGAAGGTGAACACTGTTGATCGCAAGCAAATTTCGGCCAGTCTTGCAGTCCCTAGATCAGTAACCTCTCTTATCACTTGAATGGCCTCTTCAAGAGGAATCTTGGTGAATAGGGACACCACGTCAAAGCTAACCAGGAGGTCATCCCGCTCTAACTTCTCATTCTTAATAAGTTTTACAAAGTCATGGGAGTCCTTGATGAAAGAATCAGTGTTTCCGACCAGGGGTTTGAGGATTCTTGCAACATATTTAGTGAGCTCATATGTTGGGGATCCAATTGTATTGACAATTGGTCTGAGAGGGGCACCTTCTTTATGGATCTTCGGAAGTCCATAAATCCTAGGTATGCATTCACTGGAGGGAATTAATTTCTTCTTTAATTTGTCATCAAGGTTGGATTCCAAGATGGCCTTTTTCACCTCTTTCATAATTTTGGGTATCGGATTCTTGTTTAGCTTCTTATAACTCCCACAATTTAGGTGATCGTTCATTTTGCATATATAGTCTTCCTTATCGAGAATCACTGCTGCTCCTCCTTTATCTGCCTTGAGAACCACAATTTTTTCATTGTTGCACAGGGACTTGAAGGCTCTTTGTTCTGCTATACTCAAATTACTCCTGGAAACCTTGGCCTTCCTCATAATAAGGGAACATTCTTGCCTTAATTCTTCCTTGTCTTCCAGGGTAAGGTTGTTGATCCCATTTTCAATATTACAAATTAATTTCTCAAGATAAATTTACGACTTTCCTTCTTGAGAAATTAATTTGTAATATTGAAAATGGGATCAGCAACCTTACCCTGGAAGACAAGGAAGAATTAAGGCAAGAATGTTCCCTTATTATGAGGAAGGCCAAGGTTCCCAGGAGTAATTTGAGTATAGCAGAACAAAGAGCCTTCAAGTCCCTGCGCAACAATGAAAAAATTGTGGTTCTCAAGGCAGATAAAGGAGGAGCAGCAGTGATTCTCGATAAGGAAGACTATATATGCAAAATGAACGATCACCTAAATTGTGGGAGTTATAAGAAGCTAAACAAGAATCCGATACCCAAAATTATGAAAGAGGTGAAAAAGGCCATCTTGGAATCCAACCTTGATGACAAATTAAAGAAGAAATTAATTCCCTACAGTGAATGCATACCTAGGATTTATGGACTTCCGAAGATCCATAAAGAAGGTGCCCCTCTCGGACCAATTGTCAATACAATTGGATCCCCAACATATGAGCTCGCTAAATATGTTGCAAGAATCCTCAAACCCCTGGTCGGAAACACTGATTCTTTCATCAAGGACTCCCATGACTTTGTAAAACTTATTAAGAATGAGAAGTTAGAGCGAGATGACCTCCTGGTTAGCTTTGACGTGGTGTCCCTATTCACCAAGATTCCTCTTGAAGAGGCCATTCAAGTGATAAGAGAGGTTACTGATCCAGGGACTGCAAGACTGGCCGAAATTTGCTTGCGATCAACAATGTTCACCTTCCAAGGAGCATATTATGAACAAACAACCGGAGTGGCAATGGGATCTCCCCTTTCACCAATCGTGGCCAACCTATTCATGGAATATTTTGAAAAGAAGGCCCTAGACTCTTACCCCTTGAAACCAGCGTGGTGGAAGCGTTTTGTTGATGATACTAATATAAAGTGGACTCATGGTAAAGCTGAGCTTGACAAATTCTTTATTCACCTGAACTCCATTTCCTCAGATATAAAATTCACTATGGAGCTTGAAGAGAACATGAGCATTCCTTTTTTAGATATCCTCATCATGAGAAGAGAAGATGGCTCTATTGGGCACAAAGTTTTCAGGAAGTCTACCCATACTGAGAATTACCTCCATGCTGACTCCCACCATCATCCAGCCCAGAAGCTTGGTGTTTTAAACACTCTTGCTATCAGGGCTCTTCGAATCTCTGACGCTAATCATCTGGATGAAGAAAAGAAGCATTTAGTCTCAACCTTTAGAGGTTTAGGCTACAAAGAGAATGAGATTAAAAGAGCAATTCAAAAAGCCGAGAAAAGATTGTTATCTCATGAACATAAAACCAGAGATCAACCTGAGGGTGGTAGGGTTTTTCTTCCTTACATTCATGGAGTTACAGATAAGATGGCGAAGGTCCTAAGAAGAAAAAACATAAGCACGCAATTCTCAACCCCTGGGACAATCAGGCAAAGTATGAGATCGGTTAAAGATAACATTGATAAACATCAGCTTAAAGGGGTCTATAAAATCGATTGCTCATGTGGGAAAAGCTACATTGGTGAAACTGGTCGTTCTCTGCAAACAAGACTCAAAGAGCATGGGGCTGATATTAGAAATGAAAGGTCTCGTTCCTCCGCCCTTGCAGAACACTCGTCAAAAACTAAGCACCATGTCTTACTTGAAAACGCCTCCATTATCGCCAAGGAGGAGCATCAACATAAGCGAAAGATCAGAGAAGCCCTGGAGATTATCAAACACCCGCACAATCTCAACAGAGACAACGGTATGGAGATTAGTGGAAGCTGGTTTCCCCTAATCAGAAAAATTAACCCCTCAGTATAATAATAATAACAATAATAATAATAATAATAATAAAATAGTAATAATTTTATTAATCCAATAACCTAATAAATAATTACTATATTAATCCAATTAACTAATAAATATTAATTATTAATAATTAATTCATATTAATAATAATTATTAATTTCTAATCAATTATAATTATAAGAATTAATTTTACATATTTATATATTCATTATATATATATTTATTATAATTATTTATAACTTTTATAATAATATTAATTTAAAACAAGTTTCTTCTTATAATACTTAAAACAAAAAATAACTATTAACTTTTAAATTATTATTCATATTATAATATTAATAAAATAATAACAATAATAATAATAATAATATAATAATATTAAAAATAAAAAAAATAAAAAATCTTAATCCAAATTAACTAATTAATAATAATTTATTTCATATTAATAATAATAATTAATCTCTAATTAATAAAATTAAAAGAAATTTTTTTATCCTTATATGAAATAATCATAAACAATAAAATATTATTAATAATTATTAATATGAAGCAATATAATTAATAATATTATTATTTTCTTATTATAGCAATTAAAAGATTTTAATAGCAATTAAAATTAATTCTTTATATTCTATTATTCATTCAATAAAATAATTATAAGTAAATACAGAATTTAAAAATACAATAAGAATAAATATTAATCCATTAATTAATAATAATTATTTATCTCTAAATTAATAATAAGTAAAGGAATTAATTCTTTATTTTTATATATTATTCATCATTATAATATTGATTTTATAATATTGATTATATATATGTATAAATATTATATTAATTTCAATTAATAAAACATTCTTCTTTAAAAATAAAATTAAAAGTAACTATTTAATTATTATTAATTTTACATTAATAATTATTATTAAAATAATGGAAAAAAAAAGAAAAAATTTAAATTTAAAATAAAAATTAAATATCAAGAGGCAACCGACTTCTCAAAAATTGAGAGCCGACCCTCCTCTCTGCTTTCCTCATCTCTATTTATACCCTAATTGGCTGCTCTTCTTCTATCTTGCTTCAAGTTGCCCTGATGATGGATCCCAGTTGGGATTCGAAACGTTGGCAGAAAAATCTTCTTACTGTGGAATCTCCGATGACTAAATCAAAAATGTGGACTTGCTCTATCAACACATAATCAAGAAAAAAGATGGTATGTGGAGATAAGATCAAATGACTGAAGATAAGAGAAAAATTTTGTTTATAAAATAAAAGCACAAAGGCAACAATGTCACTTTTGGCAACAATTCCCCAACAACAATTAAGGATAAGGGCATATTCAATCCTGATGAAAAGACTAAAGCCCAAAATGTGTTTTATGTATAAGGTATGAAGCATAATTTGTTTAGTGTTAGTCAAATGTTTGATAATGGCCTTAATGTAACCTTTTGATAAAAGGACTGTGAGATCTGAAAAGAAGAAAATTGAAATTTGGTGGAAAAAGAAATCAAACCTCACAATTATATATGTGTTTGATGACTCAAGAGTAAGTTGTTATTTGAGAAAGTAGAGTGAATCTTGGTTATGGCACAAGAGACTTGGTCATATGAACTATGACATTGTGATAAGAGTCAGCAAGCTGGGACCTGTAAGAGGTTTTCAAAGACTATCACGATATGATAATTCAATATGCAAGGCCTTCCAATTTGGTAAGAAGATGAGGACTTATTTCAAGAAAAAATAGTTCTCCTCATCTAGACCACTCGAGCTAATTCAAACATATATATGCAGCCCAACTAGAGAAAAAAAAAGCTGGAGAAAGGTATTCTATGCTACTTATTGATGATTTTACTAGGGCGATTTGGATCATGATCTTAAAGGAAAAATAAAAAATAATTTAAGCACTTTAAAAAATTTAAATCTGAAGTGGAAAATGATAAATATCTCAAGGTAAAATTCTTAGGATTAGACAAAGGAAGAGAATTCACTTCAAGGTAATTTGAATAATTCTTTGAAGAACATGGCCTAAAGAGGTAGTATTTTGTGGCTAGAACTCCACAAAAAAATGGACTGGTTGAGATAAAGAAAAAACAATCCTGGAAATGGCCACATCTATTATGGATGAAGCTGATGTACCTCACATTTTCTAGGGAGAAGTAGCACAAGAAACAATGTACCTATCAGATAGAACACAAGTCAAGCCTAATAGTGATAAAACTCCCTATGAGTTGTAGAACGGGATACTTGCATCAGTTAAACACTACAGGTTGTATGGGAGAAAATTATTTATCAAAAGGAATGATAAAAATATTGGAAAGTTTGATTCATGTGCTAATGAGGGTATATTACTCAGGTAGTCTAATCGATGTAAACGATACAATTTCCACAACAAACAAACAAAGAGGTTTGAGGATTGCATTGATACTGTAGTAGATGAAATAAGATCACTACCTAAGTCCTAAGGAAAAATGAAATTAGATGGAGGAGAGAGCGCATACATTAGGCCTTCGGACCAAGATGAAATAGATTTAGATAACGAAGATGTGGAAACAGGCACAACTCCAAGGCCCAAAGAACCTTCCAGGTATGTACAAATAGAACACCCTGATAGTCAAATTCTTGGATACCAAAGACTTGGTGTTCAAACCAGGAGGATTTTTTTTGGCATCTCAAGTTGTGAAAATCTTGCTCTGCTACCTAAGATTGATCCTAAAAAATCTCAGCCATGCAAGTGAGGACAAGTTCTAGATGAGATATATGAATGAAGAACATTAGTAAATTGAAAAGAATTACACTTGGGAGATTGTTTCCAGACCAAAGAGAAAAATGTCATAGGTACAAAATGGTTCTTCGAAAATAAGATAAATTAGTAGGGTTGAGTTTAATAGGAATAAGGCTCGATTAGTTTCCAAAGGGTATGCCTAGATAGAAGGAATAGATTTAGAGGAAACTTTTGCACTAGTAGCAATACTGGAAGCTATCAGAATGTCTGTTTCCTTTGATAGTCATAAAAATATCAAGATATATCAAATGAATGTGAAGTCTACCTTCCTCAATGGAGATCTAGAATAAGATGTTTATATTGAGAAATCAAAAGGATTCACATTCACTGAAGATAAAGAGTTTGTGTGCGAACTAAAAAATTCCTTATATGGACTCAAGCAGGCTCCGAGATCATGTTATGAAAGACTAGATTGATATCTTGAGTAACAAGGATTTAATAAAGGTGTTGTAGAAAACAACCTATACATAAAGTATGAAGATTATCATCTACTAATTGTAGTTGTGTATGTAGACAATATAATCGTTGACATTGATATGGAACAATTGGGACAAAAATTTACAAACTATATGCAAACAAAGTTTGAGATGTCCATGATCAGATAATTGTCCTTCTTCTTAAGACTGCAAATTTCTCTATCAAAAAATGGGGTATTTATCTCCCAATCCAATTATCTATAACAAACTTTGAAGAATTTTCAACTTGAATATTGAGACAGTTAGCACTCATATGGTTATAGGCTGAAAATTATGCCAAGAGGATGAGACACCACTAGTAAATCAGATTGAGTACAGATAAATGATAGGAATCTTGTTGTATCTCATAGCCTTGAGACCAGACATCATGCAAGCAGTGGGTCTTGTGGCCAAATTTCAAGCTTTTCCTCATGAAAGTCATGTCACTACTATAAAAGGAATTTTAAAATATATTTAAGGAACAATTGATTATGGACTATGTTATGCTAAAAGGAGAGAGTTTAAGTTGAAGGGATATACTGATGTTGATTAGATGGGAAAAATTGATGGCGAGAAGAACACGTCAGGTGCAACATTCTTTTTGCGAAACTTCTTAGTGTCTTGGGTCAACAAAAAACTAGCCTCCATTTCTTTATCAACTGTTGAAGTAGAGTATATTGAAGCTACCACTTGTTTCTCACAAATTATATGGATGAAGCAGACCTTGGAGGACATTAAGGTAGAGTTGACTGATACTATTCTAATCATGTGTGATAATACTAGTGTTATTAGTATCTCTAAGAATCATATCATGCACTCAAATACCAAGCACATCCCTATCAAGTTCCATTTATTAAGAGAGTAGGTTGCAACCAATGTTGTTTGAATTGAATATCTGGTCACTAAAGACCGACTTGTATATATATTTACTAAGCCACTAGCAAGAGAACAAATTCAATATCTCATTAAACATATAGCATTTGTGACTCCTCGCCCCAAATGACTCAATTTTAGCCTATGTTGGAAGATACTTAGCATGTGGGATCGAATGAAGAGTAGGTTGCAGTGCTTTAATGGGTGTGTTCAAGTGAATTCTTTATCATTGACGCCAAAAGGGGAGAAGATTACTAGTACATCAGAGAAGAACGAAAATGACCAAGACAATGCATGGTTTTAGTGGGAGCTTATGTTGTTTCATGAATGCCAAAGGAGGTGATTGTTGGGTAGTTGGCATTATCTGGATCGCTAGTGGCTACAAGTGTGTTGGCATTGGTCTCAACCAGATCAACATGGAGGTTTTTTGTAGCATAGGGGTTCAAATAATACATTGGACCTCATACACTAGAAAGTGCTCTCAAAGAGATTTCCAATGGTATGTGGAAGTCCATGAATGGCCATCAAGATCAAAAGTTATTGATTGCCGAAGTTAGTCCTAAGCACATTGACATATCAGAGAAGGCTAGAATATCAAGACCTCAGAAGGAGGTTCAGTTAGTCAAAGTTGGTTGAACATCGGATCCCAAAGTTCGGATCCTCATATCAGAAGGGCTGAATATCAGAGGTCGAAGTCTTGGGACCTTGGTGGTGAAATTAAAAGTTACCTGAAATTGCATGCAAACCCGATATCAAAAGGAATGAGTAGTTCTTATCGGCACATCGGGACCTCCCAAGATGGAATGGAACCAATGCAGCACGTGAAATTTTGGGAGACTGAAATATCAGAGGTCAGGACCTCGAAGCCTAAAGATTTGGAACCTCGAAACCTCGTAACTCCTTATAATTGTAATTCTTTTAAAGAACTAAGGTTTCCGAGCAAGAGTAAATATAAAGGAATTCGTTGCAAAATGAAATGATCAATGAAACCTTTCTCTCTCCTTCGATATCACACATGGAGGCTGGTGATTGGCCTTGAGAAGCTGACGAGGCAGATGACATCAGCATGACATTCCAATACAGAGGACAAGAGGCAGCCATATTTGGCATTTTTGGCTGGCCTAATGGGGCAAGTCTAGATGACACATGTCACCACTAATGAGATGACATGTGGCAATGATGACATATGCATGATGTCATCTCAAAGGTCATATATCTAAAGTTGGAGTTCTCATAACTCATGTGCAATTGTTTTATGAAAACTTTCTGATGAAATGAGCTTCTGATGTTGAGTGGCACATGGTCAAGGGAGGTCCAAAGAAACAAGAACAGAGAGATGGCTTAGCAACTAAGTGTTGTGTGATTCCACGTGGGAAGTATTTCAAAGGTTGAAACTTCAAAATTCCTATTTAAATTATTTTGGAGAAAATTTAGATTAAAAGGGGCTGCAACATTGGTGGTGCTTTGTTTTTTAAGTCCAAGAGAACCAAGGGTGAGAGAAAACACATAGTGATATAGGCCCCCAGAAGGATCCTGAATGATATGCCACTAGTCATGACACCTGGTCCTATGGAGGAAATGTGACAAAGTGCTAAGAAAAGGGAGATAAAATCCAATCGAGACTTTGTAATTTCTTAAGGTTTGTTTAATAAAAGTTACGATATGCAGGGGCTCTGATATAATACTACAATGGTATATGAAGCCACCATTCGCAGCCCCTAGTTCCATGGTGGATGAACAATAGAGGATAAGAGAAGGGGCCAAAGGTACATTAGATACTTTAAATTTCATAACATCCTTTTTATAAAAGTTATGAGATATGAGAGCTCCAATATTCTAATAGAAATGAGTATGAAGCCACAGGTCACAAGAAGTGGCCCTATGGCATAAAAGAGGCTAAGAACTGACATAAGAAGTAGCTAAAGGTGTCATAACCCTATCATATCATAATGTCTCACTTAATACAGTTACAATATGTTAAGGCTTTGATAGTTCATTACAAAGGTGTATTGAATGTTGGATGGGTTGTAAGTAGGAGAATAAATGCATCCAAAATGTCGGGGTCATTGAATAAATAGTGATTGTCAAATATCGTCGGGTCAATCGATCAAGGACCATGAAGTGTAGAAAAGAGTGTTGATGCCTGTCTCGAAGTTGAAAGAAATCCAACCCTGATATTCCCTTGTACACATTATAGAAATAAATGAATAACAAAGAGTCCATGTTGAAGTACAATCAAGTTGTGTGAGCCATTAAGAAGCATGGGGAACCTCATTAGAGTATGAAGGTGGACTGAGATTAAATTATCGGCACTAAGAATCACACAGGGATATGGTGAAGTGAATGAAGCCCATTATGATTGTTTCATGCAGTCAAAGAATTCATAAAAAGAGGATATAATGGAAGAATCAAGTGTCATGCCAGGAGTACACTCTCAGGTAGTGTGGATGTCGATGGAGGCAACATTATGGCTACTGTAGTAGAGGAACAAAAATTAGGATTTCCATCGAGCAATGGGGAATACATATTGTAGTGAATGTGCTAAAGTGAGTGGAGCAAAGAGTGTGAAAATTGGGGAACTGGCCCAAGTTTTGAACTAAAGCAAATTGTTGCTAAGTGAGACCAAGAGAGCCTATGGAAAAGTAGATGACTGAGAGGACAAGTATGATACTACAATGAAATAGATTGGTGTTTGTCTATATATGTCATTACCCCTACTTTCAGTTTGAAAAATGCATGAAAGGTAGAAAAATGGCTAGAGAGGGTGGTGGCCTACATTCATAAGAGGTTTTTGCCCCTTGGAAAGTAGGTGCTTGCTATTTTAGGGGGCCGCTACCTCCTATGAGTAGGTCATAAAAAAAAAAATTAATGTAATTAACTGTTGAAGAATCTAGGGCAAAGTGGATAATGAGGTTCTTGCTAACATCATAACTATTTGTGACGTATTTAACTTTACTTCTTAGCACAATATTCACTTGTTATTATTATTAGAGTGTGTCTTCTTAGTTCATCAAATAACTACCAAAAAACAAAGAGACAAGAACACATGATATTGGCTTTCTTCCAGAGCCAAAATCTCTCACTCTTTGAGAGGAAAACCTACACAAAATTCTTCTTATAGAGATTCCAATCAACGAATACCAAGACCATGACCCTTGAGCTATCAAGCCACTCCAAGACCAAGGCAGCAATCCTCTTCTTTGTCACTTTTGAGATAATATTCATTATTGCTACTATACAAAGGTCGACTTTATGTGTCAGTAGGTCATTATAGCTGCATCATTATTGTTCCTTCAGTTGCACTTATTTACTAAGATCATTTTTTCACCTTGAGACCACTATTCTGCCTTTTCTGAGATCGTTGGCATAATAACGAGATCTATATTTTGATATGTATATATCGGAGCCGTACTGAGATAGTGATCTTGTAGTTATGCCTACCTCATGACTGTTTTTATATGATTTTGTTGAGGTAGAGAGTATTCCTATAGGCTCATTGAGATCCTCATATTTATCATTATAATGAGAGTGCATCTTCATAATAACCGAATTGACAGTATGTTCACTAATGTGGAATCGTCTTCATCATTCTTCATCACAATTATACTGAGAGAATATTACTAATAGATTACCAAGATAGTGACTACATTTTTGTCTTGACTGCATTTAGTATTTTGCGCCTGTTATCATCAGGAGGCCAAGATACAAAGATACATACCACTATAATTTCCTACACCGAGACACTATAATCATCACCGAGACTATACCTTATTGTACCTCTGAATTTATAGAGGAATCTAAAATTCTTTATGTACTTTTGTTAAGTTCAATGAGGTATTTATAGTTGTTATGCCTCCATAAATAATCCGGCATGAGTGTAGACTATTGTGTCACTTAATTTGAGCCCACATGACTATTCTTTGTATCATTTTGCTGCTCGAATTCATTGTTATCTTCATCGTTTAGCGTGTTGCCTTCTTGAAGAGGACTGTGCATGTCATGGAGGGCTGATCTAGACTCTAGGTTGACTAATATACATTACATAAATGCTCAAGAAGAGGTCTTTAACATTTTCCTTGACACGTTGAATTTCATATAGAACTTCAACATATGCTAGACCTATGTAATGAGCAAGAGACTCATTGTTATAATTTAAAAAAATAATATTTCTTTTCTTTTACATGTACAAAGATCAAAATTATATTTATGAAGACCGAACCTACTTGAATTTCTTCAACATTAAGTAGGTACTTGATTTTTTTAGGTCCCTATAATACTAGTTATTCCTCCATTAATATTGTCATTGTAGACCTTATTATTATTATTGTGCCCCTATTCTCCCCATAGTGTTATTAGTGTGCCCCATAGACGCCCACTATTGTTATTGTTATGGCCTTATATTATTATTGTTATGTCGGCTTTCATTATATTGTGACCCCTTAGACTCATATATAGAAAGGAGGTTTAGTCATTTGTAGCATCCAAGAATTATTCATTTGTGTAATGTAAGGTTTCCCCCTCAAAGATGTTGATTTTGAAGTGATTTCTCTATCTTCTCTTCTATTTTCTAAGTTGGTTACATAAGATTTGGTATCAGAGCTTTGGATTTAAGGGTTCCGCAGATCCAAAGAGGCCATCATGGCATTTTCACTATAACTTTATTTCTACAATGCTTCAGGTACTAAAAAACTACCCATTTGATCCAAAATCTCGATTATCCTTGGGTCTAAATTTCAGATCTTTTATCGCTATATGTTCTGAGATATGATCTAAGTTAGGGTTTTTGCAGGCTCCCAAATTACATCTGAAACATGTGACCTTGAGAAAATTTTCATAACTTTCTCTCTGAGTATCAGAATGAAATTTCGTTAGAAGTTACATAAATCAGACGGACTATGTTTTCTTGTGCATCATTTTTCAGGTCCAAAGGTTGAAACAATGACATGAGGTACTTCATACAAGTTTGATCTACTGAAAATGTGTATAATTAGGTCATCTTGAGAGATTGGGCATAAATCTTTCTTGGAGAATCCAATTTTGATCAAACTGGTGGCGTTGGAAAGAGGATTGTGAGAGCTACCACATTTCGCAATTTTAAACCTTGGAGATCCAAATTTTCAGAGATACATCAGATTCAATATCGAGCTCCTACAAAGTGAAAAAATGTGTGTAGTTGTTTTAAAAATTTTCATAAGTTTGGCTTGAAAAATTAGTTTGAAGGAATTCAAAGGGCATAGTGAAGCATAATTATCATTAATTGATGCGTCAAAGAAATAAAATGGAAACACTTAGTAAGCTTCATAAAATCTCTAGCATGACTCATGAAGAAGAGGAAGAAATGAAACATGATATATCAAAATTATGAAACCAAGTGCAACAAAATTCACTCTCACAAAAAGTAACAGAAGCTAAGCTAGATGCTTTAAAGAAAGGCAGGGAAGCAGAGATGGATGTCATGGAAGCTAAGATGGATGGTTTAAAGAAATGCATGGAAGATAAGATGGAAGGAAAAATGGAAGATTTGAAGACAGATTTGACAAATTTTCCACAATAAATGCTTACTAATGGCGAAAGGGTAGTAAAGGAAACTCATGAGTTGAACAAAAGAAATGATAATCATGATTTCATAGACTCTAACAGTGGATTGAAGACCCACCATGTTCCGAAGATCGATATGAGTAAGTTTGATGGCAAGGATCCCGTAACATGCATATTGCAGATGGATCAATAGTTTGATATCCATAATGTGAAAAACACACAAAAGGTACACATCGCAACTTTATATTTGGAACCAAATTAGTTTGTATGTTATTGATGCCTTTGCTCTTGTAAATAAATTGTCACTTGGGCAATTTTTACGGAAGAAATGATAGCACAATATGAAGATAAAAAAACCAACACCTTTTTTAGCGAATTGGTAAATCTCAAACAAAAGTGTTCAATGATGGAGCACATTGAGTAATTCCAAAAATTGAATATAAGTGTAAAAGATATTCTAGAGGAGCATAGGATTGATGTGCTCATAGGTACTTTATGGATATCATCCACCACCCATGGCATCATACTTAAGATAAAATTCTAAGGTTCATGCGATGAAAGATCACATTGATCATCAACAACAAGTTCTCCAACTCTTAAAGGATAACCTCACTTTGGCGCAGAATAGAATGAAATAACAGGCAGATCAACATCGGAGTGAAAGAAGTTTTGATGTAGGTGACTGGGTATTCCTACGCTACAAGCATATCAACAAATGTCCCTCAAGAAAGCTAAGAAGGATAATAAATTATCACCAAAGTATTATGGTCCATACAAGGTGTTGCAAAAGATTGGTACTTTTGCATACAAATTGGAGCTTCCTGCAGCTTCTCGAGTGCACCCAATTTTTGATATTTCATGTTTAGAGAAGGTTATAGGTGACAAAATCCCAGTTCAAACAATATTTCTAGAGCTTGGCAAGGAAGGAAAAATCATATTGGAACTTGAAGTAGTCACAGAAACAAGAACTCGACAACTACAAAATCTATCAATTTTGGAGTATCTCATCAAGCGGAAGAACTTACCAATTGAAGATTCGACATGGGAGGACAAGAATTTTATACAGAAGCATCCAGAACTACTCAAACGTTTAGGACAACACATTTTTGAAGGAAAGGGGCATGTTAGGTCACTATAATACTAGTGATTCCCCCATTACTATTGTCATTGTAGCCCTTATTATTATTATTATTCCCCTATTATCCCCATAGTGTTATTAGTGTGCCCCATAGAAGCCCACTATTTTTATTATTGTTCCCTTATATTATTATTGTTTTGTCGCCTTTGATTATATTGTGACCCCTTAGACTCTTATATATAGAAAGGAGGTTTAGTCATTTGTAACATTGAAAAATTGTTCATTTTTGTATTATAAAGGGGGTTTCCCCCTCGAAGAGGCTGATTTTGAAGTCGTTGATCTATGTTCTCTTCTATTTTGTGACTTGGTTACATAACAAATTTACATCATAATAACAAAAATATTGGTGATTTTTTACTTTTGGGTTTCCACATAAAAATACCACTGTCAATATGTGTATGTTTTTCATGTGATGGATTGTATGTACATGTGAATGCCTTCTCTTATTGATCATCTTTATTGTGTATGAAAGCTCTCATATTTAACTGAACATAACGAAAAGAGTTAAATACTTATACTTAAAATTGAAAAAATTTCACTATTACTCATTCATCTCCCCTCTCAGTAATTCCTTATTCCAATGCCTTTGCATTTAGAATATAAATTACTTGGGTTTATAATATTAATATTCACTTACGCTTATAATATTAATACCGATGGTTTATAATATTAATCTTTTGGGCTCTCAATATTAATACCTTTTGTTTTTAATATTAATCCCTTGGTTTTATTAATCCCTTAGGTTTATAATAATGATCCCTTGGGTTTATTAATCTTAGTGTTTATATTCCTATGGCTTAATATTAATTCTAAGGTTCAATGGTATTCCTTTGGGTTTATAGTTCCTTGTGCTTTATAATATTTATCTTAGGGTTTATATCCCATGGGTTTATAATATTAATGCCTTGGGTCTGTGAAAAGTATTTTCATAATATGGAAATCAATCATAGTAAACCATGGTCAATAATGATCAACCATGGTCAAAATTGGTCAAACATTATACAATGCCACGTTGTGACAAGGATTGTCCCAATATCAAAATCAACCATGGTTTATAACATTAATCTTAAGGTTTAATAAAAATCCCTTTTGTTTATAATCACGGTCAACCATGGTCCGATGTTGCATTGTGACAAATATTTTCTGAATATGAAAATCAACAATGGTCAACCATGGTTGAACGTCACATTGTGAAAAATATTGTGTCAAAATGAAAGTCAATGATTGTCAAACATGGTCAACCATGTTTTTTTAGGGTTGATAATATTTATCTTAGGGTTTATATACAATAGTATTACAATATTAATCCCTTCGGTTTAATACTATTCCATTGAGTTTTTAGTATTAAACCCTTGGGTTTATTAGTGCCTTAGTTTTCTATTATAAATCCCTTGGGTTTATTAATCTAAGAGCTCATATTATTAGGGTATAATATTAATAATGATAGGGTTCATAATATCAATCCTAGGTTTGAGATTAAATCCATTAGTCTTATAATATAAATTCCTTGGGTTTCTAATATTAATATTCTACATTTATAATATTAATACCAAGGGTTTATAGTATTAATCACTTATGTTCTCTATATTAATCTCTTGGGTTTATAATAGGAATCTTGTTGGGATTATAAAGCCAAGGGAATAATAGTAAACCAAAGGGAATAATATTAAACCCTTGGAATATGATCCCTTATATTAATAAAACCAAGTGAATAGTATTAAACCCAACAAACTGCTTACATTTGTAATATTAATAATCTCTTTGGTTTTTAACATTAATCCCAAGGGGTTTTAATAGTAATGTGTTGGCTTTAACGATTTTTTAGGTTTGTAGTATTAATAATCCCTTGGGTTTTTAATATTAATTCTGTTGGTTTATTATTTTTCCATTGGATTTTCAATATTTATTCCTTGCGTTTATTATACTTCGGTTTATTAATTCTTTTGTTTGTGAATACCTTGGATTTTTAATATTAGTCACATTGGTTACTTAATTCCTTGTGTTTATGACATAAATAATCTTTTGGGTTTATATTCCCAGACATTATAATCTTAGATTTTTTTATATTAATATTAGATTTGATATATTAACATATTATTTTAGCATACTAGATTTATAATATAACATATATTAAGTTGACGCTTAAAATGTATATCAACCACATTTATAAATGTGGTTGTGCTAATAATATAAACATTGTAAAATTCATTTTTATTTTTTTGTCAAACAAAAAATAATTCACAGTCAAAGCAGAAGTAATAAAACATAACATTCTCAAACCTTTCCTTTTCATTCATTCTTACATCTTTCAATAAAAACTATTATTTTATTTTCATCGCTTCATAGACATCAGACCAGCCTAAACTGTGATGGAGGATGATAGAAGATGACATAGTCATTCCCTTACTCTTCATATAATAGGCACATTATTATATCCTTATCGCTTCCAACATGGAAAACCAAAATAAATAAAAATATTATTTATAAAAACATATTAATTAGAAAAATATAATACGTCATTTTTATTATTTATTATTAGTTAATATTCAAGTAAAGTGAAAATTTAAAGAATATATTTCTATATAATATAATATTTTCAATTTGTTTATAAAAAATAATTTTAATAGAATGAAAATAGATTTATGCGGTAGCTCAATTGGTGATGCTTGAGAAAATGAAATATTATCTTCTAAGAGTTTCCATTTCAAATCACTTAATTTTATGTTGGACACAATGTTGGAGATTGTTGGACATAGTGTTTTCATTGATTGACACCTCTGATTGGTCTTGGAGATTGATGTTGCAGTAATTGATGTCAAAGGTAGCATCAAGTTAGATTTTTAGGTCATTTATAAAGGACAATTCCAATAGTAGAATTATTGAAGTTTCCTTAAAAGCAATATGACTATGATTGGTGGTTGCATGCCTCAAAGACCTGTTTCTTATATATATTTTATGGAAGTGTTGATGGTGTTGGATACCGCCAACATGTAGGGGATCCCCCTGATATGAGGTCCCAATTATATGTCACATTATTTGGTGCAGAAGTCCCATCCGGAAATACATCTTTGTTGTCATTTTCTTAGAAATTTTCCTAGAATTAAGCAATTAGCATGAGAGATAAGTGCACATGTGATTTTGATTGAACAACATAGTGTGCTTTGTGAATGTTTAGTTGTAGATGTATCAAGGTTCAATCGCTGCAGGGGAGAGGAAGTGAGCCTCGAAAAGATAAGTAATAGTACTAATCTAGCAGAAACACATGCACATAGATAAGAAATAATTGTTAAACATCAACCAAAATAGTTCACATAGATGCTATGATCCTTAAATCATCACAACAAATCTGCAACAAGTTTGGCACCAAAGTCACCAAAATAGTTCAATTACTTCATTACATGTTAAAGTTAGCATAAAATGCAAACATTAGAATAATATTCTTAAAACATCCACGATCTATGCATGAAAATGTGTTGGAAAAATGGCTTCATGTATGAAGCAAAAGTTCTAAGATACATAAGTACAATGAACATCGCTAGCTCCAACAGTGGAGCACTAGATCCACTAATTTCTCCTGAGAAGTACTATCTCTATCTCTCTAATGCATTGTGGGAGCAGCCAAGATTATATATCCTTTGCTTGAGAAATGATACTCCTTTTTGTAACTTGAGACATGACCTTTCATATTCTCATTACTCTTGACTTTCAAACTTCTAATGACCTTTGGACTTCTATAACCCTTAAATTCCAAATGAATTTTGGAATTACATGTATTTTATACTTCTATAAATGGTTCTTTTTTCCATACATGACTCTTCAAATTCCACTACGTTGTATTTACAATAGTTACATCATTACATCATAATTTCCTCATAATCATGTGATGATAACATGAAAAGTCATTGTTGTTAATGATTAGGACTCATAGTGACTATGGCATGGACTTTCTTTAATGGGTGACAAGTTTACCACTTGTATCTTCGATCTTGCATGCAACTCCCATGTTGTTCATGTCTTCATCCTCCAAAGTGTCTTTGATCTCATGGAGCCTTTTGGGTTGCTTCGATCATCAGGATTTCAATGTGTTATTTGTTCTTGAATGTTTCCTTTGATTTCCCTCTTTTCCCGATCTTCTTCATGCATCCTTGCCATGCTATTATTGAAATATATGCAACTACAATCACTCATGGAAAGAAAACATCAACTTGAAAAATATTATATCCTAACATGTTTCATGCAAAATTTATGTTCATGACTTATCAGTGCACTTGGGAAGAACAAGGAATCTTCTAGGTGCAAGGGTCCACCTCCAAAGGATGAAGAGATGAAGCTTAAACACTTATGAATGTGATAAAAAAGAGAGAGAAAACTCAATGGAGTGCAAATGGCACAGTTATGAAAGACAAAGGAGGATAATTTGGGCTTTCCACGTGCATTGTGCACTCAACGGAGACAAGGAGGGTGTAGGGTGCACTGTTGAAGGATGAAGTGTTGAAGCTTTAGGCTTCAGAATATGCTCATGTGCTCAAGAATGCCAAAGAGGGTGCAAAGTACATTGATGAAGATTTAAGGGTTAGGCTTCAAGGCTTTGGGGTATGCTGATGAGCTCAAGGGGGTCTTGGAGGGCACAGGGTGAATTTTTAAAGGTTGAAGGAGTCACGATGATGCTTTAATAATGCGCCATGTGCTTAACCAGGACAAAGGCATTCTCTAAGGGTGCAGTTCAAAACAAGGAAGCAGGATGAGTATAAGGATTTCAATATGCACTCTTAGAGGGTACAAAGTGCACTTCCTAACAACAAATGATTCCTAATCAGGGCTTAAGAGTGTGTTTTTGTTCTCGTAGACTTAATGTGTTCACTTGTGCAACCAAAATTTGTCTGTCAAGAAGATAAGCCAAGGAGTGAACACAATGATTTAAGACATAAAATTAAATGTGATACATTCCAAATCATAAATAAGACTTATATAGACTTGAACAATGAAACATACACATCAAAATTCCAGTTTACAAACAATCCCAAAGTACAATTAACAAAGTATGTGTGACTACGAACAAAAGTGGCGTTTTACAAAAAACATATATTTTATGATTGTGAAGTGCACTATGGATGTTATAAACGATGTGACTACAATTACGAATTATCAAGAACACTTGAAGGATGTAGAATGACTTGAAATGACACTTGATGACCAAAGATACAATTGATGTGACAGTTGGGTAGGCCTCAAAATTTGGATGTAGTGAGATTTTGAAGGGTATTTTAACAATGACAATAGGAAGAAGATGAAGTCAAACACCCTCGTAAAATGCCTCAATTTATATCCCTCTAGAATACCTTTCCAATGGTATATCTCGCTTAGAAAATCTCCAAAGTGTTGAAGAGATATTACAAGTTGAAGTTGGGCAGTCGATTTGTTTTTAAGAAGTTTAAAGGCTCAGGCTGTTTGAGAAGAAAATAAAGAGTGTGCAATAGAAAGATCCAAACTTCACACTAGTTTTGGGTCATATTTTTATTCAGTAAAATCTATCTGTTTATGGATGTAGGTGCAGAAGAAGTCCCAAATTTAAAATGCTCGAGGGTGTAGGTGCATAAGGGTCTTGAACCAGAACTCATGAACATAGTTCTATATGATGGCGAAGTTCATGTGTTGAATGGGAATTTATCCCTAAAGGTTTATTTCAAAGAAAACATAATAATATAAATTAAGGCTTATTTTCTTCTTTGTATAGGTTGGTGAAATGGTAGAAGAATGTTGCCAATGTGGTGGCACTAGCTAGTCATGGATGTTTACATGGCACCTTGTTCAAGTTTTACATTGTAGGCCACTTTGAAGTTTTAAAATGGTCAAGTAGGTCAAATCCATGTGACACATGACACCATTTAGAGGATTCCATGTTCTAGGGTGATTTCATCATGATAAAATAAGCATCATCAACTAATGATGTGGCATAGAATTATGAATTGTGTTGGTTGGTTATTCTCTGTGTTATAGAATTTTTAGAATTCTATTGGAGGTGGGAAGTGAGCTTGAAACATGTTTTGCTCAAAAGTTCAATATTTTGGATGACTTTCTCCTCCACAACATCAAATAATGCTTGAACATGAATAGGATGATGATCACATTCTATGTTAAGAACTTGATCATAGTTGCATTCATATGAAAAATAAGCTCGAGTTGTGAAGAGGTTGGACACTTGATAATTTGGAAATGGGATCAATTATGAAATTAAATTATTTTACTACATTTTTGGACAATGGATAATTGTATAAAATTGACGATGCGATCAGATTTGGTGATGAGAAGTGATGGATAAACAATCGTTGAGAATAAAACACGAGATTGTGTTTTCTAGTTGATGCAATCATAAAAAAAAGATAGAGAAGTTTTTAATGGAAAGTGTGGTTGATAGAACTAAATATGGAGTTTCTTGACATTCCAATATGAAGGAAAAGAGGTTTATAGGATATTTCCAACAAACTACAGTTAGAATGAATTTAAGAAACTCCTAAGTTGGAAGAAGAATAAATCAAAGTACCTATTGTTGAGAAGTGTCTAATGGGAATGAAAATAAAGAGTAACAGAGAAGTGAAGTAGGTGTCGGACATTCAAAATGAGTGCACAATGAGAAATAACACAAATTGAAAGCCAACGAACCTAATGACAAATTTATTACCAAAAAAAAGTGTTATAGATTATGCCTTTTCATCTTCCTACCTGGGACAGAAGAGCCCATAGAGGCATACATGAACCCCAAAAGCTAAACTAGTTGTATGTGAGTAGTGTTAACAATTTGTAACCAACTTAAAGAACACTATTGGAGGTCTTAACTTGAAAATCCTATGAAAGTGTAAATCTAACTAGAAATAGTAGGTATGTTCATATATATATCTAAGGTTGGTGCCCCTAAGAAATTTGGTTCTTTATATTCAAAGGGGGTTTAGGCCCCCTGTTAATATGTGCTCATATAAATAATTGATGTAAAAAATTAGGTGCTTTAAATTGACATCATAATAAAAAAAGCTTTGGTGGTTTTCCTTCTTGAAGGGTTTCCACGTTAAAAACAATGTGTACAATTGTGAATGCATTTTTTTTGTGTGATTGTGCGCCATATGTTTAAAGAAGAAAATAAATATAATTATTAATGAAACCACCACACTCCCTGCTTCGTAATTCATGATTCCCAATAATTGGTATAACAATGGATTCCTTGAAGAATAATTTAATTGTTGGAAGATAGATCTACAACAACTCATACCAAATCAAGATATCGAGTCAAGTAGAGTACCCATATTTGATGGAGTTAATTATGTATATTAGAGAGATAGAATGGAAGCATATATCTTGTCCCTTAGAGTGCATGTATGAGTTACAATATAATTTGGATACATAGTTCCAAAAACTTCACCTACTTATCCTGATGAAAGAAGTGTGTTCATCAATAATGTAAAGGCCAATAATGGAATTGTAATTTGCCTTAACCAATATGAGATGATAAAGGTGATGCACCAAGAATCAATAAAAAACACCTATGAAAATCTCAAAAAATTCTATGAGGAAGATAAAAAGGTAAAGCATCACAAACTTCAAACCTATAGAATGAAATTTGAAAGTCCTAGAATGAATGATGAAGAAAGCATTGTTGAATGCTTCCTTAGAGATGATAAAGTATCCAATATTATTATAGGGCATGGTGAACACATTAAAGACAAGGGAATGATCCAAAAGGTTTTAAAATCACTCCCTATGATATTTAAAGCCAATATTTCAACCATAGAAAAGATGATAGAATTAAACACTTTAACAACAGAGTAGTTGCATGGAACCCTCATTTCTTATGAGATGAGAAGACGAGAGGGGAATTCAAAGACAGAGGAAGCAACTTTAAAATCCTCCAATAAATCCAAATATTGTAAAATACTGCAATATTACTTCAGATGTGACTCAGATGAGCAGATGGCTCAGTTTGTAAGGAAACTTAAAAGAATCTCACAAAAATAAAAAGGTAAGCTACCTCTAAAATGTTTTAAATGTGGTATAGTAGGACACTTTGTTTTTGAATTTCCATATAAATATAAGAATCAAGAGAAGGAGAAATAATAAAATAGCCAAGATAAAGCTCAAAAATATCAGAGGAAAAATACTTAAAAGAATAAGAGCTTTTACTCTTAGGAAGATAGTGAATCATCTCAAGAAAGTAGTGAAGAATCCTCTTAGGGAGAAGAAGGGGAATTCATGTTCATAGCTTTTTAATATAATACTAAGTTTGAAGGAAAATAAGATTCTAAAGGAGTGGTGGACCTCAAGGTAGAACTAATGAATGCACTAGAGGAGATAAGGAAGGTCAAGAAAAGGAACAAGCTATTGAAAGAGAAACTTCTAAGAGTTGAATAAGGTATTTCTATTTTTGAAAATGATATTAAAACCTTCAAAAAGTAAAAGGAGACTCTTAGACTTAAATACATTGTAGTTCAGTAATTAATGGACAAACAAAAGAGTCATGATAGACTAGAGGATGACAATCAAGCCCCAAAACTAGAATTGACAAAAAGGAAAGGAATTACTAGTTTAGATGCATATGATGGAGATATCATCTGTCTAGAAATGCATGTTGAAGAATCTAGGAGAAAATAAGAGCTTCATATGAACCAAGTAGCTAGATGGAAAAATAACTACCAAGATTTAGAGGAAGAAGTTGCATCTCTAAGAATAAATTCCATGAATATGAAGTCCAATATCGATTTGCACCTCAGATTCATTAACGATTTAGAAGCACTTGATGATCTCCTTAGCTCTTAAAAACCAAGTTGGTGTAGGATATAAAGAACCTCAATAGACTGTTATCTTTGTACTCGAGAAAGGCACGACAAGCCGACCTTCCTCTTTTGTACCTGAGAATAGCACACAAACATGAATTTCCTCTTTGTATGGGTTAATGGCATAGAATAATGTCATGGCTAGTGAGGTGGCACTGACTAGGCATGGAGGATCACCTAGGAAATTGTACAAGTGACACCTAGAAGGTCGTTTTATACTTTTTGGAGGGTCAAGCAAGCCAAATCCATTTGAGACATGACACCATTTAGAGGACACCATGTGGTAGGGTGATGCCATCATGATGAAGGAAGCCTCATTAGCTAATGATGTTGCATAACATTGAGAATTGTGCTGACATGTTTCATGTTTGGAAGATTCTCTACGTTATAAAATTTTAGGATTTGTATTTGAGGTGGGAGTGGGTCTAAAACATTTGTTATTCGGTTGTTTAGTATTCCCGATGGCTTGCTCCAGATCAGCAAGGCGCAAGGCCCAAACCTGAATAGGAGGATAGGTGCACTTTGTGTTAAGAACTTGCTCATAGTTAGGTCATATGAAAAAAGAGCTCAATTTGTAAAGAGTTTGGACAATTGAAATTTTTCCGTCAAGATTGATTATGAAATTAAATGATTTTTTTGAGTCACTTGACAGTGGAGAAATATAGAAAATAGACGATGATAGATGATTTTCAGATGACAAGTGGTGGATAAGCACCCTTGCAAAATGTAGCAGAAGATTGATTTTTCTAGTTGGGATAATTGCACCTAAAGACAGAGTACCTTTAATTAAAAATTTTGGTTGGCGAAATTAAATATAAAGTTACTTGACATACTAAGCTGAAGGAATAGATTGTTAGAGGAGTTTTATAACAAACTGCGGATGTAATGAACTGAAGAAACTCCTTGGGCAGAAGAAGAATAAATTGAAGTGTCCCTTATCGAAAAATGTGTAATGGGAATGAAAAGGAAGTGCAACAGAGAAGTGAAGTCGGTGTGAGTTTTCCACAATGAGTGCATAGTATGAAGAAAACAAAAATTGAAATTAGTTGAACATGATAAAAATTTTGTTGTAGAAAAAAATGTTGTAGATTGTGTCTTTGCATGCACCTACGAAAGAAAAAAGAGGCCATCAAGGCATATATGACTTGTAGAAAATGAAGTTGTTGTGTGTGAGTACTGGTAACAAATTTTAATTAAATTAAAGAACATTGTTGAAGGCCTTAGCTTGAAAATACTAAGAGTAGAGCTAACTCACAATAAAAGGTTGGTGCTTGTATAGATCTAATATTGGTGCCTCAAAGAAAGTAGGTTCTTGCTAATCTTAGGGGGTTGGCGCCTCCTATAAGTGATTTCTCACAAAAATAATTGATGTAAACAAAGTGGGTTCTTTAAATTTACATTATAATGAAAAACAAGTTTTTGTGATTTTTCTTCCAAAAAGATATTTGCGTTAAAAACATTGTGTATAGTTGTGAATGCATTTTTGTTCTGTGATTGTGTAGTATTTACTTAAAAAGACAAAAAATTATAAATACAATGCAATTCCCCTTTGGTCTCTTAATAATTCCCCATATCATACAATTTTGTTGTGTGATTATCTAGTATTTGTTTAAAGAAAAAAAAATTATAGTTGTTTTTTCACCCTTCCCCTCTTAGTACTTTCTGATTCCAACAATTTACTTATGAGCCATGTGCTATACAAGGCCAATACAAATTCCTTTAGTATATATATATATTATATATTGAAACATAAATTATAATATATTTTTTGAAATGTAGAATTCTGTATCCATAATGTTATAAAGAATTATTTAGATTTAGGTACAATAGGATTTTTTGGGTCAAGAACCCTCCATTTGGTTCATCATCATGGATGCTTCAAAGATCAAGAATATCAAATTGATACATTAAAAAGTTAAACAAATAAGAATATATATATATATATATATATTTATATATTATATATAATAATAATATATATATATATATTAATATATATATAACGTTTAAATTATTATTAATTTTGTTATTTTTAATTTTACCTTTTAAAGATCCATTTTTATTAAATATCACTTTTTGGGATTCAATTTAAAGATCAATTGATGAAGGAGCATCTGGCTGAAAGGGCAAAGACAAAAGTCAAAGTGATATGGTCTCTGAATGGGACGAAGGAGTTAATTCACTGAATGGATAGCTTACTTGTTTTTATTTATTTATTTCCTTCTTTTATTAAGTTGCCTAAGTTAATGTAGTAAACTATAATTAGGAACAATAGAGCTTAGTTAGAGCCATTGTTTCCAGACAATTAATTTACTGTTCTAAAAACATGAAAAGAAAATATGCTAGAAAACCATGAAAAGTTCCGTATGAGGAATAACTGATGTAACCAATTGAACATAACTAACAATAGTTAGTGACAGTTTGAGAACACTGATATTAAAAAGAGGGACAAAAGCACAATGTAAAGGGTTGGACTGAAAAAGAAATAAAGAGGAGAAAAATATATTTTTTCTGCGTACATTCATTCCTACAGCGTCCCAAAGACTGTGCATAATAATTTGTGTAAAATTACTTTTGTAGAGACTGTTATTACACTACCACAGGTTATAAAACAAAAGAGGAGATAACCAAAACAAGAGGAGAAGTGACAGCGCCCAGATGACAGGCGGACTCAACCAACAGTCAGACATAAAAATCATTTATGTAAACAAACAATACGAAGTTGGAAATTGCAAGTCCAAATAAGCAAATAAATTCTGTAAACACCAGGTATGAGAATTTATAAATATAGTCCAAATCAGTTCCAAAGTTGAATTCATAGAAACATAAATACAGTCATCCAATTCTTTGCTCATTTACATTTTGTTCGAAACAAAGGAACGAACCCAGTTCACAAATATATGAATCATACTTATAACAAGCGGAAGCCAAACCCCATAGTCCTCAACTCATTACCATAACCCAACGACAGTGACAAACTACAGAAGAACCAAATACAGACAGCGGCTCGAAGGCCAACGATATATCGACCCTACAGTTGTAACATTAGAGCTAAGCAAAACAACTAACGAACAGAACGACACTACCCGTGGTCAACTGGAATAGCTGAGTTTCCAAGCGCCGAAACCCTCGGGTGGCTCTACTTGCAAAGAGAAACGAAAAACGAAATAAGTACATGTGAAATGGAATACAGAGGAACCGAAAGTTGAAGGGAACAATCAAAACATATCTGGTTAGCTTACCTGACAGAGGCAAGCCATAACTGCAACCACTCCTCCAGTTTTTTTTTTCCCTGCTCACGAGGAGCCGAAGATGTTAGACAACTGAGGAAAAAGGAGCACATATATCCAGCATAGGACAGAGGACTTACCCAGATAACTTAGCAGAGGAACCGAAGGAATTCACTACCTCATTTTTGCTGGGTTCATGGAGGAATTGGACTTAGAGCTAGAGAAACTTTATCAGGAACAATGCAACCAACAACCAACTGTAAGACTCGTGGAAAGCACATACAACAAACCGAAACAAGGACGCACAGAGATGGAGACATACCAAATTTCTTACCAAACATACCATAACAGTCGACATTCAAGTAGGAGACCAAGAAGAGAACAAACCTTACAAGGGTTTCATAACTTTTCCAGATGAAGGAAAAACTTCTAGGTCGAGTCCCGAACCAGTAAAGCAAGACCGTAAGAATGAAACCCACATTGAACCCAAGAAGACCACCGAGAGCATACAGCTCGAAGAACCAAGTAAATAAAACCACGAACAACCAAAAGGAAACCACATTGAAGCTGTGAAGACCACCAAGAGCACACAGCTCAAAGAACCAGGCGTACAAAACATAAACAAAAATGAAATCTACAGTGAAGCGGCGAGAGGCCGCCGAGAGCACATAGCACAAACGACCGAGAGAATAACGAATGAACCAAATGAGCGCGAAGGTGGTGAAACCCTATACCAAGGTGGGTTCGTAGAATCACAAGGAGGGACAGATGTCCATTAAACAAAAATCCATCGTACAAATAACCATAACCCTCATTTAATTCAACACGAATTAAACAATTTTCATATATCAAAAAAATCTCTGTTGAACATTATTATTGCTTGTACACCCATCAAGTGGAACGCGTTGATGGCGGGATCACGTGGGCTGGCCCCATCAAGTGGTATCAGAGCAGGAAGTTGAAAAAAAAAAGGAGATGGAGGTTCAAAGACGAGGACGTGGAAGAGGTGTGCGCAAAGTAGTAGATGAGGGTTTGAGGGAAGAGTTGAGGGCCCTTACTGCTCGCTTGGAAGCAGTAGAGGTAGGAAGGAGAAGAGACCCAGAGCTTGGGGATGACAGTGAAGAGGAGGCAATAACTGCTACAGATGGATCAGAGGAAGAAGCCCCGGAGTTAATTCAGCAAGCAACAAACCCAAACCTGAGATCCCTAACTATGATGGCAGTCTATTCGCAGATGTTCTGCTGGATTGGGTGAGTGAGTTAGATAAGTATTTTGAAAATGAAGAGATCAGTGAGGACAAAAGAGTTAGATTTGCTGCAACCAAGTTAAAAGGACACGCTCCTTTATGGTGGGATAGTGTCCAAGCGGACAGGAAGTGGATGAACAAGTTACCGATAAGGAAGTGGCCAAGGATGGTGGCAAAACTGAAAGGCAGAATTTTGCCTAAAGACTATCAGGTTGAGCTTTATCGACAGGTGCAGAATTTAAGACAGAAAGGTATGACCATAAAGGAATACATAGAGGATTTTTATCATGTAAACTTGCAGGCTGGTTATACTGATGATACTCTAGAGAAGACAGTGAGATACATGAATGGCTTGAGGCTGGAAATACTGGATGGATCAGTATTCTCTCTCCATGGAATATAGAAGAAGCCTTTCAGAGTGCTGTAAAGACTGAAGAAAAGATTAACAGGAAACAAAATAACAGGAGAGGACGAGGAAATAGTAGAGGACGAGGATAGTCCTATGGCAGAGGGAGAACTTCCACTAACAGCGAAGAAGGCAGCAACTCCAGAGCTTTAGGGACAACAGAGGAGGGAGATAGCACCAGAGGAGGTTGGCCATATCAGCGGGGAAGAGGAAATGGTCGCGGAAGACAGACTAATGTCCAGTGCTACAAGTGCCATAAGTGGGGGCATAGATCCTTCGAATGCCTGGAAGCCGAGCACGCTGGCCAGAGGGAAGCATTTGTTGCGAAACTTGAGGAAGCTGAAGCACAGCCCCGGGAGGTAGAAAATGTGGCAGAAATAGGAGAGGCTTTAGTTTTAAACAAATTATTGTTGAAGCGAGCCAAGGAGACGTCTGAGCAGACCCAACGGAAGGCACTGTTCCGAACAATTTGCAAATCACATGAAAAGTGTTGTAAATTGATTATAGATAGCGGAAGTACAGATAATTTAGTTGCCACCGAGATGGTGGAAAAGCCGGGATTGAAGAGACTTAAGCATCCCACACCTTACAAGGTGTCGTGGCTACAGAAAGGCCACCAACTATTAGTTGGTGAACAATGCGAGGTTGAATTTCACATTGGCAAATACCAAGACAAGGTTGTCTGCGATATCATGCCAATGGATGTGTGCCATATACTGTTGGGGAGACTGTGGCAGTATGATCGGAAGGTGACGCACAATGGGAAGACGAATTGTTACAAATTTGTGAAATATGGAGTCAAGCATACGCTTGTACCCATCAAAGAGGAGGATACAATAGAAGCAAGTGGAACAAAAGCATTGTTAATAGGAGGAAAATATTTTGCTAAGAAAATTGAGGAAAACAAGGTGAATTATGCGATTGTAAGGAGGACTAAGACAATGTTGCTGAACACAGAAAAGTCAGAAGTGCCTACAGAGATTCAGGAGCTGTTAGAAGAATTTAAGGACATTGTAGTCAACAACTTACCAAATAAGTTTCCTCCCAAGAGGAGCATTAGCCAACATATCGATTTCATACCTGGAGCAAGCCTACCGAACAAGGCAGCATATAGAATGAGCTCGAAAGATAATGAAGAGATTTGTAAACAGGTGCAAGAGTTGCTGGATAAGGGACTGATCAGAGAAAGCTTGAGCCCTTGTGCGGTACCAACAGTACTCGCACCCAAGAAGGGTGGAGAATGGCAGACGTGTATGAATTCATGAGCTATCAATAAAATCACTATTCGGTACAGATTTCCCCTACCCAGAATGGATGACATGATGGATTGTCTTAGTAAGGCAGCTTATTTCGCGAAGATTGATCTGAAGAGTGGATATCATCAGATTAGGATTAGAGAAGGAGATGAGTGGAAGAAAGCCTTCAAGACTAATGAAGGGTTGTACGAATGGCTAGTCATGCCATTCGGATTGAGAAACACTCCTAATACTTTTATGAGATTGGTGAATGAGATGTTAAAATAATTTATTGGCAAGTTTGTGATAGTTTATCTTGACGATATTTTGATTTTCAGCAGAACAAAGGGAGAACATCTTCAACATGTTCGAAGGATGCTAGAGAAGTTACGACAGAACAAACTGCTGATCAACTTAAAGAAATGTACTTTCCTACAGAAGGAACTTGTCGATTTGGGGTCACCAAAGAGCTTATTTGAGGTACGTAGTTTTCACGGACTGGAAATTTTTTATCGAAAGTTTATTAGGAACTTCAGTGAAATCTATGCGCCAATGCTAAACACCATCAAAAAGGCCAGTCAGCCTTTTTGTTGGACCAGAGCAGGAGAGGACAGCTTTCAGCTTTTGAAGCGGAAGATTACAGAGAGGCCAATCTTAAGGCTACCCGACTTTAACAAACTTTTTCAGGTTCGATGTGATGTAAGTGGGACAGTTATTGGCGTTGTGGTCAGTCAGGAAGATAGACCGGTGGCATTCTTTAGTGAGAAACTGAACGAAAGCAATAATAAATACTCCTCGTATGACAAGGAATTTTATGTCGTGGTCCAAGCTTTAAAGCATTGGAGACACTACCTACTGGGCAACGAGTTTGTATTATTTTCTGATAATTCAACACTGCAGTATGTGATACAGCAGCACAAATTAAGCCATAAGGGTAGAATACTTTTAGAGTTTCACTTTCATGTTAAAACATATTAGCGGCCAAGCCAAATGGGTAGAACACTTGTAGAGTTTCACTTTCATGTTAAAACTTATTAGCGGCCAAGCCAATAAAGTGGCAGATGCCTTGAGCAGGAGAGCTTTGCTCTTACAAGAAAGTAGAATACAGGTGATGGGATTCGAACATCTAAAATATTTGTACCAAACTGACACAGACTTCAAAGAAGCCTTTGAAGCCTACCAAAATCCCGTGTTGAGGAATACAAGTCCATGGTTGGACTACAATTTGAAGGAAGGACTATTGTTCAGAGGTGGACAGTTATGTATCCCAAACTGTTCGATGAGGGAAAATATTGTACTGGAGAAACATAGTGGTGGTCTAGCCGGTAATTTTGGCATAGAAAAAACTTTGGAGTAGCTCGGACACTTTTATCACTGGCCCAAAATGCACAGGGATGTACATCGATATGTGAACAGGTGTAAAGTTTGCTAACTAGTGAAAGGACATAGTCAGAATACTGGACTTTACACGCCACTACCTGTTCCGAGCAGGCCATGGGACTCAGTTAGCATTGACTTTGTCTTGGGACTACCTAGAACGCAGTGGTGGTATGACTCAGTGATGGTGGTGGTAGACAGATTTTCAAAAATGGTGCATTTTATCCCTTGCCGGAAAACTAGTGATGCCACGTATGTAGCTCACCTATTTTTCACGGAGGCTGTTAGATTACACGGCCTACCCAGATCTATCGTTTCTGACAGGGATGTAAAATTCACAGGACACTTTTGCGCACCCTGTGGAAAAATTTGGGCACACAATTGAATTTCAGCTCTGCATATCATCCGCAAACTGATGGACAAACGGAAGTGGTGAACAGGAGTTTGGGGAATTTATTACAGAGTCCGATTGGGGAAAATTCATGGTTATGGGATCGTGCTCTCACTCAGGTGGAATTCACTTATAACGATTTGCCCAATCGTAGCACCAGACACAGCCCATTACAAATCTTGTACGGCATGCATCCTTGGGAAATACATGAGCTGTGAGATTTGGGAAAATTGGAGGGGAGAAGCGCGGATGGAGAAGATTTTGCTGAAGCAATGAGCGAACTACATGAATAGGTAAAATTAAAATTGCAGGACAGCATGCAGAAATATAAGCAACAAGTAGATTCAAGGTGAAGAGAAGTACAATTTAATGTTGGAGATGAGGTCCTCGCACACTTGCATAAAGAACGATTTCCTAAGGGCACATATAATAAATTAAAATTTAAAAAAATTGGTTCCTGTAATATCTTGCGTAAATTCTCATCCAACGCCTACGAAATTCAACTGCCACCTGATATAGGCATATCACCTATTTTCAATGTGGTAGACCTATTCCCATATACTGCCCAAGTAGAGGAAGACAGTGTGGTACGGCCAGAACGGGACACCCAAGTTGGAGACAGTTCTTGGATGAGGCACATGCCTTCGGCTCAATCCCATGAGATTGAAGGGATTCTCGATACCCAGATAGCCAAGAAGACACGTAGGAAGGAATTTCTACGATATCTCATCAAGTGGAGAGACCGTCCAATGGAGGACATCTCGTGGCTCGACGCGGCGCAGATACAGAATGCTGGCTATTCGGTGGAGGAGCTCATGGAACGGAGCCATGATTTTCTTTTACCCCGAGAGCCTGATGCAGGAACATCTTGCTGACAGGGAAAAGACAAAAGTGAAGGTGATATGGTCTCTGAAGGGGACGAAGGAGTTAATTCACTAAATGGATAGCGTACTTGTTTTTTTTTTTTTCCTTCTTTTATTAAGTTGCCTAAGTTAATGTAGTAAATTGTAATTAGGAACATTAGGAATTAGTTAGAGTCATTGTTTCCAGACAGTTAATTTACTGTTGTAAAAACATGAAAAGAAAATATGCTAGACAACCATGAAAAGTTCCGTATGAGGAATAACTGATGTGACCAATTGAACATAACTAACAGTAGTTAGTGACATTTTGAGAACATTGATATTAAAAAGAGGGACAAAAGCACAATGTAAAGGGTTCGACTGAAAAGGAAATAGAGAGGAGAAAAATATAATTTTTCTGTGCACATTAATTCCTGCAGCATCGCAAACACTATGCATAATAATTTGTGTAAAATTACTTTTGTAGAGATTGTTATTACACTACCACAGGTTATAAAAAAAAAGAGGAGATAACCGAAACCAGAGGAGAAGTGACAGCGCCCAGATTACAGGCGGACTCAACCAACAGTCAGACATAAAAAACATTTATGTAAACAAACAATACGAAGTCGGAAATTGCAATTCTAGATAAGAAAACAAATTCTGTAAACACCAGGTATGTGAATTTATAAATATAGTCCAAATCAGTTCCAAAGTTGAATTCATAGAAAAATAAATACAGTCATCCAATTCTTTGCTCATTTACATTTTGTTCGAAACAAGGGAATGAACCCAGTTCACAAATATATGAATCATACATATAACAAGCGGAAGCCAAACCCCATAGTCCTCAACTCATTACCATAACCGAACGACAGTGACAAACTACAGAAGAACCAAATACAGACAGTGGCTCGAAGGCCAATGATATATCGACCCTACAGTTGTAACACTAAAGCCAAGCTAAACAACTAACAAACATAACGACACTACCCGTGGTCAATTGGAATAGCTGAGTTTCCAAGCGCCGAAACCCTCGGGTGGCTCTACCTGCAAAGAGAAACGACAAACGAAATAAGTTCTAGTGAAATGGAATACAGATGAATTGAAAGTTGAAGGGAACAATCAAAACATATCTGATTAGCTTACCTGACGGAGGCAAGCCATAACTGCAACCACTCCTCCAGCTTTTTTTTTCCCTGCTCACGAGGAGCCGAAGACGTTAGACAACTGAGGAAAAAGGAGCACATATATCCAGCATAGAACAGAGGATTTACCCAGGTAACTTAGTGGAGGAACCGAAGGAATTCGCCACCTCAGTTCTGTCGGGTTCATGGAGGAATTGGACTCAGAGCTAGAGAAACTTTATCAGGAAAAACACAACCAACAACCGACTGTAAGACTCGTTGAAAGCACAGACAACAAACCGAAACAACGACACACAGAGACAAAGACATACCAAATGTGTTACCAAACATACCATAACAGTCGACATTCAAGTAGAAGACCACGAAGAGAGAAAACCTTACCAGGGTTTCATAACTTTGCCAGATGAATGAAAAACTTCCAAGTCGAGTCTGGAACCAGTAAAGCAAGACCATAAGAACGAAACCCACATTGAAGCCGCGAAGACCACCGAGAGCATACAGCTCAAAGAACCAGGTAAATAAAACCACGAACAAACAAAAGGAAACCACATTGAAGCCGTGAAGACCATCAAGAGCACACAGCTCAGAGAAACAGGCGTACAAACCATAAACAAAAATGAAATCTACAATGAAGCTGCGAGAGGCCGCCGAGAGCACACAGCACAAACGACTGAGAGAATAGCGAATGAACCAAATGAGCGCAAAGGTGGTGAAACCCTAGACCAAGGCGGGTTCGTAGAATCCTAAGAAGGGACAGATGTCCATCAAAAAAAAAATCATCGTACAAATAACCATAACCCTCATTTAATTTAACGCGGATGAAACAATTTGCATATATCAAAAAAATCTCTGTTAAACATTATTATTGCTTGTACACCCATCAAATGGAACGCGTTGGCAGCGGGATCACGTGAACTGGCCTCATCATCAATTTTTGTATTTATGTATTTTATCTTAATTTTATTATCATTTTTTATTCTTATTTCTTTGACTTTCTAAAATATTAATTTGATTTTCCATCTCACACTATATATAGTGTTATTGTTAGATAAACAACCCCATTTATACCTTCACGATAAGCCACAATGAAAAGTTTAAAAGGCTAGCCCTAAAAATCCTATATGATCTAAATCCTAAAAAAATCTTCCCTAAATATATTTTCTATATATATTTTTAGTATAGGAGCTAAATCTAAAAAATTTCTTCCCTGAATATATTTTTTTTATTTTACAAATTTGTAATGTTCAAAAAAATCCACAATTCGGTGGAATTGTTTGCGAGACGCTAACGCTAAGATAGTTAAGACTACGAAATGAATTTACATGATTGAAATTGTAGTATGTTTTTAAAAAGCAAAGCTCCTTGTAATGGTCTTTCCGTATGGGTTGGGGAAAATTTAATAAATACAATGGTAAGTATTTATTTTTTACATCAAAGTTTTATATATATGTATATAATTTTAATAAATATAATTTTCAACGATTTTAGATTTTTGTGATTTATATTGATTTTGATAAAGTATTTCAGATTAATTATATTGCAAGTTGTTGTTCAACATTTCGAATAATTTAATGTGGTTCATTCCCACCACAAAGATGAAAAAATAATTTAAATAGCAAAGATGCATCTAGTTCGAGAGTTAGACGTTAGGAAATAACTGTTAGGAATTACCCATTAAAAATTAGTTGAATAAATTTTTATATATATTATCATTTTATTTTGTTTTGTTTT
>APFE031547449.1:716-11515 GCA_000404065.3 Pinus taeda
CCCAACCAGTCCCATGCTTTCCTCCCTTCTTCATTCAAACTGCACAATCAAACCCTAATAAGCACAAAATCACAATCATTCCACCCACTTAATGAAAAAGTACAAAAACATGTCTTTTATTATGCAAGTAGTTTAGATCCATGCATTTTCACTTATTAGAGGTAGTAGTAGCATTGGTAGAAGTTTTATTTATCTTCTTTGCGTTATAGAGGTTAGACTAGTCAAATTAGGGTTTCCTAGGGTTACATGCTTTGATTTGCTTTTAGTTCATTTTTGTCAATTAGCTTAGTCTCCTTTGAGCTAGCTTTCGTCCATCATTGATAAAGCTTCTTCTGTGAGCCTATAGAAGTTGGCTTGAGCCCTAGCGGACTTGTGCCAGCTGACCAAGTGACAGCTGCGACAAGAGCTAGTACTTGTGCATATAGCACCGTCGCTTCCAAGTTTGTACGAACAACCGGGTTGATAAAATGAGAGACATGAAGCCTCAGGAGTTGTAGCATTATTGCTACAATATTGGAGCTCACCACTAACACCATAAATGATGATTCGATTAGGCTTCGCCTTTTTTAGCGAATGCTAACTAGTCCAGCAGTGAAATGATATATTTAATTGCCTAGATCTTCATTTGATAACTTCAGTACCCATGCCACTACCTTTCTAACCCATGTCCAGTTACCAATAAGTTACGAAACGAGGACAGAACTCCTTACCAAATTTAAACAGACAACAACCACTCACATATCAGATCATATTCATGAGTGGTGATGTCGTCGTCGGATGGTAAAGACGTATGTTCCTGATCAGCTTCTAGCTGAATGGTTTATTAAGTCATTATTACCTTCTATTACAGAGGATGTGGCAAAAGGAGGAGTTGTCACTAAAGAGCAAGTCATTGCTCGTGCACAATACTTAAACTTGATCTACACTCAGTCTGGCACACTCTATGACAAAATTCCTGACACTCCTAGACCAGAATTTTCTATTCCTCCCCCCCAAATCGAACAGGGACTCTCACGTCGGTGATGGCGTGATCGATACCTCAAGCACACAAACTGCAAAGGCTCCATCTGGTAAAGCCCTTGCAGTCTCTAGTCAAAAAGGAAATGATAAACCTCTTGCCTCAAAGATTAATGTCGTGTCATCTAACAAGGGCAAGAATCCAAAGCAACCAAGGGGCAAGAAGAAGGGGAAAGACAAAAAGAAGAAACAGGAAGATTCAACTCCTAAAAAATCTTCTGAAAACCCTACTGGGTGAAAGAAACTAGGTCAACCATGTTTCATATGTAATGAGGAACATTGGACAAAAGATTGTCCACATAGAACTGAGGTTGCGAAATTGTCTAAAAAGACTTCAAGTACCTCAATGGTGTTGACTGATCCGTTTCCAAACCCAGAAACTAATATGGTTGCTATCGATAATGCTTCCCCATCCCAAGTGCTTATGCTATCCGTCTCGAAACAACAAAATGATGCTTTGATATCGACAAGGAATAAAGATTATGGGAATCCACAGTCGTCAAACAACAAGGCTATAGATCAACCCAGTAGTTTGACAACAACTTCGCTAAAGGTTGTTTTGCCCATCATTCCTGAATTAACTATAAAGCCACCAAAGGGAGTAGTACATAAATCGACATTTAACCCTCGTGCCCGAGCAGCACAGAGTTATAATATAGTGGAGGATCTGGCTCAATCACCATCTGCTATGTCGACACTTGAAGTACTGCAGAATTTCCCCTCCCAGAAGCAGGCCTTATTATCAACAATAAGTGGGATTGACCCTGTGGATTCCAATCATGTGGTCTTTAACCATAAAGGGTATGAACCTCAGTTACCGGCCCAACTCGCTTTCCTTATACAAGTAAAAACCCTCAACAAAACTGTTCATCGAACAATCATTGATGAGGGGGAATCTACCTGTATTATGTCAATGAGTCGCTGGAAAACTTTAGGCTCACCACCCTTGTCATGATCCTCAACGACATTAAAAGCATTCGATGGAAGAACATACACAATGTATGGGATATTAAGTAACTTGTAGGTTGAACTGGGGGCAAGACAATAGAAATTAAAGTCGAGGTCATCGATGGAAACCTTGACTAGAATATCTTACTGGGAAGGCCCTAGATTTATGCTATGGCTACTGTTGTGTCAACATATTTTAGAAATATTTCATTTCCCTTCCAAGGCATAATTACAATTGTTGACCAACTAACCTTTTTCCCCAATAGTTCACAAGTTACTGGAAGCATTCCAATGATCCATGGAAGCTCTCAATTGCTTCAAAATGTCAGAGTAGGTCTCCTAAAATGCCCTACCTTAATGGGTACTTTTGCCCTCCCACCTCTGAGTAATCTGGTAGAAGTGGCCACAGTGGAAACCTGTCATATGATATCTTCTACATCATCAAATATTAAGAAGAACTCTGACCATTTTGTTTGCATGGATCATCGCGAGGTACTGCCCCCAAGCCCCATAGAAATTTTGTAGCAATCAATTTTCTAGGCCTGGGCGGCAAACCCAAATCAACACTCATCGAGTGTTTGGATAGATAAGTCTCTAGAGTGTGGCACCTCTTCCAATCCTTGGTCTTGTATAAATTCTAGAGACGAAGGAATCATTCAGTCAATGATGATAGGAGAGGCACCATGGGAAGATTACCACCATCGTTCCCATCTTCAAGATAACAACAAAGATTATTCCAACGAACTTAATCATCCTTCAGTTTTTGATTTTCTATCAAATACTCTAAATACAGTGGATTCCGAGCGAAATCTGTCCAATATTGAGGAAACTATCGCCATTGATATCTCGACCAAACCTAATGTTGTAGAGAATATTCATGTAGGCAAATATTATTCTCCTTCAAAACTAGAAATATACCACACTCTCTTTCGCAAATTCATAGATGTCTTTGCATGGTCATATGAAGAAATGCCATGCATTGACTTGAGCATCGTTGAACATTAAATCAAGATGTATCTAGATTTCAAACAAGTACGACAACGGCTTCGACCGGTTCACCCAAAGCAAGCCGCTACCATTAACGCAGAAGTTGAAAAACTTCTACATGCTGGTTTCATTTACCCTGTTCCTCTCACTGATTGGGTATCAAATATTGTTCCTGTGATGAAAAAGCAAGGAACGATTAGAGTGTACGTCGATTATAGGGATGTAAATCAAGCGTGTCCAAAGGACAACTACCCTACACCCTTCATCAACCAGATAATTGATGAATGTGCCGGATGCAAAATCTTTTCATTCGTGGATGGATTTTCGAGTACAATCAAATCAATATCCGCCCACAGGACCAGTCAAAGACTGCATTTATATGTCCATGGGGCACATTCGCGTACCATAAACTACCTTTCGGTTTGAAGAACGTAGGAGAAACTTTTCAGAGGGCAATGAATTATGCCTTCCATGACATCAAGCACATTGTTCAACAGTATCTCGATGATCTACTGGCTCATTCACGAAATCAGACTGATCATCCGCAACATTTGAGAGCCGTATTTCTACGTTGTTGACACTACAAGATACGACTCAATCTGCACAAGTGTGTGTTTTGTGTTGGTTATGGTTGATTACTTGGATTCGTAGTTTCTAAAGACGGAATTTGACTCTACCCAAGTAAGGTTCAGGCAATCATAGACATGCCTCCACCTTCAAATTTGCTTCAGATTCAGAAACTCCAAGGGAAAGCTAACTTTCTAAGGAGGTTCATTCCAAATTACGCTGAACTTGCTAAAGGTTATACGCGTCTTTTGAAAAAAGTACCCTTCAACTGGGATCAAGTTGCGCAAGCTTCCTTTGATGCTTTAAAAGGTTCCCTAGTAAAAGCATCATCAATGTATGCTCCTGACTATGAAAAATAATTTAACCTGTATCTCGCCGCTACAGATACAACCATTGCCATGGTTTTAGTACAAGAAGACAATGGAATAGAACATCCTATGTATTATTTAATCTGTAACTTAAATGATACAGAAAGAAAGTACTCATATGTTGAGAAGCTGGCTTTAGAAACCGTTCAAGAAGTACAGAGATTTCGACACTACATCCTCTCTTGCAAAACTACCATTTTATCAAATTGCAACCCTATGACCTACATTCTGTCGTGTCAATTACTAGGGGAAAATATTCCAAATGGATAGCCATTTTACAAGAGTTTTATCTAGAATTCACCAAATCCAAATCAAAGAAATCTCTCGCCTTCGCAGAGTTACTTTGTGACCTCCAATCATCATCCAACGATTTAACATCTAAAGCATCAATCGTGGATGAGACTCTGTTTCTGATATCGTCCAGCGATCCATGGTACGGAGATATACTGGTCTATCTCGATACCCAAACTTCTAGGCAAAACACCTCTCGCTCTAAACAATGGCGTATTCAATACCAAGCCAAAGACTACATGATCATCGGTGATACACTTTATCGTCGTGGTGTCGATACAGTTCTGTGAAGGTGCCTCACGCATGAGGAGGCCAAAAAAGTCCTGAATGATTGTCATTGAAGTGCGTGTGGGGGGCATCAATCTGGTTATGCTATGGCACAAAATATCTTACGAGTTGGTTACTTCTGGCTCACAATATTCAAAGATTTCATAATGAATTCATAAGTTTCCATGCTTGTCAGGTTTTCGACCGCAAAACCAGATTACCGCCTGCACTGCTGCATCCAGTAATTGTTGTTGGGCCATTCGCTAAATGGGGCATAGTTTTGTAGTGAAGCATAGCAGGTAATGGCATTTCTAGGAGTCAGAGGCTTGCAAGTCCATCATGGCTATGGTTCTAACATTTCCTCACAAGTATGACAATTTCATTGGTTCAGGGAATCTATTAGACATCCAATACCATGTCATCTATGAAAACAAGTCAATGTTATTGATAAAGAAACCTTTGACTTATATTGTCAACGAATTTTTTTGGCTATTGTAGCTAAATTAGATAATGATTATGGACTTGTGATTCATCCAAAATAAACATTAAAAAGGGAAATTAAACTTAGCTTTTCAAGACTTTACCTACTCATTTCTATGATGAATTTGACTATCTCTTGAGAATAATACTATCTGTTGGTCGTATAGATTGTGCATCCCGTAGTCATGGAACTTGGTGTACAATAGAGGAGAAGATTACAGATTCATGCCTAATGTTCAGTACTATTTTTGGATGCAATTATACAAACTGAACATATTAATGAGGCTTACCATAATTTTGTTCCTGGTGTATTTCTACACATATTCTGTTAAGAGAATTTTGTTTATGGTGTAATTCTACACATATTATGTTGAGAGATTGTACACAATTGAGGCATATTACTTATGACACTTTCCTAATGTAGCCATTTACATATTTTGCTGACATATGTGGTTCCGTTCTTGAGCTCGATTGTTATCACTACCAAATTCAAGAATTTAAATTGTATATGCCCTATCTAACAACAGTAATAAAAGTGAGTGCCTATATGCCACCTTCGTAGGGCCTTTACTCTATTTGTTGGCTAATATAGTTTGACTACTAGGAGGATGATATTAAGAAAAATGGTTTATAGCCTAGACTTTGTGTACCAATGGCTCACTCATATGAGTTGGTTAGTTGTAGAATAACTTTACTACCACACCCATAGATCATACCAAACTCAAAGGTTGTTTGCAATATGTTTCTCAACACTTTTACAATGTTTGTAAACAAATTTCAAGGTTTGTTAATCTGAGATTTTCCCATGTCCTTACAACCTCCAGAAGTAAAAAATTGGAAACTTAGATATATGAAGAGTAAACATTTGGGATTCATACTATCTAACATGTAAAGAGTAAGAGCCTTAATCTAAAAAAGTTCCATGGTTATAGTTAGTCATGCATTCTGGAGGTTATCCCTTTCATAGCAAAGGTAAGGAAGTGTACCAACTTCTTGAGTGCATGAGGTGTGCCCAGATATTTCGTGATAAGACTGTGCCTTAACAACTATTGTTTATTCTCCCTAATGATTGTGTTTGAGTCAACGATACAAGAGGCACCTTATAGATTAATAAGAGAAACTGAGAAAAGCGTTGTAAGGTGGCACTGCCTAACTGTGATAGGGGCACAGATAATTGATACGAGATAGCTCCACAAAATGTGGAAGCATGTGATCCTAGTAGGTAATCAGAGGTATGGTTGTTATTCCTACCAAGAAGGGATGTTTGTCTTGTTCAAGTATAGTGTGGAGATCCAGAGAGTGTCTATGTATAAGGAAGATGAAAAGTGCCTGAGTAAGAGCATTAACCTACAATATTCCATGTTTATAGTTACTAACCTCTGGTGTTGTAGCTTCTGTGGCCCTCAAAACACCATTCATGCGTTCCAAATTTTAGATTCTCCTACCCTTGCAACTGGCTCTCTGAATTTATCTACTCAGGTATGGAATATCACGCTGTCTTGCTCCTTGTATCCCCAGGTCTTCCTTACCGCACTCCTTTATTGCTACTTCCTACCTTTGGTTATTTATAGATTGGTTAATTGAGTTTCCATCTCCTGCCATTTGGCCTCCCTAGTTCTCCCCCACTTGCCCTTTTCCCTTTTCCCATGCTTCTTCTAGAATTACCTAATCTTTCAAATTCATGGAGGAGAAAGGAATATTATTCAAATTCATGGAGGTGAAGTAAATATTGATATTTGGCCAGTGGCAAGACGAAAAAGAAAGATCTGAAAAATATTGTGGGAATGGAAAATGCAGGTTGGAATGGTTGAAATGTTGCATTTACTCCAATGTACCTCATGTACCTCATGATTGAGCTCCAAATTCGAGCTGGCCACCATAACAAGGGCCTTTGGGTAGAAATTGGCAGAATAATGGTGGATAGTTGGTTTAATGGTTGGCTTTTAATGAAATTATTTACCCATGATATCGACACTTTCTTAACCCTCATGTTTCCCGCAGGATGTCTAAACTTCAAAACATTGATTTGCCTCAGGTGTTGGCTTCAAGTGCAAGGTGTCATTTGCCTCGGTTTTTCGCTGCGAATATCTTGAAAAGCCTCGCAATACTTACAGACCTCTCAATTGTGGCACCTCTGTCGATTACGCACCTCAATCCCACTAAAATTCATATTTATATGCTCTCAAATGTACAATTTTCTATTATTGACATTTTTAAATTTCACATTTCTACTTTGCTACGGAATTTTTTATCATTTAATTTATTAGATCAACTTTCTAAATGACATCTAGTTTCTTCCCAAAATTGAGAAATGTATATGTATATATTAAAGCAAAGGTTGTATTTGAACTCACTGTAAGTGTACATCAAAGGATTTTTCTTGCCTAGATATAACATGGTTATTAATTTATGTATAACTATCAAAGGAGTTTTCTTTCTTAGATAAAACATGGTTATGTATTTATGTATAACTATCAAAGGAGTTTTCATGCCTAGATAAAATATGGCCATGTATTTATGCATAAATACATTCATTATATTCATTATGGTCCTGTTACTTGTAAATTATGTCACAATTAGTTCCATTTCTGTGATATTTTATCACACGTTTGGATACCAAATCTTATAAATAAAAAATGTTTAAATAAAACTATAAATAAATGAATAATACGCATTTGGATTTTAAATTTGACGCAATATTGGTAAGTGAGTGGAATCACAGTTGTCCTTTGTTGGAAATAGATCCACGTTATGTTTTTCATGGGAAGACTCATGTCGTCACCTGGTAGAATCTCATCTTTTGTGCCAGAGGATGTGTCACTTATATGTTTTCATTTTGGGATACTCAAGTCAGAGACAGGCACATTTATCCAATTTTGATTTAGCTCAAAGACACAAAGCTAAGATACATTGTTACAAAGTTCAAGCTCTATCAATTCGTGGTTCTCTTCTCGTAAAATATTGAATTAGTATGTAGGTTGCACTCTTTGAAGATCCCAATGAGAATTCTATAATACTGTTCATATGCATGAACATGGCTTGCAAATAATGTCGACTTTGTATCTTATGAACCAGTACTCAAACATAGTTTAGTTACAGGATAACTTCCAATGTTTCAACATAGGATACATGATAACCAATCAATTAAATTGAGGATACATGATAACCAATCCATTAAATTCAAGGACGGGAGGAGATCCTTTTGGCATGGTATCAAATAATTCTTATGTTTTCTCTTGTCTATTTGAGTCCATGCTTAGCATTCTTTAGGAAGTTTTGTCTAATAAGAGAAAAATGTTTGAGACTCATGGCTATCGCATCACGAAATATAGAGGATACTACGTTTTTAAATTTATGGTAATGTTGTATCACTGCTTTCCTCCTTGCTTGAATTGTATGTTCTATTATGAACTTCCATAGTTCTTTTTAGATATCAAGGGTTGATTCTCAAACTCATATAACTAGATATTTTGAGTTGACTGTTCATTAGTTCATGAAAATGGAAAAATGGAGTATTCCAGAAGAATCCTGAAGTTAATATGTTCGGAGGGCCTTTTAGTGAAGGCTTATTGGGTTTTATGGAAACTAACCTATACGTATTTGGTGTTCTACATCTAAACTTCATGTTAGGTAAGAGATGTTAGGAAACCCTAATTTATTTTGTGCTCTGCACTCCAACATCTAGTGAACAACCTCATCAGGATATTAAAAGCTTTCAGAGCTTGTTAATATTCTATGGATTTGAAGCTTTTTTCCGCCATTGAGCCATATATGTTACTATTTATAGGCACGGTTTCTGAAAGTTAAATTCGTTTTTCATATGTCGAATTATGATTGAGGAGTCCCCTATTATGAAAAGGATTTTGATTCCTTTTGATTTAAGAATATTTAGCCCCTGATACAATGTCTTCACCTCAACTTGGTTGATGGATTCACCTAACCCCTAGGCATAGCTTATTCAGCAGATAGTTTTGTTGTAAGATCCGAACTTTGTTGAAGCTCCAAATTTTTCTCTCTTGACTTTAAGATATTATTACAAAATCATGAATATTCAGCATAACACAAGACACATAAAGGTTTTTCAAACACATAATACATGCACAAAGATAATTTTAATTTTACCTTGAATTTGTGATTACAGACTTGCATTTGTATAAATTGCATCCTAAAACTAACTATTGAGATGATCAAATTTAGCGTGAGCTTTCATATTAGCTAAAATTTTTTGTTTTTGAGCTAGCTCGGTGCTTTAGTCTAATGTTAGTAGTAATTTGTCGACATTGCTCAATGCCACCACAGAAATGTGTTCCAGCTCAACAATCTTGTTGGATAGTTCTACAATTTCATCCTTGAAGGCTTCTTTCTCAAATTCGGATGTAAATAATTTATTTCATATTCTTCCACATGAATCTCTAGTTGAGATTTTGTCTATTTCCAATTTGGACTGAATCACCTGCATGCTTGAATGACCTACATGTTTGTACATGCATTTTCTTTGAGGGCTAACTCGTTTTGTACTCCCTGACACTGCGTTTAAAGATTTTCCAATACCCTAGTCTACTCTTCAATATGAAACTCAAGTTGAGCTTTGTCCGTTTCCAATTTGGACTGAATGGCCTGCATGCTCGTGCAAGCATTTTCTTTCAGGGTCATGTCCCTTTCTAATCCCTGAAACTGCGTTTGAAGATTTTCCACTACCCTAGCATATTTTTCAATCTGAGACTCAAGCTGAGCTTTCTCTATTTCCAATTTGGACTGAATGACCTAGATTCTTGTACATGCAGGCATTTTATTTGAGGGTCAACTCCCTTTGTACTCCATGAAACTATGTTTCAGTTCAATATTTTTGAACATGAAGCTGCTTCAATATTTCAGAAACCAAATCAACCTTTTTGAATGTTCACAGTGTTATGAGAGAGGCACCACCCAAAGCATCATTGTTCACATGCACACAACTAGCACATGAAAATAGCCATGTGGTGTGGTATGGCATGGTCTAACGACATGTGCCACTAGTGACATATGTTGTTGCGTGTTCATATTGCTCATATTGGCATTGTGGCATGCCCATATTGTGCCTCATATTACCTAACTAGACGAAGACATATATATAGATATTAGAAACCGGACCACAAACATTTAATGTCATTGTATTAATGGTAGCATTAGTTTCATTTTTTGAAATATGAATTAAACAAATCCTATTAACAATGATATTATAGTCTTTCACATGACATTATGGCCTCTTCCGCTTCTGTGCCTCGGGAAGAGGCCAAATAAGACGATAAAAAATCTTATTGGTTGCTAAAATGAAATGCCTCCATTTGATAGGCTGAACAACTATATTTCATGTAAAAGGGAAAATAAAATTTAGCTTTGTCTTGCATGGATTAATGCCAAGACTAAAAAAACAATTATCACAGTCCCATGTCGTAGGCGGCAAGGACTAATAAATAAATAAGATTGAGTGGGCTACACTTTCATCCCCAATTTGTTTTGCACCAAACTCCGCAAATTCCCACAAATCGATCATGGTTCATCCTTTCCTAATGATTTTCATTTCTACAAACCACCAACAACGAAAACCATCGTCTGATAAAATATTCAACATTTTAATATGCACAACTTTTGACGTATGTGCTCCTAGAGAATACCTAATTCTCAATTGCACTGTGACCATAAAACTCTATCATGAAATCCGATCCGAGCTATTTTATGTAAAATGTAAAAAAATAATGACATCTTCATCAAGGAAAAATTATGGTTTATTATTTTAAAGAAATGTTAAAGGTATATAATTATAAAAAGTAAAGAAATGATAAAGGTATATAATTAAATAATAATAATAATAATAATAACAATAATGTAATTTTA
>APFE031547456.1:5224-17118 GCA_000404065.3 Pinus taeda
TTTTTTTTTTTTTTTTTTTCTGCAATATTGTATGTGTATAATAGCTTCGTTAATTAATTTCTATTGCTGATCATTTAAATGAATTTAACACGGTTACCAGCTAGTTAAGTTCAGTAGGGGTAAATTTGATGATGAATTCAGGGCTTTGTTATTTTTGGGTTCATTGCTAGGAAGTTGGAATGGATTAGTTATGGCTATTAGTAACTATGTCTTTGGATCTAGTACTTTAAAGTTTGATGATGTTGTTGGTGTCATCCTTTGCAAGGAAATGTGACAGAAAAGCTATGGTGAGACATCGGGTAATGATTTTACTGCAAAGACTAGAGGAAGAAAAATGGAAAGAGGAAGGAGCCTAGGAAATCACAATAGGTCAAGAAAAGGAATATCCCAATCTAGATCGGGGATAATGTGCTGGAAATGAGGGAAGAAAGGATACCTGAAGAAAGGCTACCAATATTGGAAGGGAAAAGAAGGATATGAACAACAAGAGAACAATCATGAAGGAATGTGACATGTGATGTGCTGCAAGATGTTTTGATTCTTTCATTAGAGAATATTATTGATTACTGGGTGGTAGATTTGGGGGCTTCATTCCATGCCACACTTGATAGGAAACGTTTTCATGACTATGTTCAAGGAGATTTTGGAGAAGTTCTTCTAGGTGATGATAAACCCTGTAAAATCATTGAAAGTGTAAGGTTTTTATAAAGAAACAAAATGGAAGCAAATGGCTATTGAAGGAGGTAAGGCATGCTCCAGATATGAAGAAAAAAATAATTACAATAGGGTAGTTAGGTGGTGAAGGTTGTGTAACTACATTCACAGACAAAACTTGGAAGGTCACTAAAGAATCCCTGGTAATAGGAAAAGGAGAAAAGGTTGGTACATTGTATTTATGCAATGTTATTTCTAATTATGTTAATGCTTTAACCTCCAAAGGAGAAGATGTGACATTATGACATCTGTTATCACTCCAATATCTCTCTAGAGTTGATTAGAAAGAAATGATTAGAGGTAACCATAAACCTACTTTGGAGATTAGGATCTAGCCTTCCTAATGCTCAGAGAGGGCTCTCTCTTTATGATTTAACTTTGTTTAGTTAATTGATTTTAGGCTAGTTATATTTATGCTTGGGCTTTGATTTGGATTTGGTGGTGGGATCACTTACTTAGATGGCTAGAGGGATGTATTTTACCATTGGGATATGGGGTCAAATGTCAAACAAACAGGATTGGATCAAGTTCTAAAAATAGTGTCTACAGGGCAAGATAGCTTAGTTACTTCAGATCTTAAGGCTGGATGGTGAAGTGGTTTTCAATCGAAGCCAAGGAGCAATTAAGGGTTCCTTAGGCCGGATTATGAAGAAGTGAAAGAGGTCAACCAGGATGGGATAGAAATTAAGGATTCTCAGATCTGGATATCAGAAGAAAACATAGAAATGATCAACTGTTCAAATCAGAGTGTACTTAAACAATTTCTAAGATAAATTTCCAGTTAATTCATTCACTTTAGATAAACATTTAAGTTGGTGAGATACATAAGAAAATAACAAATTTTACAATGAAAATGCTTTTTAGTAATATCTCAACACATGAATCTTGTAAGGCAATCTCTTTATTACTTGGTCCAGTTTGCTGACTTGAAAAAATTGGTACAATAACCCTTAGGTTTATGATCAATACAACCCTACAAATGTATATCAATCCACACTCAATACTTCGAATTATGAAGTGTTTATACAAAATAATTTACAAAATATCCCAAACTGCTTGGGAATTAATCTAGGAGAAAGAAATATCTTCATGCAAGGATATAGAGACAAATGTTCAACTACTATATGTTGTCCCTATTTATTAGGTTGTGCTGTCTTTATGCTCTGATATTTTGCCTTTTATTCTTTTCTTTGCTGTTGGTCTTCAAAACGGATGTTCTTTTTACTATGACCCTTCAACTAATGCACTTTTACCTGATACTCTTTCATTTGGCTCGCTTGTCATTATCCTTTTATTGTGCTGTTTTGACTCTTACTGTACATTTTTACATTTTGACTGTGTAATTCTATAGTAAGTCATTCAATTCTCCCATGTTTCTGCATCTAGTAATTGGATATTTACCATCTTCCTGTATATTTCATCTGCCTCCATGTACTTGGAAAAAGTGGGTTTATTTACAAAAAGGTGTTTTACGTCATGCTGGAGTTAAAACAAGTTCTCAAAGGTTGGGTATAGGATCTTACCAGTAGGCATCCCCTTCATAGATGAAGTATTTACCTGATCCCTTGCCACTTCTCTTATACTTCTGTTATAGTCCTCCCATGGCATCAATTTATCATTTATCACTAAGGGATTGGGTATACCCTTTTGCATCAAAACTTCAAACTTCACCATGAACCTTTCTATAGCTAGCTGCATGGTTTGGCACTTATCTTCAAGGTCTAGCATTAAATTCCTCTTGGTGAGGACCCTTTTTACTTCTAGTATTGTACCTATCCTATCAGGTATCTCTAATTCCCGCAATTCATTTTTTTTTGGAAGTTAAGAAAGTGAATGATCCTAGTGGCTTCCTCTGGCATGTCTCCCAGTTCTTCTTTAACTCTCTATATGGCTTCTGTAGCCTCTTTCACTAAGTCAGTTTGCCCAAAAATCACTTGAATGGATGGCCAAATATCATTGATAGAGTCAATGATATTGGCCCACAATTGTTCCTTGGCTTGGCCCAGTGGTTCCTTCAAAGTCAATTCCTTCTCAAAGCTTTTTATCCTTTCATTCTTCCTAGTTGATTTCTGCACTTCTTCTTTGTGCATAATCTGGGCAAGCTTATAGTCAATCTCTAGGCTGGTTATCTTTTCCTTTAGCTTATTCATCTGTGTGGTTTGAATGGACATGTCTTCCATTTCTTTGACCAACTTACTTGCCTCCTCACCTCGCCGAGCTGCTGTTGTTGACCCTGTTGCTGATGTTGACGCTGTAGTAGCTGGGAGGGTTGTAGCTAGTGGAGCTGTAGGAGCTAATGATGCTATCAAAGTGGAAGGTATTGCTGTAGTAACTGTTGGGATAATAGTGGCAGGGGCAGTCTCAAGACTAGCTTGTTTTAACTGTATCAAGCTGTCTAACTCCTTTTCGATTTCCTTTAGTTGATCATTTAATTGTAAAACAAGGTCCATCATTTCCTCCTGATGCGTTTGGCTCTCAAGGATCTCTTTTGTATGTGGGTTCTGGTGGGCCCCAGTATTGCAGCAATAATGCTGCAACTCATGGGACTCCCTTCTTTAATTTTATCAACCCGGTAGTTCGTAACAAACTTGGAAGCGATGGTGCTGTATGCACAAGTACTAGCTCTTGCCACAACTATCACTTCGTCAGCTGGCACAAGTCCTCTAGGGGCTTAAGCCAACTTCTATGAGCTCTTAGAAGAAGATTTTTAACTGATGGATGAAAGCTAACTCAAAGGAAGCTAATCTACTTGCAGAAAGAAATTGAAATCCAAAAAGAAACACAAACCCTAGCAAACCCTAATTCTACCAGCTAGTCCTATTAATGCAAGAAGGAAGATGCAAGCTATTGAATGAGATGCCATTGACTTCTAAGAAGATGAAATGCATGTATCTAAGCTATGCCTACAACAAAATCTGAAAGAACCATGTTTTTGTATTTTTGAATAAGTTGTCACAATTATCATGCATGCAATTTAACTGTTTTTTACTGTGCAGAGGTGGATCAAGGAGGAGGAATGCTTGGAAAAGGTTGGGAAGGTTCAGAGAGGGTCTAAGGAGTCCCTAACACTCTTCCCCAGATTCTCACAAAGTTTGTCTATCAGGAAACCTCACTTGTGAGCTTCTACAAGAAGTCTGCAGGGGTTCTATAGGAAACTTCAGGATTTCTACAGGAAACTCTAGAATTTCTACAGGAAACTTGGAAGTCGGTTTTTAGGAGGTGGATGAGTGAGGGAAGGTGCATGGATGGATCTGGAGGTAGGATAGGGGTCTAAAGCGGCCTAAGGACTGGTGGATGGAGTGGTGAGGAGGTGTAGAAGGTTGACTTTGTTTGAAGAAGGCTAAGGCAATAATTGCACAAAAACTAGGGTTATGTGAGCAAATGTGGCAAACGTGAGGTAAGGATTCTAAGTAGAGAGTGGAGTGGATGGCGCTAATGGAGAATAAGTAGATGAAGTAGTGGTACAGGTGCTCTGCAAGTTGTTTTTCCAATCTGAACTAACAAAGACTTGTAAATTCAAAGACCTAGTTACATTGACCTAATATGCTAGCCGCCAGTAAAGAGAATGAACAGAAGTGTGACCTGCAATGAAACCATGTATTTTAACTCATGCAACTAAGAAAATGAAATTTTGAACTTGTAACCAACTTCTACACATGAAAATCAAACACTAGTGATTGCATGGCAAAGCAAAATCAGTGTTTTTGTGGGCAGCAAAGTCATCCTAGTCACAGCTCTTGATCCCACTGAGGGAGAGGTGAAACCACAGATGTTTGATGGCCCTTTTCTTGAAGCTTTTTCTGTTAACAACCTATCAACTAAATCTGAGCATGAAAAGCTATTTTACTCATCAAAAACAACCTAAATAACAAAACAAGATTTAGATCTACATAGCAGATTTTATTTTATGAATGCAGCAAAGACACACGAAAGTAAACAAAGGAGGTACTGGGCGCTTGAGATGGGCCCAACCCCAAGAGCTACAGCCTCTTAAGAGAGATTTAGAGCTGGTGCAAAGCTGGATTCATCTTTATTGATCAAAAGAAATGTTACATTCCAAAAACTGTCCACAAGGAGAACTTGAAAATGTGATGAAAGCAAAGCTAATCTACTGCCTAAAAATCGAACTACAAAATGACTACAAAATGAATACAAAATGACTAACTATTGGCTAACCAAAATGACTAACTGAAATGAGGCCTTGAGCCCTCTTATTTATACAAATTGAGGACCCCAACAGTCCTCCTAAACTTTAGGGACTCGACTGCCCAAAACTTGTAGTTAACAACAGTCCTACTTGACTTGCTTGGCTGCCTTTGTGATAATCGATTTGGTGGCCCTTGAACTCCGAGCTGATGGTGGAGAATTCGAGGTAAGGGCCCATAAATGAAGGGGACACTTTCCTACAAATCCTCTCGCTTGTTCTCCCACGAATTTGGCTACCAAGTGCTCATTAAAACCTTCAATTTTGTCTCCAAATTGACCAAAAAGGCTACACAAATCACACATTAGACTTGTTGGCATAATGACTAACCCAATTCACTCTATTAGCATAAATATAATAAAAAACATGCAATAAACTAATGATAATGGTGGATTAAGTCGAATTAGTAGGTTGAATGAGCCCATATAATTATCCATTTTTGGGGCTCATCAGGTTCTATGAATGAGGCAATTTGAGTTGCGTTTTGAGAGCAGCAATGTCCTCATTCTTCTTTTTTATTAACTTTTTAGTAGCCTTGGTATCATTGGGATCATGTCCCAGTTCAATTACCAAGTCCTCCAATGACTTGATCCTGTTTTCCTTGGCCCGTGAGGAGGCCTTTTCCAATTTGTAGTGTGTTGTAATGTTGTCCAATGAACTTTGCAGCTTATGTGCAGCCATATCTTTTCTTGATAAGGTGGAGTAGATCATCTCACCTTCCTACTTGTAGAATTCAATCTGGTCATTGGGATGAACATCCCTGGCCAAAACCTCAAAGTCTGTTTTCTTGTAGTCAACTGATGTTTTTGGCTACTGGACAGAAGGCTGCATGAAGGACACCTGCATTTTTCCTATTTTGATGTCAAAAGACAACATCAAATTGCTTTGATTTGTTGGTGTGTGCTTGAAGTATTGAGCATAGGTTTCAGCCTTCAACTTCTCATTTCTCAACTTGATTTCCTTGTATCTGTCCTTGATATCCTTTTTTTTATCCGCTGGCCTGGTGAATGAAGAAACCTCAACATTGAGCTGTCTCTCAATCAGTTTAGTGTTAGATGTTGAGGGCTACTGTGTTTCTCCTAAAGCTGATGTGCCTTTGCTTCTTTCCACCATTGTATTAGTGTCAGTAATTTCCACTGATTCAATGGTGTCTTCCTGTACAGTTACAGGATTAAGCTTGGGCCTCTTCTGATCTCGAACTGTTCATCTGTGGTTTCCATGGCTGAAATGGAACCTTCTTCCCTATTTCTGTTTGGGTTCCTGTCTTCATTTGCTGGAGTCTATAAAATAGGAGGAATATTCATTGTTTCTCCTAGTTCTAGAACCTGCAAGAAGGAACTTTCATTAATATGTCTTTCTACATTAATCAATGTTTTCTCTACATCAACTACAGTAATATCCATGTCAATTAGAGTGTTTTCCAACCATTCTGATTGGTTGGCAAACCTAACAATGTCTGGTTTGGGATGATGGATAAAAGGTCCCAATTTGACCTTGATCGTCAACCTATTTATGGCTTCATGAGGGCCATACTGCCACATAAAAATGTTTTTGAACTTCATTTGCTGCAAAATATTATCTACCTCAGGTCCAACTTCTCTGGTATTACAAATGAAGGGGCCCAATTGATTTTTCATTTTGAATTGGGTTTTCTTCATAGCTGCTAGGAAGTTGACTTCATCAGAATTGATAATCTGCCTAAAGTATTCTAGTGCAAATATCCTCATGGGAGGGTATTTGGGTAGTTTGTAAGGGGCAAGTTGGCATCCATAAATTATTATTTCTATGTGGTTCTGGTACAAATACCAGTCTCCCACCTTACTGTTCTTGGCCAACTGTAACACCGCTTTGATCTCTTGACTAATTCTAAGTTGAGGGCTACTGGTTAGCATATTCATGATTGGATGGAAAAATAGATCAATGAAGTCTTTGTAAGTGAATACAGTGGAGTACTTCTAGATCAAGGGTGTACAATAAATAACTAACCTTTGATTTCCTTTGGTATCCAACTTCTGGATGCTGACAGGGAATTTGTTTGATTGATAATACAAGAACATATGAAATAATATAGATGAATACTTGAAGACTCTTTCAATAGGTAGTCTGGTGAACTTCTCATGCATTCTATCTGCTATGAACTGAGCATAATTGTAAATTATAGTAGGAAGCTTGCCTAGGCTAAAGATGGAAAGGAAGGCTAGGACAAACTCATCCACATGCTCATCTGTGGTATATCCTAAAATGCAAGAGAGCATGGTAATGATCTGCCTACCTCTCTCAGAAAAAATGGTGGCAGCATAAGGGGGACTATCTGTGGGAGTATGGCATTCCTCTATGATGAAAGTTTGGAAAATTTGGGCCATTCTAGGAAGGTCTAACTTGGTATAAAGGTCCAATAATTCTCCAATAGACAGTGGGGTCTCATTAGGGCTTGATTGAATCTGCAACATTTGGTTAATGGATTTTGCAGTGATGGTAAACAAAACTTGTTGTTCAGGGGTGAAAATGGCTCTTTGGCTGGGAATGTAGAAAGCATGACAGAAGTGGATGATGTCTGGGAATGGGTGTACTTATGGAAACAAATATTTGGGAAAATTAGACTCCCAAAGGTGAATGCCATCGTTTTGGTTTAAGAACTTGTCCTTACTCTAGCAGTGGAGCTTTAGAAGGTAAGTAGGGGAAGATGTGTCCTTTATTTGGAAGTCTCTGTCTGCCAATTGAAGGTGGTCGATGTCCAGGTGAGGGGTTTGTAGAGTTCTCACGTCCAGAGAGGTTTGGGAAGCCATAACTGGGTTTATAGATTTGAATTAGGCTTTGAGGGGTTTTAGAAGTGAGGTTTATAAGCATTGGTAGAGTGGGAGGGTAGTTACAATATGTAAAAGGAGGGTTTGGGGTATACAAATAACCTTGTCTTCAATTTAGGCAAATTTCTTAATTAATTTCAATTAATTAAGCTTTCAATTTAGACTATGTGTTTTCAAATTGAAGGGCCATTCTGGTTTTCCCAAGAATACCTGGAAATTGGTAGTCTGGCTTGTAAACTTGGTTTAGTGGTGAATGTAGAGGGCACTGTAGCTTTAACTGTCAACTGGTTGCTTTAATTAGGTATTTGGACCTTCTTCAGGTGGTAGATGGTGGTCAAACTGGTCGGAAAAGTTTCAGGGTGTCAGAAATGGCTAAGCAACAATTGTGGTGAAAAATGAGAGAAACGAGGAATTTGGGGCTTTTTTGGCCTTTTAACGGGTAACGGTCACATTTTGGCATGGAAAATATAAATGAATAGTGGGTAGTTTTTGGCTTGGGTGGGTAGGTGGTTTTCTGGGCCATCGCACTGTTTTGGAGGGTAGGCAGTATTTTTTGCAAGCATGTGATCTAGCCTGGGGCTTCCACGTAGCAGAGCAGTGCCTAGGCAAAACCACGAATCTCGCGTGCTCTCGGGCCATTATCAGTCGGATGATGAATCTACATGATATGGTTGTACGTCGTCGGATCTGGGGATGGGAGATCGTAGGGCTATCGCATGGTCAAGTTGAACGGATAGAATCGGGAAAGGGATTTGCGGGGCCCAGGGTTTAATTACACAAAAATGTAATTAATTAACCAATAATGTCGGATGTTCAATATAAACATATGGTTAATTAAGGTGGGACCATGGTTTATACGACGGGGTTTTTTTTAACTACACGAAGGGTTGGTGGGTTAAAAAGGGTGTTGGGGAGATATGAAGGGGGGAAATTAATTAGATAAAGCGGGGGCATAAAAACTGAGGATAAGGGGTTTTTTGTGGGTTTTCAAGGGAATAGGGAAATTAATAAGGGGGAAAATAATATTTGTAATGGGGAATGGGCTTCATACTAGGGGAAAATGGTTTTGGGTGGGGGGGTAATTTTTGAAGGGTAATTACTAGGGAAACATGTGAAACCAAGGGGTAAGGGTCAAAATGAGGGAAAAAGAGGATTTATAAGTGATGAAGGGAAAATGGGGAAATTAGCAAATAAGCATGTGGGGGTATAGTGAAATGAGGGGAAATTAGTAAAGAAACTTGGTAAATGTCCTTTCTTTCTCATAAATCCTCCTGCACATGAAACATAAGATTAAGCATGATAAATGTGCTCTTTGACTCAACAACCTTGTGCATTTGCAACCTTTCTTCTACCTACCCTTTATTTACCCTAACATTTTTTCTGCATTTCATTGGGTGCATTTGAGATTTCTCACCCTTTATTTCCTTTTCTTTGACAAGCAAACTATCTAATTCTAACCTTATAACTTCCAATGGCTCAGATTAAATTGATGAGCTCATTTTTATTCTCTACCTAACTACTGATCTGCCAAGGTTAAACAATTTGACTAGATCCTTATTCTCTATATATCAACATGAAATTTAAAGCATGAATGAGTCAAGGTTAAGCTATCTAACCATCATGGATTGTGGCATTTCTTACAAGTTGCACACAACCTTATTTTGCATAGTAAAGTAAAAAGTAGTGACATTTGAATTTGCACACTTTCATGATCTATTTTATTTCTTTTTGGGGTTCATATTTTTCACTTTTTTGATAATTTTCTTTTATTTTTGTCCTTTGATTATTCTTTTAGGACATACCCTCTTTACATTTTTTTATTTTTAATATGGAAAACATTTTGCAAAAAGAAAAGGTATGTCCAATATTACAAGACTAACCATAGCCAATTAAAAATTATGAATCTGCTGATGCCTCTAAAATCATAGCATCAACATTGGGGGATAACCACCCGGTCTGGACCTTAGTGGAGCTCCTTTTTCATCTGGTATGGTGGCTCTAACTGGACATTATGGGACCACTTTCCCAATAATGTATGATTTGATGAATGGGTATTTTAAATGTATAAAAAGATGATAGGTGGTTTAATCTATAAGCTCTAAAATATACATATATATCTATATAACTCGTGTGATCTCATAATAATGCGATTCTTGATGATTCTTAGCAGACAAATGATACTATAGATTATTCACTTATCTATAGAAATATGCATTTAAATGACGATTACTTTGAATACGAATTTAAACAAAGTAATGTGAAAACATATCGCATAACATACTAATATTTATCGTTGACATATGTATACAATACAACAATTCTAGATCATTCAAAAGTGAAATAATACATATTTGTTTGAAACATGAGAATATATCAACAATAACAAATCAATGGAATGCTAATTACATAAAACAAGGCAAAAAGAACAACGATAGAAGTACCATATGCATTTGGGTCTCGTTATGCAAGTAACAATTTGGTTCAATCTTCTTATTCTGAAAACTCCAAGAAGATACAAAAATGCAAGTCTTTATGAAGCTCTTTCATAACAAGTCTGAACCTCGATCCAAAACTCATAAAAAATAAATTAAGAAAAGTGCAGAAGTGCAAAATTCTCAAGTCTAGTTTTATAAAAATTGAGGACCCTTTCTAAAATGACATGAAAGGGTCTTTATAGTAAAATTAAAAACAAAATGTCCATAAAATTTGCTAAGAGTTGTTGGAATTGCCTTAATCAAAATATGGGATTTGAATTTCAAAAATAGAATCACGATAACCTTTGAAGAGATTAATTGCATTTATGTTTTCTCTTGTATCTTCAATCGACAAATTGAGAGCATGGTTTGGATTTTTGGAGGATGACTCATCCTGGAGTGTAACTTTCCTGTGTATGTGGCATCTGAGAGCTCGGGCATCATGCGATCAATGACATCAACAAGGCACTTGATAGTCATCTGTTGGCTGTGTGACTTGACAATAAAGGACCAATGCGCATCCCAGTTAAGACTTTGTACTCTGTTGAGCTGCTCCTCATTAGTGTCCAAATCTTGCTTCCATTGCTTCTCTAAAACTTTCACTTTTGGAAGATTTCCTGGGGAACAATTAGAAATTAAATTGGCACCGTATAAGTTATCATTCACCAGCTCAATAAAATTATTCATTATAGCCCTGGCCTTGGAGGTATCTCATTATACTTTTATCAACCGTGCTTCCCATTCTGAAAAAAAATCTCTTTATGAGACTCTTCAATTTTAGGTAATTGTTAAAATTGGAAACCAGGGAAAAACTTCATGTGGGTTATCTTAGTCATGGCTGATAATATTTTTATTAGATCCTCTCATTGAGAGGTGTAGGATTGATATAAAGATCATCTGATTTCGATAAGTATTCATGGAGATATGAATTTATTTTGATTATGGAATTATTATCAAGCCAACCTACAACTCATGTAGGCTCAGAAGCCCAACAGTCGCATATATTGAAACACCAACGTTGTGTATAAATATAGGAGCACTTTTCCTCATTTGGACTCACTCATCTCATCACATCTCTCTCTCTCTATTGCGCAGAAAAGAGTCTCTTCTCTACTACGCAAAAATGGGTCTCTCTCTCACACATGTGAAGCCGAAAGCTACTGAAACTGGAGCTACAACTGCAGAAGTAAAGTTTGACTTACGTGGACTAGAAGATTTCCTCATCTCAATTGCACTGTAGGTTCATCTAAACATCCTCTGAAAGCCGCAACTTTTGGTGGTGGAATCAAGTCAATCCGACGGACAGTTTGCAAGATATCGACTGCCCTAGTTTGAAGGAAGCTGTCGAAATTGAAGTTGCAACTGTAGAAGTAAAGATTGACCTGTGTGGACTAGAATAACTCGTCATATGAATTGCACTATAGGTTCATATAAACCTCCTCTGAAAGCCACAACTTTTGGTGGTGGAATCAAGTCAATTCGATGGACGATTTGCAAGATATCGACTGCCCTAGTTTGAAGCCAGAAGCTGCCGAAACTGAAGCTGCAACTGCAGAAGTAAAGATTAACCTGCATGGAATAGAATATATCCTCATATAAAATACTATATAGGTTCATATGAACCTCCTCTGGAAGCCGCAACTTTTGGTGGTGGAATCAAGCCGATCCGACGATCGGTTTGTGAGATATCGTCTACCC
>APFE031547456.1:17273-29572 GCA_000404065.3 Pinus taeda
TTATTGTATTGTTTCTCTTGGCTGAATTATTGAAGATAAAAGAAGATTTGATCAAAGGGTTTCCCCACACATTGTGGGGTTTGCCCCTAGCTAGCCGCCACATTTTGTGTCTCTTGTCTTGGCTTGTTTTCTGTCGATCGTTTAATGCTCTATCTGCACTTTAATTCATGTATATGTGATTGCTAATCTGTGGAATATAATAAGAAAAATAAGTAAATTGTTATAAGCATAGAACATACCATAATTTAACATGGTATCAGAGCTGAGGTGAAGACAAAGCCTGAGCAAGAGCAAGAGAAATCACCGAAGAGAATATTGGCAAGGCTATCCTAAAATAACGATGGGGTCCTCAACACTCTTTCCTGTCGAAGACAAGCTCCGTGAGAAAGCTGACTATCACGGATGGAAGATGTCTATCAATATAACCCTAAAAGATCAAGGAGTGCTGGACCATGTAAGAGGCAATTTTGTTGAGCCTCCATCAAATGCATCCGCTGATGTATGGAACAAATGGAAAAACGGAGAAATCAAAACAAAGAAGATCATCTGGGACTCTATGGACAAGCACTTGGTGGCCTACATCTCTGAACTGGACACCTCCAAGGAAGTCTACGGTAGACTGGTGAGTTTATTTAAAGTAAATGATGCAAATCAAGTTTTGTTTCTTAGAAATAAGTTGAAGGAAATTAAGAAGGGTAAAGATGAGAGTATGCAAGCATGCTTCTTAAGGATCACCGAAATCAGGAACGATCTCCTATTTATTGGGGAGGCTATCACTGGTAGGGGAATGACACTCTCGACTCTTGGAGGATTACCATCAGAATGGTAAGTGTTCAGGACTACTCTTCTGAACAATAATGTAATTCCTGGTTTCGAGGAATTAATGGCTAGATGCATTGAAGAAGAAACAAGGGTAGAAGAGCAAGAAATGCCCATGCCTAAAGGTCCTCCTGCTGCCTGTTCTTCTCATGCTAAGAAAAGAAATAATTTTGGGACTAATCAAAAGGAAAGGCTGGACCTAAGGGTGGAAGAAAAGGATGATGTTACATTTGCAATAAAGTAGGTCACTATGCAAGGGAGCACCCTAATAGAAAGGACTCACACTAGGAAGATGATCAAAAATCCCTCTGATCGTAATCAAAGGAATGAAAAATCCAATAGTAAAGGTAAGAAGAGAGCTGGGAATCAAGGAAGACGACAAGCATTCAAGAAGGTTAGAAATTCTAGGATGTATTAAATGCACCTGACCTCCGAAAGAACCTGGTGTCCATCTCAACAATGGAAGACAAAGGCTACAAGGTAACCTTCAGTGATGGCAAGGTACGTGTATCGAAAAATAATGTTAAAGATGCCTTTACTCTTGGGTTTCATGTTATTAGGTCGATGAAATTTAGGTAGGTGTCATGTCTTATGACACATCTCTTCAGTCCAAACTTTGGCATCGGAGGTTTTCCCACCTTCATTATAAAGCTCTACCTGGTGTAAGACAATTGGTGACAGGGATGCCCAAATTCCGAGTAGAGAAAGAAGGTGTATGTCCACGATGTGCTGAAGGAAAGCTCAAAAGGGGACCATTCCCCTTAAGCCAAAGTAAGACCTTCGATATATTACAGTTGGTTCACTCAGGCATATCTGAGGCTGGCATTAAGAGGGAGACTACTACACCACATACTCCTGAGGAGAATGGTGTGGCGAAAAGGAAGAACCATACGGTTGTGGAAACTATCTCTATGGGTAGATGATGTAACAATGCCTGATGTGGAGGAACCCATGGATCTTATTTATCCACCTGAGCCTCCCTCTTCTAGGAAGATTCCTTCATGACTTAGGGGGATACTTGATGATGCTGAAGGACATCTTCAACCCTGAGGAACCTTTCGTGAAAGTAAGAAACCTAACAGGTATCAGGGATACATGACCATCATGAGCACGATCATACAAAATGAGCCTCCATCATTCTCAGACGCTATCAAGCATCAAGTATGGAAGGATGCTATGACCAAAGAATATGAGTCTATTATGGTGAATGATGTCTGGGAAGCAGTTTCCAGACCCCAGGACAAGACAATTGTCTCTTCTAAATGGCTTTACAAGATAAAGCATGCAGCAAATGAAAGTGCGTAAAAGTATAAGGCTCGTTTTGTTGCTCATGGTTTCTCCGAGAAGGAAGGTATAGACTATGATGTGATATTTGCACCTGTTGCCAGATATACAACCATCCACTCAATCATAGCCCTTGCGGCTTCACAAGGATGGAACCTACATCAGATGGATGTCAAGACCGCGTTCTTGCACAGTTCTATCAAAGAACAGGTCTACGTGGAGCAACCCGAAGGATTTCAGATTTATGATTGAAAATATCATGTATGCGGGTTGAAGAAGGCTCTCTATGGGTTGAAGCAAGCACCCCAAGCATGATATGAGAGGATCAATAGCTACTTGATGAAGCTGCGATTCCTAGGAGTGAAGCCGATCCTAACCTTTACTTTAAGGTTGAAGATGACAAGCCTCTCATACTGGTGCTGTATGTGGATGGCCTCTTTCTAATAGGTGCAAACCCTCTCATTCACAAATGTAAGAGGGAGTTGGCTTCTGAATTTGAAATGAAGGACCAAGGACTTGAAGTGTGGCAGAAGCTAGGGGAAATTTTCCTATCTCAAGGAAAATATGTGGTAAATCTATTGGAAATATTCGGTATGATGGACCGCAAGCCTGTGACTACCTCGAGGATCTTAACTTTCAGAAGTTATATGGTAGTGATGTCGGACTAGATTTGGGAAATGCCTCTAAGTTTCATAAACTCATTCGCATTGATGTTCTTGGTGAACCTCCATCTGAACATATGTTTTGCAGTTAACATTGTGAGCTCATATTTGGTTGAGCCTCACTCGATTATGTTGGAAATAATACTGAGAGGGGAGGGGTGAATCAGTATTATCAAATCAATATAAATTTTTCATTTCCATATTTAGATTTATATACACTACTTCAATTAAGGAAAACCGTGTGTATACGCAACTGTGTGTAATGCAACAAGCGTATATCCAGAAAACTTATAATTCAGTTAGTTGCTTATTAATGAGTGCATCAGAACATTATTAACCATATGAACAGTAAACAGGAGCAGTAAAGCAGAACAAATCATCACACATAAGCAACCCACATGAACACCAAGATGTAAGGTGGGAACCCAATGTGGGTGAAAACCACCTGATGCAATTCGTCTCTATCTTCTTTTAATCAGAAACTTCTATTTACAATGGTTCTGTACTGGTGCAGTCTTATACCAGTAATCAGGATTCTACCTGCAGAAGGCTACAACCTTCTCTCGTTCTCCAGTTTCTCCTGGAAGGGAGCTACAACCCCTTAGCTCTTGTACTAGCCGATCCATTTACTAGTACGTAGGCGCTGGCCTACTGAAGGCTCCAACCTTCGCTCGTTTTCCAGCTGCTCCTGGAAGGGATCCAGAACCCCCTGGCTCTTGTACTGGCCGATATTTTACCAGTACGTAGGCGCTGGCCTAGAGAACTCTACGATCTTCTTTCTTCTTCCAGGGACCACGTTTCATAAATTTTCATACTAGATACTCCTGAAGCACAACACCATAATCTGAAGGCCACGTTTCATCCAATTTTCACACTGGACCCATCAACAACATTGAAGCACAAAATTAATCATCACTGCAATACACCCATCAACTACACATGCATCATCAATCTCTGAATCACCCAATATTGAAACACTGAAGCCCTGCGAACAACACAGTCACTAGAACACAGAATAGAGAACAGAACACTGCAACAATAACACGATCCAATTGCAACTTCAAACATCATATCTCATAATGTATACGCTACTATGAAGAACCAAACTAGCGTACATACGCACTTTCACCAAAGCCAACCCGTGTATAGATTTGCAAATATTTACTCATAACTTTGCAGCTGTTCCAGACATCAGTCATACCCAGATCATAACATTCATACAATAAAACTTGCGTCAATAATTCAGATCTAGTATATCCAGAATCAAACCATATAATGATAAACATTCCAAGCCTTAAGATCTTGATCCATCGTTCATCATCATCCACATGAGTGCATCCTTGGTTCAGATCACAAACCCATAACCAACATATTATATATTCATCACTTCCTCACTTGCACCCCTTGGCCTAATGATCTTCTCCTTATATAGGTTTAGGCTTCTCTCAATACCATGGTCCAAAACCATGTAGAACCAATACATTGGACCCAGTATTATCAAATCAATATAAATTTTTCATTTCCATATTCAGATTCATACACGCTACTTCAGTTAAGGAAAACCGCGTGTATACACAACTGTGTGTAATGCAACAAGCGTATATCAAGAAAACTTATAATTCAGTTAGTTGCTTCTTAATGAGTGCATTAGAACATTATTAACCATATGAACAGTAAACAGGAGTAGTAAGGTAGAACAAATCATCACACATAAGCAACCCACATGAACACAAAGATGTAAGGTGGAAACCCAATGTGGGTGAAAACCACCTGCTGCAATTCGTCTCTATCTTCTTTTAATAAGAAAATTCTTTTTACAATGGTTCTGTACTTGTGCAGTCTTATACCAGTACGTAGGCTTCTACCTGCAGAAGGCTACAACCTTCTCTCGTTCTCCAGTTTCTCCTGGAAGGGAGCTACAACCCCCTTAGCTCTTGTACTAGCCGATCCATTTACTAGTACGTAGGCGCTGGCCTATTGAAGGCTCCAACCTTCACTGGTTTTCTAGCTGCTCCTGGAAGGGAGCTACAACCCCCTGGCTCTTGCATTGGCTGATATGTTTACCAGTACGTAGGCACCAGCCTACGGAACTCTACGATCTTCTTTCTTCCTCTAGGGACCACGTTTCATAAATTTTCACACTAGGTACCCCTGAAGCAAAACACCATAATCTGAAGGCCACGTTTCATCCAATTTTCACACTGGACCCATCAACAACATTGAAGCACAAAATTAATCATCACTACAATACACCCATCAACTACACCTGCATCATCAATCTCAGAATCACCCAATATTGAAACACTGAAACCCTGTCAACAACACTGTCACCAGAAGACAAAATAGACAACACAACTCTGCAACAATAACCAGATCCATTTGCAACTTCAAATATCATATCTCATAACGTATACGCTACTATGAAGAACCAAACCAATGTACATACATGCTTTCACCAAAGCCAACCCGCGTAAGATCTACAAATATTTACTCATAACTTTGTAGCTGTTCTAAACATCAATCATACCCAGATCATACCATTCATACAATAAAACTTGCGTCAATAATTTAGATCTAGTCTATCCAGAATCAAACCATATAATGATAAACATTCCAAGCCTTAAGATCTCGATCCATCATTCATCATCATCCACATGAGTGCATCCTTGGTTCAAATCACAAACCCATAACCATCATATCAGATATTCATCACTTCCTCACCTGCACCCCTTGGCCTAATGATCTTCTCCTTATATAGGTTTAGGCTTCTCTCAATACCATGGTCAAAAACCATGTAGAACCAATACCTTGGACCCAATACCTGGGGTCAACACTTCGGACAAAATACCATGGACCAATATCAAAATACCATGGACCAAATATCACAGACCAAAACTTAGTTTTCCGACATGTACGCGCCTTTCTTTCTGTGAACCTGCGTGTGTACGTATACGCACCTTTTGTTCTGATAACCTGCGTGTGTAGACACTTTCATCAAGATTAACCTACGTATACCTCTCTCTTGATCTGCTGTACTATGGTCTGTCATCTGATTGAGTTGCCATCAAGGACAACACTTGTATCATAATGCCAACAATCTCCCCCTTTGGACTTGATGGCAACCAAGACACCAAGTCACTCTCCCCCTTTGACATCAAGGGCAAAGGGCAGACCAAGAAGTTCTCTCCCTTGGTATACCTTTTGCTGTCCATACTCCCCCTGAGTACTTGCTGAAATCTATGATTGAGCTCCCCCTTTGTATATGCCAAGATGTACCAATCTGTCCATGCTCCCCCTGAGCACATGCAAGGTCTACAAAAGCACAACATGACTCTATACATACATCAATCTCCCAACAAAGTGGGAATACACCAATTTAGACTCATCCACCCAACCAAGTGGGGATATACCAAATGTTTATACATGACTCAACAACAAGAACCATTACATCATCCATCCCATGCATAGTGGGGTAACAAATACATCATATGAACTCACAAAGACCAAGGACCTAAACATGGCCATGATAGTTATCAACAATTATCATACAACATATGATCTATACCATAAGCATCTTAACCTGCAATCCATTCTCTTGGTCAATCAACAATCACTAGCAAGATGTGTCATCATCACCAAGGATTTTTAACCATAATGCCAACAATGCATTATTCAAAGCATATGCTCCCCCTGAGCCTATGCCAACCATCATATACTATGACAGAACCATTTCCCGAGTCTGTTCTGCTGAATTTCTTCGGAACTCCATATACGCAACTGTGCAGTGTCTAACTTGTGTATATACGTTACTTGTCTTCATGAAACCTGCGTATGAGTTTTAGAACACTGATGTTCCACACTTTTAGCTTCCTCTGAGTCTGTCATGTCTGTGTACTCTGTTATGCCACATCTTTCTGGCTGTACTTCCTTTTTCTTCCATATCTTCAACTGTGATGATGTTTTCTCCTTATGGTATCGTGTCCACAATCTTCTCCTGCATTCCTTTGCTATATGTCCAAGCTTGTTTCATGCATAACATATTACATGTTTCATATTCCTCCTAAAATAGTCAATGGCTTTGTGACCAAACATATTGCAAGAAAAACAATATCCCTTAAAGTTCCTGGAACGTGATGATATTTTTGTGTGACGGTCTTGAACCATTCTACTTCTGCATCTGGCTGCGACATGTCCAAGTTTATGACATACATAACATTCAACATTATTCATCGAAGGAAATAATCGTCTATCACTTCCATAGTTAGGAGCAAAAGATTTTTTTAGAGAAATTTCTTTCCTTGGTTGTTGATGGGGTTGTCCTCTCATCTCCTTGTTGATCATTTTAGATTTCTCATTAGAGTTCCTTGCCTCACCTTGTGAGCTAGATTCACCTTCAACAGATTCATAAAATCCAAGACGAGTTTTGATAGTAGGTGACCTTTGACTACTAAGCATATCATCCAAAATCTTAGTACTGTCTTGAAATCGTAATAGTTTATCGCTTTCTTCTAATTTACCTTTCGAGATATTTACCTCAACCTGATGTTGTTCTTCCGTTTCCAGACATTGCTTCTTGAAAATTTACTCAGACTTTCTTCCTTCTTCTTTTCCTTGCCTTAATTTGAGAATCTCCTTTTCTTGTTCTTCATTCAGCCCCTGCAACATTTGACGAACTCTGAAGGCACATTCCAGCTGAGCTTTTAAGCTGATAATTTCTTCTTTAAGGGCACTCTCCCTTTTGCTAGGTAGATCTTGTTGATCTATGATTTTATATGAATCTTCATTTGCTTGTCCATCTTCAATCTGAGGTGATTCAGGATCTGAATATTTGCTTCCACTCAACGACAGGCTGTCATTGTTCCTTTGAGCTGTCTTCGTCTTTTGACGCGCTTTCTTTCCCATTGTTCTACAGATCTCCTTCAAGCGATCAAGCTTCTACCAAAGGACCTGCTCTGATACCAATTGTTGGAAATAATACTGAGAGGGGGAGGGGGTGAATCAATATTATCAAATCAATATAACTTTTTCATTTCCATATTCAGATTCATATACGCTACTTCAGTTAAGGAAAACCGCGTGTATACACAACTGTGTGTAATGCAACAAGCGTATATCCAGAAAACTTATAATTCAGTTAGTTGCTTCTTAATGAGTGCATCAGAACATTATTAACCATATGAACAGTAAACAGGAGCAGTAAAGTAGAACAAATCATCACACATAAGCAACCCACATGAACACCAAGATGTAAGGTGGGAACCCAATGTGGGTGAAAACTAGCTGCTGCAATTTGTCTCTATCTTCTTTTAATAAGAAACTTCTTTTTACAATGGTTCTGTACTGGTGCAGTCTTATACCAGTATGCAGCCATCTACCTGTAGAAGGCTACAACCTTATCTCGTTCTCCAGTTTCTCCTGGCAGGGAGCTACAACCACCTTAGCTCTTGTACTAGCTGATCCATTTACTAGTACGTAGGCGCTGGCCTATTGAAGGCTCCAACCTTCACTTGTTTTCCAGCTTCTCCTGGAAGGGATCTAGAACCCCCTGGCTCTTGTACTAGCTGATATGTTTACCAGTACGTAGGCGTCGGCCTACAGAACTCTACGATCTTCTTTCTTCCTCCAAGGACCACGTTTCATAAATTTTCATATTGGATACTCCTGAAGCACAACACCATAATTTGAAGGCCACGTTTGATCCAATTTTCACACTGGACCCATCAAAAAAATTGAAGCACAAAATTAATCATCACTGTAATACACCCATCAACTACACCTGCATCATCAATCTCTGAATCAACCAATATTGAAACACTGAAACCCTGTCAACAACACAGTCACCAGAACACATAATAGACAACAGAACTCTGCAACAATAACCAGATCCAACTGCAACTTTAAATATCATATCTCATAATGTATATGCTACTATGAAGAACCAAACCAGCATACATATGCGCTTTCAAAAAAGCCAACCCGCGTACAGATCTGCAAATATTTACTCATAACTTTGCAGTTGTTCCAGACATCAGCCATACCCAGATCATAACATTCATACTATAAAACTTGCATCAATAATTCAGATCTAGTCTATCCAGAATCAAACCATATAATGATAGACATTCCAAGCCTTAAGATCTCGATTCATCGTTCATCATCATCCAAATGAGTGCATCCTTGGTTCAGATCACAAACCCATAACCAACATATTAGATATTCATCAATTCCTCACTTGCATCCCTTGGCCTAATGATCTTCTCCTTATATAGGTTTAGGCTTCTCTCAATACCATGGTCCAAAATCATGTAGAACCAATACCTTGGACCCAATACCTGGGGTCAACACTTTGGACAAAATACCATGGACCAAAACTTTGTTTTCCGACATGTATGCGCCTTTCCTTCTCTAAACCTGCATGTGTACGTATACGCACCTTTTGTTTTGATAACCCATTTGTGCACGCACTTTCATCAAGATTAACCTGCATATACCTCTCTCTTGACCTACTGTACTATGATCTGTCATCTGATTGAGTTTCCACCTGCATCATACCTCTGAGTAAGTTGCCATCAAGGAAAACACTTGTATCATAATGCCAACAGATTGATGCCAAGAATCTTCTAAGACATCTTCATGGCACAATGGGTTAAGCTACACTACCGGAGATGTGAGACTACTTGGATATACTGATGCTGATTGAGCAGGCAGTGTGGTGGACCGTAAGAGCACTTCCGGTGTTGTTTCACCTTGGGATTTACTTCGATATCCTGGATGAGCAGGAAGCAGAAGTCGGTGGGTTTGAGCACCGCCGAAGCAGAATATATTGCTGCTAGCATGACCTCGTGTGAGGCAGTCTGGTTGTGAAAGCTCTTTAGTGAGCTGTTTGGATTTACATTGGATACCACTATGATTCTCTGTAACAACCAGAGGTGGGATTCGATTATTGAGGAATCCCGTTGTTGAGTCTTGAAAATGTCATTCATTTCCATTACACTTTCACTATTATGTCCATTATATCACCTCCATTTCATTACTATGTCACCACATTCATCCCACTTTCATTATCATTGGGCCACATTTATGTTTTTCCAAACTTTATTAATTCTAAGCTTTTTAAGTGAATTTGTGGTTAAACATTAGAAAATAATGTGCATATGCTTATACCTAACAAATGGGTTGAGTTTGTTGACATGTGTAGGTTGAAAGGAGACTTCTAGAAGACCCTTATGTGGCACTCTAAAGCCAAATTCGAATTTGAGTGGAAAGAATCATGGGATCATGAGGATATGTGTCACATCTCCTAATTGTATTGTAACTCTAAAAGACATGTGTCTTATCAGTTCCTATTTTGATTAGGACTCTAGAGGTAGAGGGAGAGATTCATGGATTATCATTAATGAGATGGCTCTCATCTTTTTGTATAAATAGGAGATCTCTCTCCTTCATTACTTAGTCTTTTTAAGTCTTTTAAGTCTTTTTAGTCCCTAGTTCTAGTTCTTCCTTGATGGCTTTTGAAAGCTTTGGAGAACTTTGTTGTACTTTGTACTTTTGAAGAATTTGAATAAAGCTTTGATGTTCTCAACATGGAAGGAGATGTGAAGTAGATGTCATGGAGCACATTAGAATGTAAGGTAGAGTAGATTTCATTTTGTAAATATTGCTTTATGTAAGGTAGAATAGATTTCATTTTGTAAATATTGCTTTGATTTGATTTGATTACTTTCAAGTTTGATAGATTAGATTTTTCATTCATGCAATTTTAATTCATGCAAGTGTGTTCAATTTTGCTTTGATTTCATAGGTGGTAGAGGGGGCCCCTGCCTTGTATAGTTGTCATTTAATTTTGCATTTAATTTTGTTATGCTTATGTATATTAGCTGTACATAAATTGCTTTCAAGTTGATTATAGATTAGTGATGCACATAGCCTTTTAATGACTAATGACATGATAGAATCATCTTGTCCTTTTGCTGAAGCAGCAAGGATACTGGGTCGTCTCATAGTCATTAGCTCATTGTTTGGTTATTGCATTTTATTTTGATTGAACTAGTTGTATATTTACTTTAGAAAACCAACAAGAACAAAACCCCAAAAACAACATAAACTATAAAACAACGAAGTAAGAGAAAGGTTAACTAAGCACATATAGTGCACCACACTTCATCAGTTCACGATACCCGGATTGATAATTTATGTAGAGCAATTTAAGACATTAAATTGACTAGACATTTTGGCGCCGTTGCCGGGGAAGTGTAATTAGGAGACCTTATTTCTTACATCTAAAAAAAAAAAAGAGTTAATAATTCTTGAGTATGCTCTCCTCTTGCACTTTGTGTGATCTGGAGGATCAGAAAAAGTATTATTATGTAAAAAAGAAAAAGGAAAAAAAGGAGACAAAATAAAACATTTCAATTGATTCAATAAAAATAAAAATAAAAAAAAAAGATGAAAAAATGAAACTCAACTTCTTTGATAGGTTCAAATTGACCAAAATTGTTTGGTTATGCTTTGTAGTGGTCTTCAAAACACTGTATCCTGCTTTAATAAGGTTTTGCAACTCAGCTGTAGAAACTGCCCTGATTCCGCAGCTAGCACCTGATTCCGCAGCTAGCACAGGATTCCGTAGCTGTTTCAAGGTTGAGCATGTTACAAGCGTCCAATGAAGAAATTAACCACATGGGTATCTCCAGAATTGTCTCAACATGGATCCTATTCTAGTCACCCAGCTCAGATCGATGAAAAACCTTTCAATGTCAAAATCTGAAAATTTGCATACACATTGATTTGATGTTCTGGCCTCTTCATGATTTCATTTCAGTGCATCCTCAGCCCTTTGTAAGCAATCCATTTGCATTCATTTGAACTGAACATCTTATTCATATAGGAAGCTTTTGGTTTTTGAACGTTTTTGGAAAAACAACATAGGAAATTTCTCAATCATGGCAAAATATGAAACCTATGGAGGCCTACATAAACTATGCAAATAGATTGAAAGTAGAAACTTAAAGCATGTTGTAGTCACCAATACTTAGAGAAAAATACTTGTTCAGGATGTCCTTGAAAATTCTAGCACCCTTCATTTTCTATTTCCTGTGTTCCAAATTGCAAATCAAACAAAAATAAGAAAGAAGCCGAATGCAGCAAGAGCAAGGAAAATGTGAACTTTTATCCAATAGGTATTGTTGGGCAATTTATTGGGCTTAAATTGCTGCATTAAATATCGACCAGGGAAACTCGTAATCTTTTGATGATGCCAGCACTATATGTGCAGGAGTAGGCGACTAATTCTATCTCTAATTAAATTATCTACGGTTCAATATAATATGCAAGGGAAGAGGCTCCTAGCTTAGGAGATCCTGGTTGTCCTTCCCTACAATATCATAGAGAAACCATAAAACTAGAAACTTGAAATGTAAACAAGGGAATGAACTTTAGTTGTTGTTTCGATTCAAAGAGAGAAGGACTAACTTAGTCTCTTGATTGTCCTCTCTTGTACTAATCTAGACTAAACTAAAATTCATCCATAAGCGTAAA
>APFE031547462.1:0-32231 GCA_000404065.3 Pinus taeda
CATCCATCACATCATATTTAAGAGAAAATTATAAGGTTCAAGCAGTGGAACATCACATCGAACATCAACAACAAGTCCTCCAACTCTTAAAGGATAACCTCATGTTGGCACAAAATAGAATGAAACAACAGGCAGGTCCACATCGCAATGAAAGAATTTTTGATGTAGGTGATTGGGTATTCTTAAGGCTACAACCATATAAGCAAATGTCCCTCAAGCAAGCTATGAAGGATAATAAATTATCGCCAAAGTATTATGGTCCGTACAAGGTGTTGCAAAAGATTGGTACTACGACATACAAATTAGAGCTTCTTGCAGCTTCTCGATTGCATCCAGTTTTCCATGTTTCATGTTTAAAGAAGGTTATAGGCGATAAGCTCCCAGTTCAAACAATATTTCCAGAACTTGACGAGGAAGGAAAAATTATATTGGAACCAGAAGCAGTCAGAGAAACAAGAACTCGACAGCTACGAAATCGATCAATTTCAGAGTATCTTATCAAGTGGAAGAACTTATCTGCTGAAGATTCCACATGGGAGGATGAGAATTTTATACAGAAGCATCCAGAACTACTCAAACGTTGAGGACAACACTTCTTTTGAAGGAGAGGGGCATGTTGGGTCCCCATAATACTAGTGATTACCCCATTACTATTGTAGTTGTACCCCTTATTAATATTTTTGTGCCCCTATTGTGCCCCATAGAAGCCCACTATTGTTATTATTGTGCCCTTACATTATTATTGTTATGTAGGCTCTGATTATGGTATGACCCCTTAAACTCCTATATACAGAAAGAAGGTCTTTTCATTTTTAATCATCCAAGAATTGTTCATTTATGTAATGTAAAGGAGGTTGCCCCCTCGAAGAGGCGGAATTCTAAGGCGTTGATCTATCTTTTCTATCTTTTCTTGAGCTGGTTTCATAAGAAACCTCGTGTGTGAGTGTCAGAACCTTCCAGCTGCGTAGTTTCATAGAAGACGACGGAGATGTGTGTAGTAATCCGAGGTTGATGCAGTGAGCTGTTGAACGTGAAGATGGTAGAGCCTATCGAAGAAGGAGGACCCCCAGGCTGGTTAGCTGCATGACGCCTTCCGCGCCCACTACAGGTGCTTGGGTATCACCCCGTGTACAATTCACTGGTGGCAGGAGAGCCCGAGGCAGAATCATTGGGTGGGCGCTGGGGTTGGCCTCGGCGGCATCCCATACGCCGACAAAGATGGGCCTTTGACAAGGCTGCAGAAGGATTACTCCCAAACCCCTCTTTGTAACCGATAGAACCAAAAGATACGGCTGAGGGCCGAGTGAGGTGAGAGACCTTGTTCTCCGTAGTCCCCCGCTCACCCCTCTTCAAAAAAACGCACAAAACAAGGCAGAAAAACAAGGGAGTCGAAATTGAGAAAGATGGGCTCAGAGGCTACCTTCCAGAGCTCGAAATCCAGGAAGATTCCTGGGGATAATTGACAGAACCACGAAGCAGACTACAAACCAAACTCAGAACAACATAGAAAACCAGGAAAAGGTCTGAGAGGAAGGGATGCGCCCAGCTCCACAACTCATCTTTTTCCATCGCGAATACAGGTCCGAGCCCCTACTTATGCCAAATGGACCCTCCTCGAAAAAACCCACCCATTACTGCCTCATTGATGGTGGCCGCCATCACTTGCACGTTGCAGCATGCGACGAGGGAGCCATTGCCTTGGACGCACCTTGAGAGCCTGAACCACTTGACAGGGGAGCGTAATGGCTCGAATGCCTGGCTCCCCTTCCCATCTGCGCATTTAATGTCTCGTACAAGGTGGGCAGGGGTCGAGCCATCTTGCTCCACCTCTGTCCCATCAGCTTAAACGCAGAGTTATTCACCCGCATCAGAGGAAACCAAAAACATTATTATCTAACTTAATGAAATTTTAATAGGAATAAGTTATTTAAAAATAATAATGTTTTTAATAAGTTATAGATTTTTTTTAATGAAAACAATAAATTATATTTTCTCCCATGTATTTGAATATAATTTAGTTCTAGGAATTTAATGATACATTCCTTTCCTATTGAAAACAATATCTATTATGTTTTTTTTTTTCTTTTTAGTATTGATATATATTGACTACTACCATTATTATCTTCAGGTGCGTGCTATCACCATGTTTACATTTTTAAGTGTCTACATATCCTATAATTTATAGGTGTCTATACATGATTTTTTGATGGACATGGTTTGGGAATTTAAACTTAGTGCAAAATACTTCATTTTTCATTACACATGTCAATTAAACTATCTAGAGATATTAAAAAATCTATTATTAATATATTTTCAAATAACAATTTGAAAACAAATTAAATTATAAATAAAAAAAAAACTAATAAATAATATATAAAAAAAACATCCTTGAATGAACTCAAAAAAAATTATGTAACTAACAGTACGGTAATATTAATTAATTCCAAACAGAACTAATACTATCTTATTATGTGTAATTTAATTAGTAGCTTATCAATGAGTAATTAATAGGTAGTTTGTACTTAATAGTACATATCCATCTAGTTGACCTACTTAATAATTAAAAAAATGGATTCATATTAAGTTTATATAGGTTGTGAATCTAATCCAATATGATATTGTGATATTTTTATACTGTTTAATTTGTAATTGATTTTTACGTGTAATCAACGGGGAATCGATATTAAAATTATAAAGTTTTAGATTGATAGCGATAGATCAATGTAAATGCTATACAATTAAACAAACATCATCTAGAAAAGAGCAGACGCGATGAGGAGACGGAAAACAATAATTGGAGATTTTGCAAAATGATTTTTCATAGTTGTCATAGGATTTGATAGACCTCTATTGTCTAAGTTTAAAGGTTAGAAGTGTTCAGTCCAATATATTTAAAATTCGGTAGAAACGTGGATACCGCTTGAATGGATGACGTAGTATCATTATTGTGGTGACAGACCGATTAGTTCGGAGGAAAAACGTGACGCTGAAAATCGCTGGATTTTTTGCAGCAAGGAAGAAGTACATTAGGTAAAGCTGACGTGCCTAACTGTGAGGTCGGTCCAAAAAAAGCGTACCTTGAAAATATGTGTAAACTTTGTATACCAAAGCAAAGGTATAAACTTCGTATAAATTGGAATATAGATTATTAACTTTAACATCAACCAAATTCAATACTGTATATTTTAACCTATGTAACACTTACTCATCTTTGAACTAGCCCAAAAAAATTCTCTCGAATCACTTGTTAAGTTTGAAAGATATTATAATTCTTGGAAATCAGTTGCTATGTGAACTTTCTCTTAACACCTTGTGGCAATTTAAGAGGAGGTGAAAAAGCACAGTAAAATATGAAATTATGGTGATTGAAAAATCAATGGAGTTTAAGAGCTCTTTTCAATTAAGATATCATTTTGCCACCAAAAACGAGATATACATAGAATATAAACGAGATATACATAGAATATAAAATTATTTGTTTGATTCAATTCAACACATTGTTTGATACTTTCTAACTCATTATTGCTAATTACAATTTGTGCATTAAATGCACTACACTATAAAAACTATTCACTAGGTAGCACTAGGTAAACTACCTAATAGTTGAAAGATATAATGAACAATTACATTCAACAAGCCCTCTTAAGTTTAACTTCGTCTTTATTGCAATTATCGTTATAGACGATTGTAAGTGAATCCTAAGTAAATGGCTTTGAAATTCAAAATTTACTTTCGTTGATGCCTTTGTAAAGATGTCTACCTTTGTAAAGATGTCTATAAGCTAATTTTTGAAATTGTAAAAAGTAAAGATTGGCGGGCTGAATGACGTGAAAACAATGTCAATGTATTTACTTTTGAGGTGAAACACGTGATTTTTAGAAAGTTCCAATTATAATCATGGATTATAATAGAAATTGGCTCCTTCTTCACATGAAGCTGAAGATATCCCATCAGTGTTTTTAACGAAAGTGCTTGGCGTCTTGCTCTTGTTTTTAGTACATACTTTTCTTCTAATGAAATGGAGACAATGGGCTGCTTCTTAAATGCCCATGAAATGAGTCTTATATCGAGGTGAAATTCATATCCTCATATACTTTTTTGTTAATGTCAATACTTCCTGCAAAATCAATGTTTGTGTAATAGAAAGGATGGATCTCTTTGTAATTAGCGTACAAATTTTTATATTGTATTGTTTTTGCAATATACTTTAAAATCAATTTTTTCCTCTTTCCTCTGGTTTTTTATATAAGGTTGACTGAATACTTTATATTAGGTTTTTTTGTTGTGAGATACATTATGCTTCCTATTATCTACTTCTACAAAGTGGAATTCACGATTGGATTTTTGTCACCTTTGCTTTGCTTAGCTTGGTTAATGGGGCAATTGGTTTGTTTCTTGGCTTGCATAAACTCATCCTTAACCTTGTCAAAATATCTCTTGCATACTTTCTTTAATAAATGAAAATTCAACTTTAGACTATTCAAATTATATTCCAAGAAATATTTCATCTCACCAAGATTTGTCATCTCAAATTCTTTCTTGTGGGATTGTTTTAAAGCATACAAAGCCTTTTTTAACTTGCAAAATATCAGCTCTTGATCTTTGACTTCATATCCTCGAAGTTTATCTACATAAACTTCTTCTTTCAAGATCCCATTTAAAAATGTCGATTTGTTATCCATTTGGTAAACCTAGACAATGTTTCTTTTATTGTTGCTAATATTGTTCTGATAGCATTCAACATTGCAACTCGAGGGAAGGTTTATTCATAATTTACTCTATGCTATTTTTTCTACCAATTTATCTTCATGCTTTTGAATTTGTCCTTTTTCATTAAACTTAGTCTTATAGACTCATTGGCTTCAATGGTTGTTTTTCTTGCTGGTAGATATACAAGACTCCATGTGTCATTCTTCTCTATTGCTGCAATTTCATAATTCATAGCTTCAACCCATTATTTGTTTTTGACTTCTTCTGCAAAATGTGTTGGCTCAAAAGATAACGAGGAAAATTGTACTTGTTCATTATCTAGTTGTTCATAAATTTCACTTGGACTGCTTAGTTTCTACACAATGGTGGGATCATATTTACTACGCGAGGATGGATTGTGTTAATTTTGTCCACTTTCGGTTTCCCTTTCATCTGGAACTTATAATTGTGTTAGTCCTTGTCAAGGTTGTTCCACTTTTGTTGCTTCACCTAGTTTGAATACATGTTGAGAAATGTGATTGATATTTGTTATATTGTCTTTATCATTCCATTATTGGTCTCCAAAGAATTTAAAGTCTTTTGAAACAATTTCTTTCTTGGTGACATGATTGTACAATTTATAATCCTTGATTCTTCATTATAACAAAAACTATGCAATTTTCACTTATGTCATATAATTTCCTTCTCATTTCATTTTGAACATATGAGTAGGCTACATTCATTTGTCTTCATACCACTAGAAGATTATAAGGGAATGATGTCCCTAACCGTTTTGGTTGGAGATATGTTAAAAATATAAAGTGGGCATGTGACTACTTCTACCCAATACTCATTTGGAAAATTATTTCCCTTCAACATGCTTCTTTCCATATTAATTATGGTCTAATTTCTCATTTTTTGCTACTCCATTTTGTCGTGTAGTGAACCTAGTGATAAATCTCCTTTTGATACCTAATCCTTGCAATATGCTACAAATTTTGTGATCATTTAATTTTCTTGTCATGTTGCTTCTTTTTAATGTCTTTCAATTGTTTGAATTTTTCATATGTATGAAATTTGGTTTTGATGAAGAAGCCATGTGAAGGCACTGCCATCTTTCTTAGAGGAAAAATATACCCTCCAAAGTTAATGTGAAATGCTTCAAGACATTGTTCATGGCTTTGGATGCCTTAATTTATAATTCTAGTACTAAAAGTATGTTGTACTTCTCCAAATCATTTCTAGGGCCTTGGTGCACATAACTACTACTCAAAACCACCTAGGAACATGAACATCCATAATAATAGGTTAATGAAAACTTTAAGAGACAATGTGTGCATGTTTGAGGAATCATTTCTATCTTAGAAGCCTAAAATATTTTGTTAGGGCCTGAATATATGTTTCTTTCCATGGTCATGTCTAGGGGCTTGAGATCCATAACCAATACTAAAAAATTCTAGCGTAACCCAGATACATAGTTTAAAGAAAAGGATTCCCCTGATAGGTCATTTGTGGTGTTCCAAGGAGATTTTTATGCCACAAAAGTGTATAATAGTTCATTAGGGACCAAATCTTAGGTTTTTCACTCTCGCCATGCTCAATGTATGAAAATTCTTAATGTTAACTATCCCTAACAACAGATGAAGGATACCCTTGAATGGACCTTTATAGTGGGTTATCATGTTGTTGATGGCCCTAGATACGTACAAGTGTCCTTTTTCATATTCTTATTATAAATACATTGTGAATACTTAGTCAAAAATTTTGATGTGAATTTTAATAATACACATGTTCTTGAGAACATGGAAACTCCCTATAATAGCACACACTCTAGGATGCATGTGTGTGTTTATTTCATTCAATTTTATTTGTGTGGGAGTGACAATTCTATCATATTTGTTTATTTATTCAATTTAGGTTTTGTAATGACAAAATTATGATTTGAGTTGTAAATACATCAATTTCTCTACATTTTTGAATACATCCCAATATCTTTATTTTTCATATTAGCTTTTGATAGGTTACACAAATCCATCATCAACAACTATACATATTCAAAATATTAATTAAAAAATATTTTCATAATATATAAAAATATATATATATATATATATATATATATATATATATATATATATAATATATATATATATATATATAATATATATATATATAGTATATCAGAGACAATAAAATACATAAATATTTTATTCCTATAATAAATTTTTATTACCTTAATCAATTTTAAAAATAAATTATGTATTACATTCAGATTTACAATATAAAAAATGTTGACTAGAGTAAATGGATTTTTAATTTTAAATATATAATGACTTAAAAGTTTAATAATCCCAGATGCGGGTGACTGAAAGGTTCATCGGTATGAAGGAGGGGCGGAAGGAGGGCAAGTGGCAGCCCACTAGCGCCAGCTGTAAATGTAATGGGCCGGAGCGCTGGCCTCGCACAAACATATTAATGGCAACATTAACGTTGCCCTCCCTGCAATTTTTTTTAGGTGCGATGGCATCCAGTCTGATCTTCATTCCTGTTGTTCCTCTGCACGCCTTCAGCTCCATGAAGGCGGCAGTCCATGGCGATTCTCTAAGTGATATCTCTACCCCCTGCTTTACTTCGGCTCTGGTTCATGGTGCTTATAGCCATAAACATGTTCTGTTTCCTGTGTATGTAGAGTGTTCTTTCCTCAATCGCTTCCCCGCTACTCCCTCTCTGTCAATCTGTCTTTGCTGGGCCTCAAGCACCATTACCATCCCCAGCATCCATTTGGCTCTGGTTCCTGGTGCTCACAGCCACCAGCGTGCCCAGTCTCCATTATTCTCTATGTATTTGTCCCTCAGTCGATTCCCCGCAATCCCATCTCCGTTAGTCTATCCTGCTCTTATCAATATGCCTAGGGAGAGGCTCAAAATGGGGAGAAGACGCGGCGGTTCATGTGGTCGAGCCATCCACCAGCATTCCTCCACCACTTCGAACCCCTCATTGGATGCTTCAGAGTTTTGTTGCTTCAATTATCCTACTACCAGAAGTGGCAGGGGTAGGGGAAGGGGGCAAGCCAAAGCCGAAGTCTATGTGCATCACTCGCATCTGCATACTCCCCATTTCCACATTCCTTACTCTTTGGGAAATTCATCCCTCATTGTTTCTGTGACAATTGAAATGTCTGAGAATGCTATAGGTACGTGGGAGGTTCATCATGGGGCTCATGTGGAACAGAGGTTGGCGAGTCAAAACGTCACCCAGCTCCAGGTAACTAGAGGATTGAAAATTATGAACACTAAAGCCAATGTCAGCCCAAGCGCGCTAGCGAGAGGAGAACCTTCAAGCTCAGTAGCCCATCCTTCTGACTCCAAGGACTCAGACCAATTTGGGTGCGGAATCGTAGAAGAACAACCGTCAACTTCGGATGAAGATTGAACCAGTCAGTGCCTCTGGTTTTTTTGATCGGCTATCGAAGAAGAGGTTCAACTCCCTCTCGATTTATAGTTTTCATGCTTGTTTCAGCTCTATGTCAATTCTATATGTCGGAGTTTGTTCATGTTTATGTGTATGTAAGAATCTGTCCAAGAGACAGCTCTGCTCAAGTCAGTCTTGTATCACTGTATGGGTTAGTTTTTTGAGTTTTTTGGAATGGCCATTGTCCAGATTTGGAATCTGATGTTCTCTGAAATTAAAAACTCTGATGTAAGTGATCATGCTGGTTCTTTAGTCACGATGTCAAGAGTTTTTTGCAAAATTTCCAACACCATGGCAAGAACTCTCGAGGCATCTGCCTCTCTGTAATATTTTTTTATGAATATATAATAGACCAATTGAGAAAAAGAAAAGTTTAATAAAATATAAAATTAATAGGGAAAGTAATCCTTGATAAGAGAAGTTTTTTTCTTTGCAATTCTACAATTTTTTCTAAAATAAATATTCATGTTAAATATTAAACACTTGCATGTATTTTGCATGAAAAAATCCTACATTTTATCATTTTCTTTATATAATTGTATTCAAATTCATTGTGAAGGTATCTCAAAGTATCCTTAGGAGTTAATGCATTATTTTTTCACATTCTTATTACCACTAAAATATCATGAGAAGTATTTAATTTACAACCAACTTAGCATTTTAATAGCTTTGCAAATATTTATATTTCTTACCATACTTTAACCACTCTTTATATTCAAATACAAACTCTAATATATAATAATAATTCATATCATTTGTATACAAAAAAATATTATACTAAATATTATTTTAAAAAACCAATATAGATCGAGCTTACACAAGGATGTAGCAATAGTCAAGAGGGATCAAACCCTTTTTATAGTGTATAACATACAAAAATTACACATCCAAAGATTGTATGCCTCTAGGGACTTAAAGATTATGGTTATAACTCTCTCTCTCTCTCTCTCTCTCTCTCTATATATATATATATATATATATATATATATATCTGTGTGTTGGTGTGTGGTGTGTGTAATGGTAATTTTTGAAAGCATAAATGGTTTCAACCCCTTGAAATTCCTTGAAAACATGACATAAAGGATCTGAACATGAAATTTAAACAAATATTTACTCCATTCAAAATTAACCCTTAATAAAAAGGTTAAAATATAAAATAATGATACTTGAAATGCTATAACAATAAGTTTTTAATTTGTCTATTTCTTATAATATATAGATAATTTATTATTATTATCAGTGTAAATCATATATAATATGTAAATGGTTGGAAATGAAATAATTTAGTTAACATGAGCATTGAGATATATTATTTATGAATTATGTTTATTTTTTTCATTAATACATTTTTAGATACATTTCAATATTACTTTCAATTTTTCTACTAGCAATTATTTCTTCTCTTTGTACATCGAAATATTTTATTGAGATTTACTAATGTCTTACCATGTGTTGTCTTATCCTATCTTTTAAAATACTAGTTAAAAACTCTCCACTTGTAATATGGGAGAGATGTTGCAATTTTTAACATTTTGACTCAATCAAGTTACCTAAAAGAAATAAAATTAGAACTAAATAAAAAAATGCATCACCTTCGCATTGGGTTGTAGAATGAGTCTTTACTCAATTATGTTTTTTCATCTAGACATGGAAATATTCTATTTATAATTGACAGTGAGAGTGAAGTATTTTCGATGGTTGCATGCAAGTTGGTCCGTTGATATTTGTTTGGCGATGGGAATGAGTTAATGCAGCATTTAGTTACCACCTACAAACCTCGGGCCTGATTCCTCGATCAGTTCTTTGGCCAAAACACTTTCGCTTCCCGGTCATTCGAGATTGTTCTGCTCGCCGGTGGGGTTGCTGCGAGGGTTTGTTGGTTGTCTTGTGTGGTTTCTGCTTTGGTGGCTATGGCAATTCCTGGTTCTTCTCCAGGTATGATTGTGATTGAATATCGGCCTTTCCAAATTGGTTGTATGCATGTCGGTGGTTTCCTCCGGTGGCTTGATACTGTTTTGATTCTGGTGGTGTGCTCGCTCGGCTCCTTTTCACACGGTAAGATTTCTTAGTCTCGTTCTATTGTTCTGCTATGGTTTGGTTGTAGAATCTGGTGACTCATCCAAATATCGTTCCCTGCTATTGTTTCATTTTCTCCATTATTTGTACTATCGTCACTGCTATGGCTATGGTCGTCTCTGGTCTATGTTTTGCGTAAAATGACTTAACTTCTGTCGACTTGGTTTCAGGCAACAAGTGGGTGGTTTTCCGTGGCTCTAAATAGGTATTAACTCCTTCCCTGATTCAATTCGACTTTCTCTTGGTATTGATGCTAACCAGAAATTCTCCTCCAGTCTCAGCTTTGCCGGTTCAGCTCGGCTCTGCTCCTCGAACCTTTCGTCCGGCTTACTCAGGTGTTATATATAAAACCCTTTTGTTTCTATGGTTGCTTGACTTCAGTTATTTGCGGTGTAAGTAACAAGGCTCTGTTGTGTGTGCAGGTCAATGGCTCGACCTAGGTATGCGGGTCCTCTGGGTTTTGGTCTTCCAAGGGTGGAAAACCTTTGCCAGTAGGCTTTGGCACTTCAATCCATCAATGCACTATTAGATCTTTGGGTTTTCTGTAGATTTTGTTTTTCTGTCTTTGCTTGTCGTATACAGTCATTGTCCCTTGTGAAAATGAGGCTTCAGCCTGGTTGTAATTTCCTATTCTAGTAAGTCGTTCATTTGATTGGTTATTTGGGGTTTATTTTCCCAAACCCTAGGCCAGGGTTTGTCCACTCTAGACGCGACACTTACTTTTGTTTATCAGTGAGTGTAATGTATCTATGTTTTGGTAAATAGCAACGAAAATAGGGTTTTGTTATTACTGTTTAACATGTGAAATTATGAGGAAATGTTTGAAGAGATACCTTTGTTGTAGGTTGCTCCTACGCACTCCGTTTCTTGTCCTGTCTACTCTCGTGTCTTTGGTTGTAACTCACTATTCAGACTGTGTTTCAACGCGTTGGTCCTCCACTCTATGGCTGTACATTTAAATGGATTTGCGGTAGTTTATTCATTCGAAGAGAACACAAAAAAAATACAACCTTACTGTGATCTTTCACTGTTTGTCAACACTCTTCATTTCAATTCAATAAATAAAAAGAAATATAATATTACAGTAGGTAGGCAACGAATATAGATGCACAGTTTTGGAAATAAGATCTGTCTCTATTTCTTTATTTCTCTGTTATGAAATTGCAGAACATTTCTCTTGTCTTACATTATTTCTTTTATACATTTTGGTTACAATTAATTGAAACTGAAATTGTTTGTCAGTTGAACAGAAACAATTGGTTGTGTAACTATAGTTTCAGTTATCATTACGAGACTTGCATTTAGAAAATTTTGTCTTTTCTTTCCTAAATTAACAGATCAATTCCTAAACTGATGTTTATTACTGTTGAACCATAACAACCCTAACCGACATTTAACTTTGACATTTTTAACTTTGACCTCATAACAACTAAGAGTAAAATAAACTAAAATCCTATCTCATGACCTCATAAACTAAAAAAAAAAACAATCTAGATACTCAACAACCTTCCAACCTGGTAGAGACTTCACCCAGTGATGGTGAGCTAGATGCTCCTGCATCAGGCTCCTGAGGCAAAGAGAAATCATGGCTCTGGTCCATGACCTTGTCGACTAAAGTACCTATCTATTCAATTTTCTTGACATCAAGCCACGAGTTGTCCTCAATATCACGGTTCTTCCACTTGACCAGGTACTATACATACTTCTTTTACCAAGTTCATTTAACCACCTGAGTGTCGAGAATGCCTTTGATCTCGGGAGGTTGAACGTAAGGCATCTATCTCTTCCAAGCTTCTCCTTTCTCCTGGGTACTCCATGTAGGTCTCGTGGTTCCATCTTCTTCCTTTTCCTGTACATCAGTAGTGTAAGGGAACAGGTCTGTTACATTAAAGATAGGTGAAATGCCTATTCCGGGTGGCGACTGTATCCTGTAGGCATTCTCTGAAAACTTCCAAAGGACTTTGCAAGGCCCTATCTTTTTATACTTCAATTTATTGTACGTACCTTTAGCGAAGCGTTCTTTGTGTAAATATGCGAGGACTTCGTGGCCCACGTCAAACTGTACTTCCCTTCTCTTCAAATATGCGTGCTGTTTGTACTTTAAGTTGCTATCTTGTAATTTTATTTTCACCTGCTCATGCAAATCTCTCATCGCGTTAGCGAAATCTTCTCCGTCTGCGCTTCGCCTTTCCTGTAGTCCAAGGTCACACAGTTCATGCACTCCGCAAGCATGCATGCCGTACAGGATCTAAAATGGACTGAATCTTATGTTGTGGTTAGGCGAGTCGTTGTAAGTGAACTCTACTAGTGCTAGCGCTTGATCCCACATCCGTAAATTCTCCCTAACCAAGCTTTGCAATAGGTTTCCAAAACTCCTGTTTACAGCCTCTATTTTCTCGTCAGTTTGCGGGTGATATGCAGCACTGTAGCTTAGCTGTCCAAAAAGTGTCCCATGAACTTCACATCCCTGTCCAAAAGGATAGATTTAGGCAATCCATGTAACCTAACAATCTCATTGAAAAACAAGTGGGCCATGTGGGTGGCATCACCAGTTTTTCTGCAAGGAATAAAATGCGCCATTTTTTAGAATCTATCCACCACTACCGTTACCGAGTCGTATCCTCGTTGTGTCTTGGGTAGACCTAACATGAAATCCAAACTGACTGAGTCCCATGGTCTACCTTGAAAAGGTAACAATGTATACAGTCCTATGTTTTGACTGTGACCCTTTGCTAACTCGCACACTTTGCATCTGGCCACAAATCGTTGTACATCTCTCCACATCTTTGGCGAAATGTAAAAATGACTAAGCTGCTCGAGGGTCTAATCCATGTCGAAATTTCTGGCCAAACCTCCACTATGCTTCTCTCGAATAATATTCTCCCTCATCGAGTAGTCAGGTATGCTCAACTATCCTCCCTTCAACAACAACATTTCCTGTAGATTGTAGTCCAACCAAGGACTATTATCTCTCACTAAAGGGTTTTGACATGCCTCATAGGCTTCTTTAAAATCTATATCCGTCTTGTATAAGTCCTGTAAGTGCTCAAAACCCAGCACCTACACAGTGCTTTCCTGCATAAGTAGATCTTTCCTACTCAGCGCATCTGCTACCTTATTTGCTTGCCTGCTAATATGCTTCAATACGAAATTGAAAGTCTGCAAATACTCCACCCATTTGGCATGTTTGTGGTTCAGCTTATGCTGCTGCATTACATACTGTAGTGCAAAATTATCTGAAAAGAACACAAATTCATTTCACAATAGATAATGCCTCCAGTGTTTTAATGCGTGTATAACAGCATAGAACTCCTTATCGTACGATGAGTGTTTCTGTAAACTCTCATTCAGCTTCTCATTGAAGAACGCTACAGGCTTATCCTCCTGACTGAGTACAGCTCCAATTGTTGTCCCACTAGCATCAGAGCGAACCTGAAATAACTTCTTGAAATTGGGTAATCTCAGGATCGACCTCTCAGTAATCTTTCTCTTTAACAACTAGAAACTCCTCTCTGTCGCTTCTGTCCATTGAAAAGGTTGGCTAGCCTTTTTGATGGTGTCTAGCATGGGCGCACAAATTTCGCTGAAATTCTTTATGAATTTCTTGTAAAAACTTGCTAATCCATGAAAGCTACGTACCTCAAATAAATTCTTCAAAGATGGCCAATTCACTATCGCTGCCACCTTCTCTGAATCCATCTTCAAATCATTTTCCACTATTACAAACCCCAAATAAATCAATTCCTTCTGCAGAAAAGTACATTTCTTTAAATTTATTAGTAGTTTATTCTGTTGTAATTTCTCCATCACCTTACACACATGTTGAAGGTGTTCTTCCCTTGTTTTGCTGAAAATTAGGATGTCATCCAAGTATACAATCACACATTTTCCGATGTACTCTTTCAGCATCTCATTCATTAACCTCATGAATGTACTAGGTGCATTGCTCAGCCCAAATGGCATGTCCAACCATTCATACAACCCCTCATTCATCTTAAATGTTGTCTTCCATTCATCTCCCTCTTGTATCTGAATCTGATGGTACCTGCTTTTCAAGTCTAGCTTAGAGAAATAAGCTACCCCTATTAAATAATCCTTCATATCCTCCATTTACGATAGTGGAAAGCTGTACCAGATGGTGATTTTATTGATGGCCCTTGAGGCGGTGCACATCTGCCATTCTCCTCCCTTCTTGGGAGCGAGGAACGTTGGAACAACACAAGGGCTCAAGCTCTCCCTTATCAATCCCTTATCCAATAGCTCTTGCACCTGCTTCCTAATTTCTTCATTATCCTTGGGGCTCATTCGGTATGCTGCTTTGTTCGGCAAACTGGCTCCGGGTATGAAGTCAATATGATGACTTATGCTCCTTTGGGGGGTAACTTGTCTGACAAGTCATCTACAACTATGTCTGTAAACTCCTCCAACATTTGTTGGATCTTCATAGGTAAATTTGATACCTCTATATGCAACAATACTATCCTTGCTTTCTTTACAACCACATAACCTATCTCACTGGCCTCAACCTATTTTAAAAACTATTTTCTGCTAACCAACAATGTTCTTAGTTCACTAGTCTCTACTCTCCCTTCTTCCTTGATGGGTATAAGCGTATGCTTGATTCCATCCTTCACAAACTTATAACAGTTCATCAATCCATCATGGACCACTTTCTTATCGTACTTCCAAGGCCTGTCAAGCGGTATGTGACATACATCCATCGACATGATGTCACAAACAACTTTGTCCTTATATCTGCCTATTTGAAACTCGACCTCGCTCTGTTCATCAACCAACAATTGATGGCCTTTTTGCAGCCATGAAACTCTGCAAGGGTTGGGATGCTTCGAGCGCTTCAACTCCAATTTTTCCACCATCTCTGTGGACACTAAATTGTCAGTACTACCGTTGTCAATGATTAACTTACAAAACTTACCTCACGACTTACAAATTGTCCTAAAAAACTCCTTTCGCTGCATCTGTTCGGTGACCTCCTTGACTGGTTTTAACAACACCTTGTGAAACACCAGATCTTCTGCTTTCTCTGGAGCATTCTCTGCTTCTTGTGGAGGTGTTGCTACCTCCTCTAGTTTCACCACATATGCTCCCTATTGTCCAGCTGGATCTGCTTCTGGACATTCAAACAAACGGTGCCCCCATTTATGACACCTATAACACTGATAACTAGCCCCTCTACCTTGGCCATTTCCCTTGCCTCATTGGGATGACCTACCACCTCTCATGGTGTCACCTCTATCTGCTGATCTAGAAGCTTTAGAACTGCTACCTTCCTCGTTGCTGTTAGCAGTTCAGCCCCTGCCATAGGATTGGCCTTTCCCTCTACTGGCTCCTCGTCCTCTCCAGGCATTCTACCTTCTGGTAGTTTTCTCCTCAACCTTCATCGCACTCTAATACGCTTCCTCAGTGTTGTTCGGAGATAAAATATTGATTTCATCCAAAATATCTAACCTTAGCCCATTAAAATACTTGGTTGTTCTTTCTGTTGTATCATATTTATATTCGGCTCACAAATTCACTCGATAGAACTCCTCTGTGTACTCCCTTACCGTTAATCCTTTCTGTTTTAGATTCTGCACTTGCTTGTGCAATGCAATATGACAGTCCCTCGGCAGAAATCTACCTTTTAACTTGGCCACCATCCTCAACCAAGTTTTAATCAGCCCCTTGTTCAATCTCTTCCTCTCGTTTTGAACACTATCCCACCACAGGGCTATGTGTCCCTTCAATTTTGTCGCAACGAATTTAACTCTGTGGTCTTTGTTGACTTCCTCGTACTCAAAGTACTTATCCATCTCACTAATCCAATCCAATAAAACTTCGATAGACAGGTTGCCGTCATACGTCGGGAGTTCTGGCTTGGGTTTACTAGTTGCGACTAAAACACACCTCAACAATCTCACTTCTGCAGACTCACCTTCTGGTCCATCTACTGCTCCTTCAGTTTCCTCTTCACTGTCATCACCTACTTCTGGGTCTCTTTGTCTACCTACCTCTACGGCCTCCAATTGGGTAGCAAGAATTCTAATTTCCTCTCTCAATCCTTCCTCTGCCAATCTTCGAGCACCTCTACCCTAACCTTGCCTTCCTCTCTCCATTCCTCCTACTAACATAAACAACTGCTCTGATACCACTCTGACGTAGCCCAGCCACACTGGCCCACAGTTCCACGTGTCCGAAATGTTATACTTGTTTGTTGGACTTCATGACGTGTTAGATTCAGGGAATGTTTTCAATGGTTGCATGCAAGTTGGTCCGTTGATATTTGTTTGGCAATGGGAACAAGTTAATGCTACATTTAATTACCACCCACACACCTCGAGCCTAGTTCCTCGGTCTATTCTTTCGCCAAAACACTTTGGCTTGCTGGTCATTCGAGATTGTTCTCTTTGCGGGTGAGGTTGCTGCGAGGGTTTGTTGGTTGTCCTGTGTGGTTTCTGCTTTGGTGGGTATGGAAATTCCTAGTTCTTCTCTGGGTATGACTGTGAGTGAATACCAGCCTTTCCAACTTGGTTGTATGCTTGTCAGTGGTTTTCTCCGGTGGCTCGATACCATTCTAATTCTGGTGGTGTGCTCGCTTGGCTCCTTTTCACATGGTAAGATCTCTTAGTCTCGTTCTGTTGTTCTGCTCTGGTCTGGTTGTAGAATCTGGTGACTCATCCAAATATAATCCCGTGCCATTGTTTCATTGTCTCCATTATTTGTACTATTGTCACTACTATGGCTATGGTCGTCTCTGGCCTCTGTTCTGCGTAAAATGACTTAACTTCCATTGACTTAGTTTCAGGCAACAAGTGGGCAGTTTTCCGCGGCTCTGAACAAGTATTATCTCCTTCCCTGATTCAATTCGACATTCTCTTGGTATTGATGCTAACCAGAAACGCTCCTCTGGTCTCATCTTTGCTGGTTCGGCTCAACTCTGCCCCTCGAACCTTTGGTCTGGCTTACTCATGTATTATATAAAAAACCCTCCTATGTCTATGGTTGCTTGACTTCAGTTCTTTGGGTGTAAATGTATTAACAATCTTCTGTTGTGTGTGCAGGTCAATGGCTTGACCTAGGTATGCGAGTCCTCCGGGTTTTGGTCTTCTAAGGGTGGCGAACCTTTGCCTGTAGGCTCTCGCACTTCAATCTGTCAATGCATTGTTAGATCTTTGGGTTTTCTATAGATTTTGTTTTGTCGTCTTTTCTTGTCGTATACAGCTATTGTCCCTTGTGAAAATGAGGCTTTGGCCTGGTTGTAATTTCCTATTCTGTTTAGTCTTTCGTTTGATTGGTTATTTGGGGTTTCTGTTCCCAAAGCCTAGGCCAGGGTTTGTCCACTCTGGACGTGGCACTTGCTTTTGTTTATTAGTGAATGTAATGTATCTATGTTTCGGTCAATAGCAATGAAAACAAGGTTTTTTTATCAGTGTTTAACTTGTGAAATTATGAGGAATTGTTTGAAGAAATACCTTTGCTGTAGGTTGCTCCTCCGCACTATGTTTTTGGTGCTATTTACTCTCGGGTCTTTGGTTGTAACTCACTATTCAGACTGTGTTTCAACACATTGGTCATTTGCTCTGTGGCTGTACATTTAAATGGGTTTGCTGTAGTTTGTTCATTCGACGAGAACACAAAAACAATACGACCTTATCATGATCTTTCACTGTTTGTGAACAATGTTCATTTCAATTCGATAAATAAAAAGAAATATAATATTACAGTTGGTAGGAAATGAATACAGATGGACAGTTTTGGAAATAAGATCTGTCTTTGTTTCTTTATTTCTCTATTATGAAATTGCAAAACCTTTCTCTTGTCTTACATTGTTTCTTTTATACATTTTGGTTACAGTTAATTGAAACTGCAAGTGTTTGTCAGTTGAACAGAAACAATTGGTTGTGTAACTACAGTTTTGGTTGTCATTACAAGCCCTGCATTTAGATAATTTTATTTTTTCTTTCCAAATTGACAGATCAATTCCTAAACTAATGTTTATTACTATTGAACCATAACAACCCTAACCGACATTTAACTTTGACGTTTTTAACTTTGACCTCATAACAACTAAGAGTAAAATAAACTAAAATCCTATCTCATGACCTCATAAACTAAAAAAAAAACAATCCATATACTCAACAACCTTCCAACCTGCTAGAGACTTCACCTGGTCATGGTGATCTAGATGCTCCTGCATCATATACATGTAATGTAACTCCACGTTGATCATGACTGAATTATACATCACCCTCATACTAATATATAGAATAAGCCTTTTGGCTCAATAAATATTATCTGAATAAAACGTACATGTCTTGTAAATAAACACTGAGGAAATAATTCAAATATGCACCTTGCAATATGAATAAGAGAAAGAAGAGAAGAACTATAAAGACAAAAGATCATAATTGCCTAATTTAAACCAAAAAAAATATTCTCTAATTTATTTATGGTTTAAATTTTAATGGAAAGGAGTTATTTAAAAAATAACAATATTTTTTTATAAGTTATAGATCTTCTATGAAAATCATAAATTATATTTTTCTCCTGCATTCAAATATAATTTAGTTTAAGAATTTTAATGATACATTCCTATTGAAAGAAATGTCACATCCCTATTTCACATTTATTTTACAAAAATAATATTAATCAAAATTTAGTTATCATTTCTTACATGACAGTTGGATTAGAATTTAGTTAGGGTTTGGTTCTTGATAGTTGTTCTTCCATTCATTTTCTTGGTTTGGATGCATTCCAATGGTTGGGGGGTTTCTCCCACTCCCTCTTTTTTGCAAATACACATGGAACAAACTATCCCTAACATAAGACATCAAAGATTTAATAACATAAAATTTATTAGTGGTTAAATTTAATTTGAGTGGTTCAATCAAGATTTAGTTATAACTACCTCACCAACTATGAAACAAACTCAAAAAATGGTTGTCTCTTTTCTATGACTTGGATTGAGGGGTTTGTGGACTTTCGGATTCAACAGATCGGTAATGCTGAAAATGGGAACTATTGATATTTGCTGCTTAATATGGGTCATGGTCTGCCTCGAACCCACGTATTTGACTCTGTAAACTACTAAAGAAGTGAAGCTGAAAGGGGGATCCATCATATTTCCTGCCATCTCTTCTCCCTTGATGTCATGAAACTAGGTGTTGGGTGTGTGTTATAGTCAAGATAAGTGAGCATTAGTGTTGTGTAAACACTTGTGTTTGATAGAGAATTCGGAGTGGGAGTGATAGTGTTGAGAAAAAGCTACTGGAAATTGGTGTTCTAGCATTTTTCGCTCCATATGAACTTGACAAAAAAAATTCTATTAAGTTTGAAAATATTATAATTTTCTGAAATTGAGTTTTAAAGTGTGTTGACCTCCTAATTTAAGAAGAAAAGTGAAGAAAACAGTAAAATACAAAGTTATCTACGGCGAAAACGGAAGGAGTTATATAGCTATTTTCACATTATGATACCATTTTATAAAATTACTTGTTTAACTCAATCTACCACCTTGTTTGATATGGTCTAAATAATTATGGCAAACTACAATTTCTGCATTGAATCCATTATAATACTACTAAAAAATTGTTAAGTAAACTACCTAATAGCTAGAAGATGCATTCAACAATTACATTCAACACTCCCCCTTTATTTTGACTTTATTTTCATTACAATTTTTAGCAAAAAAAAAATTCATCAGTGCACTTTTTGAAATTCATAACTTGCTCTTGAGAAAACCAAAAGTAATCTTTAAATCGATCACATCTGTGTATCGATATGTTCTCTAGAAAAGAGAAAAGAAACAAAGAAAATTGTCTCTTGTAGCTTGGGAAAAGCTCTACGTCATCAAGCTAGTGTGATGTTTGGGCCTAAGATATCTATAGATGCTTAAATGGGGTCTAAGCTCTAGAGGATGTGGCTTTAGGGAGGAAAGGAACAATGGAAACAAATTTTAAATAGGAAATACTATCAAAACTCTTCTTAGTCAAAAAAATTAAGAGATACGAAATATCTAGTGTGATCCTATATGGAATTTGGCATAAGAAAATCAAAGCATTACTTGGAAACATTCATCCTGTCTAGGGAACCATTTATAATTTAGAGAACTAGAGTCCTTTACATTAGGTTGACAATGTACCATAGTAAAGGAGTTTTTCTTCCCAACATTCCATTCTATAGAGAAGGTAGAGGATAGTGGAGGATTGACTTGAGCACCTAGCCATGAAAAACTAGCTTATTCTTACTTAAAAGTTGCAAAGCTGTAACAAAATCTATTGTCTAAGGCCATGAATAACTCCATTAGCGATACCAAATTTACCCATTGTTGGCTAGGTGCAACAAACTTCAAAATAAACCCCTATGATAAAAAATTTGGATGCATAGCCAATGGCCTAAAGTTGTTCAATTTTTTTGTGGCTAGATGGAAAAGAGAAAATCTTCTCATGAAATTCAAATACAAAAGAATTGATTCCAGGGTCCTTCAATTTGTCTCCTTTGATAAAAACGTGAAGAGAATATGTAGCACCTCTTAAAGGTGTTCCCATTTGCTAATTGATTATGGCCTCAAATCTTACACCTCTTTGGATATTCACACTACAACTACAATAGTTTGGTGGAAACTATGGAGTAGTGGTGACCAAGAATTTTCATTAATCTAGCATCGTATAACACATGGATGATGGCTTGAGGCTCTGTTATGTGGTTGACATATAAAGAAAGAAATAGGAGGAAATGGAAAATGAAGACATGAAGGCCCAAAAATTTATAAAAAATAATTGGGAGACCATCCTCTTAAGAGATTAGACTCGGGAGGATTGGAAAGTTGATCAACGTGAATTAGGGATTTTGACCAAAATAGATATTTGACCATTAATGATCCCTGAAATCCACTCAAAGAATCATAGAACTTGATTGAATCTCCACAATATTTACTCCTACCCCAATGGGTTTCGTGAAGCTAAAGTTTGATGGTGCATCTAAAGGAAATCTTAGAAAAGGAAGATAAGGGGTGATATTCCATAATTGGAAGGATTACCACTAAAGTTGTATACTAAAAATTGTGGCATGAATAGGAATAATGTGGCAAAGTTTCTTGCGTTTGATATGGGTCTGAGCTTTGATAAAACTGAAGGTTACTTAAAATTCTAGGTTGATGGTGACTCTTAGCTAGTTATAACAAAAATCAAGAAATTAACAAACAAGACCCAAATAGAATTTTTTTTAAGAGTCGGCATATCAAGAGCCTTATCTCTTGCATTCAAATCCTAATCCAATCTATCGCTTCTGTCATTGCCTCTCACTCATGATGGCCTCATAAAAATGTTGCTAATTTCTTGCCATTATAGGATGACACACAAAGAACATCTGCTTGGAAACGACATGGCTTGATGAGGTACAGTCTAATTGGAAGGAATAACTCCAAACCATCTTAGATCAAGACAAAATTCCCTTGATTAGGGTGTTGGAATTCAAGACAATGGAGGGGTTGGCAGGGGGGGGGGGGGGGGGGGGCGCGAGGGATCCTCCCACCCCACTTCCTCCCATCACATTTAATACAGGGTGTGGCATGGCCTAGCGAACCCATACATTCACACGTGTGAACAACTATTACCACATTTCAAAATCATGGAAAACTTCTCTTCGTCTGAGCACTCTAGGTTGGAAGACCTTGTTCATGTGGCTTTTTACTATATCTTTGAAATCCACATGCCACACGTGGGAGAATTCATTTGGTAAATAGGTAGTGAGGGTCTCATATATGGCTACATATATTTAAGGTTGTGTTACAAACCGTGGGTGTCCATTCTAGTTCAGAGGACAACTTATCTCCATGGACGTAGGTTCATGCTTGGTGGGACGACCATCACTGGGTAACTTTTCCTATATTTAATACCATCCTCTTTGATGATTTCATTACTAATTTTGCTTATGTCTTGTGGTTTCTAGTATGTAGTGCTCAAAACACAGTGGGGGTGACCATTGGTTTCAATCCTTTTGCGTCTTAATTGTTGTTATGTCATGTCCAAAGTTCTTTATTTTCCTCCTCTTAGTTACACCATTCCATTAGAAGTTGTCAAAAACTTTGTAGGATTTTTGTTTCTCTCGCTTTACTTATATTTGGTTTTCTAATCTATAGTCCACTTGATTTGTGGGATTTCTCGGTCCTTGGAAACCTAGTGCAATATGCCCTGAAAGAGGATGCGCTACAACCAAGTGTATGGTGGAAGAGGCCCTTACGGTCGATCGTAAGTCCAAGCCCAAGCTCAAGATGCAACAATGTTTTTTCAGTCCTTCACTACTATGGATATTCAAGTGGAAATTTGTTAACTCGAAGCCTTCACAAGTAATGACTGATAAGTGAGGGGCATATCAAGGGAAGTGGAATCCAATACCTTAACTTCATTTCCCTCCAATGGAGGATGAAGGCACACTTGGGTAGGGTCCTGAAGGAGAGGTATGAAGATCGCAATGACATAATATCCTCATGAATGAAATCTAATGTGTTTAACATTACTAGTGCTCTTGTGTTTCTAGTTTGGATACACAACTTATGTGGTATAAAACCTCCACCATTAGCACGAACCAATGCTCAAGATTTAGTCCAAGTTACTTCATTTGATTCTTGATGTAATGTTTATCCACTTGTGTTTGTCTTTTACTTGTTGTAGTTCAATTTATCTAGTTGTCATGAACTTTATAATGATAATTGTTAACATTTTGAATCACCTAGGTTATTATCCATGGTCCACAACCTTGGTTTCTTTTAAGATTGACTATGGAAGAAAATAGCATAAACAATAATATCTATTGTTGTATAAAAATAGATTGAGACAATATAATTTCAAATTTACAATAAATATCTATAACAATAATAATAATTGCAAAAGCATTCCAAATTACAAAAAACTAAAAAATATTATTATTGTCCAATTTGAATTAAGAAAATTAGCATTAATATTATTATTTAAATTTATTAAATAATAATTTCCTTTATAAAATTGAAATTGAAATTTTAAATTTTAATTTATATATCTTTTCAAAAATTAATAAATTATATTTTCTCCAATGTATTTGAATATAGTTTTCTATTAAAACTTCAGTATGATTTCTTTAGTATGGGATCCTGCCACCTCGCTTCCTCCCATCACATTTAATAGAGTGTGTGGCATGGCCTACCAAAGCCATATATTCACACTCACATGTGCAAACAACTATTACCACATTTCAACATCACGACAAACTTCTCTTCACCCGAGAACTCTAGGTTGAGAGACCTTGTTCATGTGTTTTTTTACTCTACATCTTTGACATCCCCATGCCACAGGTGGGACAACTCCTTTAATAAATAGGTATTGTGGGGCTCATTTATGGTTACGTATATTCAAGGTTTTGTTACAAACTGTGGGTGTCCATTTTAGTGCAGAGGACAACTTATCTCCATGGACATAGGTTCAGGCTTGCTGGGATGACTATCACTGGGTAACTTTTCCTATATTTTATCACATCTTCTTTGATGATTGCATTACTGACTTAGCTTATGTCTCGTGCTTTCTAGTATGTAGTGCTCAGGACATAGTAGGGATGAGAATTGGTTTCAATCCTTTTTCGTCTTAATTGTTGTTATGTCATGCCCAAAGTCCTTTATTTTCCTCCTCTTAGTTGCTCCATTCTGTTAGAAGTTGTCAAACACTTTGTAGGATTTTTGTTTCTCCTTGGGCTTTACTTATATTTGGTTTTCTAATCTATAGTCCACTTGATTTGTGGGCTTTCTCGGTCACTGGAAACCTAGTGCAATATGCCCTGAAAGAGGATATGCTACAACCAAGTGTATGGTGGAAGAGGCCCTCACGGTCTGCCGTAGGGGTGATTTTAGGGGCGAATGTTCGCCCTTTGGAGAAATTAAGGGGTTTTAAATTTTTAGTGGGCGAATATTTTGTATCGTAGTACATTTTTACAAATCACCTCAAATAGCCCACCTTATTTTAAGGGAGAGGGTAAAAAAGGTAAATTTAGCCCTTGAAATTAGCAACCTTCCATTCGCCAATTTTCAAGAATAGGCTTTATTTAAGTGAATCCATTCGCCCATTTTCAAGAATAGGTTTTATTTAAGTGAATCCTATGGGCCAAAGACCCAAATACCATATTTATAAAAGAGGTATGGTAAATTAATAAAAATATAAATAAATGAGAGGTATGGTAAATAAATAAAGCATTTTTTATATTTACTCCATAAGTCACCTTATATACATGCAAGGTGTAAACAAATAAAAAGTAAAGTGGAGGTATGGTAAATAAATAAAAATATAAATAAACTAGACGCATGGGAAATAAATAAAAATATAAATAAACTAGACGCATGGTAAATAAATAAAACCTCTTTTTATATTTAGTCCATATATTTAGTCCACCGTCGTTCTATTTATGAAGGCTCAAGAAAGAGGTTTTATTTAAGTGAATCCTATGGGCCAAATACCATATTTGTAAAATAGGTATGGTAAATTAATAAAAATATAAATAAGCTAGAGGTATGGTAAACAAATAAAACATTTTTTTATATTTACTCCATAAGTCACCTTGTATTTATGAATGGTATGGTAAATTAATAAAAATATAAATAAACGAGAGGTATGATAAACAAATAAAACATTTTTTATTTTTTTATATTAATACCATGAAAAAAATAGTATTAACCCTAATATTAGTATTAATAAAAATAAAAATGGCACATGGTATTTACCCATGGTATTCACTTGGAATGCAGCCTATTTAAATGGGGGAATTAAAACAGAATAGATACTTGGAATGCAGCCTATTTAAATGGGGGAATTAAACCAGTGATACTAACATTTATAAAGTGTTAAATTGATGTTGAATGGGTAATTTTTTTAAATGAGTGGAGCATATTCCATAGTTTTTTCACAAATATCAAATATAGAAGGAGAATGGAAAACAAAAACGGGAGCATTTGCAAATATTGATTTTCAATGATTATCATACATAATTCCATGCTTTAATTTGTCCTGAATTCCGCTAGTTTGGCCGTTGTTACAATAGTTTTTGAATTGTTCGTATCATTATCTCCAAACAAACCGTATACGTAGCCAAAAAGGCGTCCGAGGCAAATTTGCCCCATATGAATCTAGCAATTGTTTTAACAAAAATTTAGAAGTAGGAATGTTTGAATAGTATTCTTATGGGGAAAATCGTTTCAGTATCATTCAAAAATTTTGGGCCATTCTAAAGGTTTAAGTTTGACACCTTTGGGTTACTCAAAAATTCTAAATTTAACCGTTGTAATTTTGATATAGAAAAAAAATTAAAAAATTGCAAGAATTTTATCACAATTTAGTCTTCTATAAGTTTAAGAGCAAATTTGAAACTTGGTTAAACTAACCCAGGCAAAAACAACAATAAATTTTACTAACAGTTATGACTAATTTTTGAAGGCGATGTCAATTATTTTTGATAGGAGACCTCTATTTTCTAGGGTTTAAAGCTTTAGGTTCCATTCAAATATTTAAAATTTGTGTGTTAAGAGAGGATACAAAATCATTTATAAAGTTATTTTTATTGGAATCTAGTGATTTATTTTTTCAAAAAAAATTATGGGAGTGTTTGAATTGTTTTTAATGGTGGAAATGGATTCAGCGCCATCAAATTGGAATAAATTCTGTATAAATTGGAATATAGATGATTGACTTTGAAACAACGAAAATTCAATACGGTATACTTTAACCTCTCTAACACTAACTCATCTCTGAATCGTTGAGAAAACATCAATCATTTAAATTTGTTGTTATCAAGTATTTGTTGATCGCCAAATAGAGGTTATTTATTGGACTTCTTGTGACAGATAATTCTTCAGCCTGCCCAAGTTGCCCACTAATGATCATATTGAAAATAATAATAAACAAAGAGAAGCTATGTTTTTATTAAATTATCAATGTTTCTTCGTGTTATTTCAATTGCGAAAATACAACCAATGTGCAAAATTCATGAATAGGATATTAATATTTTCACATATTGTTCTCATTTACGTGTAAAATGCAATATTCAGATAATTATACAAGAGTTCAAATTGTTTTCTCTTAACGTTTCCAAAATGCATTCACTACATTCATGTTGCAAAAGAGATTCAAATCATCATATCATATAAGAGACCATGTGACCATGTGCTGTTGTTTAATGAATTTTTTTGTTTTGGATGCTTAAAAGTTTTTGTTATGGTTTGAATATAAATATTTTATAAATACATTCAAAGTTGTATTCACATGAAAATAATAATACAATATAAATATATTAGAGATAGTTAATCTATTTTGGACATACAATTTATTGGTTAAGTGAATATCTCAACTACAGATCAATTTAGGAAGCTAATTAGTTGGAAATAATATCTCAACAACTAGACCTCAACAAACTCAATCTAGAATTGATGAGCACAAAAAAAACAACTAGGAATTATATTATCCAAGTACCCCTTTAATGAAAACTTGTCTTGATCTCAATTAGCTGAGTCTAACTATGGTCGTAGTGTTTACAAACATGATAAGAAAAAGCATATGTCAACATCCATATAAAGGAACAATCATCTATCAGAATGCATGAGTACCAACCATGGCAACGACCATTCTACTAGGATGGCCTTCTTGTACATGGTTCAATCAATCATTATCTGCATACATGTATCTATACCTATAAATCCCCCTCCATCATCATCATCATGGGATTTCTCAGATTACCTATAACCACGCTCTCGGTTTTATTGGGTTACCCATAACCATGCCAAGGGTTTTGTAAGCTAACCTTAAACCATGCCTACAAGAATCCATGTCCACTTCAGTCTCACACATGGTTTCTGGCTTACCAAAAACCTACACTTAAAACACTCTCACAAGTGGTTTCTAGCTTACCACAAACCTCCAATTCCAAAGTGGTTTCTCACTCACCACAAACCCAATCTTACAAAGCAGTTTTAATATTACCACAAACTTGATTCGGATATACATGCATTATAAGGCTAACAACACAACTTCATGTACATGATATTTCAAAGTTTTCAATAAACACTACAAAACACCATAGACTTGCTTACAGTTAAGATGTGTGACTCATAATACAACATGCTCATGAGTCCATCCCACAAACTCACACAAACTTTCACTTATTTTTCCGTCATCCTTTAATCTCTGGTGAAGCTCCAATCAATATTCTCTAATGCCATCTCCATTGTCATGTTTTCATCATATCTCATAGTGAATAATTCGTCTAAATAAATTTGTCTATTGTTAAAATGGCCAATTCTAACATAGAATCAAACATGTGACAATAATTGGTCAGAACTAATGGTCAAGCATCCAATCCTTTCCACCAAATATATATCAATGCAATTTTACATGACTTCAATTTGACCGGACATAATTATAACCAAGATGTTGTACCACAAAAATAAGGGTAGAATTTCTCATGCCATGGCTTTTCAAAAATAATATTTCAATGGGAAATTTGGCTAAATAATCCAAGATGACCATAGAGATCAGTTCGAAGTGATTACAAGCTTGATTCTTTAAAACTCCTTTTCTTTGATTAAAATCTATGCAGTAGTCCACCTGATCTAGCTATATGACAGAAAGGGTCATCCTTTCCTACTGCGTCTCCCTACTGAGCCGAAAGGATTACTGAAGTGGCCAATCTTGAACAACCATTTGCTTTCGATAATACAAATGTTCAGAATGGTTTTTTTCCCTTCTTTTTTCCTGAAATGTTCTTGCAATACATGAAACTGAAAGGTTATACATGAAAAATGTCCCACATAACCGATGTACTGTGTGCACGTACATGCACACTGGAATGCAATAGACATTGGAAAGTTGCACGTAGTGAATACTTTAATAGTTTCCAATGCCATCTATCATTGCCTTGCCTGCTACCGCCAACCTAATAAAATTTGTATCGCTACTGCCATTGCTTCTAATAACTCTAATTGTGGTGTTGCACATACTTCTCCATCAACAAACATGTCATATGTTTCTTGCATAAGAAAATTTGATGCATTAGCCAATACCATCAAGGATTCTAGAGAATTATCCAACGCAGCTTGTTCTCTCTCACACATGTAGCCATACAAGATCCATACACAAAAAACAACAAGAAAAATAAATGTGTGCAATTATTCCATGAAAATCCATATGCTATCATCTACAACGACTGCTCTAGGAATTCTTATGCAATAATAGCTCCCACATTCTCTTATCCTTGGGTGTTCATGAATGGAAAAAACACAAAACACACACACATAAAATTTATACTACTCTCCATTTGGTGGCTCCTTGGTGGCTCGTATCTGAAATGAGTGGATTGCGCCTTAGGAGCTACTGAAATTCATTGCTGAAAGGAGCTGATTGATTGGAGCTGGAATTACAGTAGCTACTAACAACAGACGCATCCTACATTTTCAATTCTCCCAAGTCGTGACACAACCCCAACATCACTGAAATATTTCTAATTGAAGATAATAAAATCTCTCTCCAAGTGCTGGAATACAAACAAACAAAAGGCAAGGAGCTAAAACCATATAAAATCTCTCTCCAAGTGCTAGAATACAAACAAACAAAAGGCAAGGAGCTAAAACCATATTGATTGCATGAAAAACATGTAAAAATACACTTAGTTGACAATGCTCCATCATGTTTGGGTCGATTGTAATAGTTAGGCTTCACCATTTTGCTTGTTCAACGCTAAGAGGGGTTTTTAATCTCAACAATGGTACCTATTATGCATTATAAAACATACAACTCATTTTGGAACATATTTTGATCGCTCCACACATAGAACGAACTCCATCTCTATATGCAAACTTGATTCCATGCAGAAATCACTTTAGACGTTCAGTGCAATCAATGAATTTAACTCACAAAGACTCTCTACCAGCCACACCGGGTCAAATTCAATACACATGGTCAAACAATGGGCATCAACAAGAAGATTGTTGCTCCAATACATTGCCTAGGCTTCAACCAGAAGTCCACTCCTCTCCTTTAACTCACAAAGACTCTCTACCAGCCACACCGGGTCAAATTCAATACACATGGTCAAACAATGGGCATCAACAAGAAGATTGTTGCTCCAATACATTGCCTAGGCTTCAACCAGAAGTCCACTCCTCTCCTCTGATCGGCTCTTCCAAAGTCTCAGCAACATAGTCAACAAAAGACTTATAAAATAGTGGAAACACTCGTCCGCACTTCACCAAGCTTAGCCAGAGTGAATGGACAAACCAAAAAATAAATGGAAAAACAAACAGTCACCAAACTTTTTATTACATTACGCCAAGATACCACGCCCAAACAAGTTTTGATACCAACAAATATTTTCTAAAATCAAAAGTGTATTTATATAGAAATAATAATACAATATAAATACATCATGCTATGTCATGAGATAGCTATTCATCTTGGACATACAATTTTTTGGTCAAGTGAATATCTCAACCAACTAGACCTTAACAAACTCCTAACTAATAGGAGCAAACTCATTCTAGAATTGATGACCACACCAAAAATAATTAGGAATCATATTTTCCAAGTTTAAGTTTCTTTCCATAGTCATGTATAGAAGCTTGAGATCAATAACCAATGCTCAAAAATTCTAGTGAAAGCTAGATACTTAGTTTGAAGAAATCGATTCCTTTGATAAGTCATTTGTGGTGGCGTAAGGAATTGTTCATGGCCACAAAAGTGTATAATATTTCATTGCGGACAAAGTCTTAGGTTCGTTACTATGACCATAGTTAATGTCCAAAAATTCTTAATGTTGACTATCCCCAACAAGAGATGGAGGATAACCATGAATGGACCTTTATACTGGGTTATATATGTAAGGGTGTCTTTTGCCGTATTCTTATTATCATAAATTCATTGTGAATTCTTAGTCAAAAATGTGTACGTGAATTTTAATATTGCACATGTTTGACAACATGGGCACTAGTTATAATAGAGCACACTCTAGGATGCATGTGTGTTTATTTCATTCAATTTTATTTGGGTGGGAGTGAAAATTTTAGCATATATGTTTATTGATTTGATTAGCTCAAATTTAGGATTTGGAATGACAAACTTTAAGATTTAGGTTGTAAATACATCAAATTATCTACATTTCTCAATGTCTCAATATCTCTATTTTTCATATTACTTTTCTGTAAGTGACAGAAATCCATCATCAACAACTATAGAAATTCTAAATATATAATTTAAAAACTTTAGTATGTTTAATATATATAGGTATAAAAAGATTATAAAATACATAATCATTCATTCTTATGATAGATTTTTATTACCTTAATCATTTTTAAATTGAATTATGTATTACATTGATATTTACAATATAAAAAAATGTTTTACGAAGTAAATGGTTTTGTAAATTCAAAGACATAATGACTTTCATAGTTTAATAAAATATAAGATTATAATTATAATTTTTCAAAAGTAATTTTTGATAAGAGAAATGTGTTCTTTACAATTCTACAATTTTTTTAAAACAAAAATCCATGCCAAATATTCAACACTTGCAAGTATTTTGCATGAAAATTTCCTACATTTTATAATTGTATTCAAATTCATTGTGAAAGTATCTCAAATTATCCCTCCAAATTAATGCATTTTTTTTGTTCATATTCATATTCATAGTACCACTAAAACAACATAAAAGGTCATTAATTTACACATAACTTAGGGTTTTAATAACTTTTGCAAATATTTATATTTATTGCCATACTTTACCACCTCGTTATATTCAAATACAATCTCCAATATAAAATAATACTTCATATCATTTGTATATTAAAAAAATATTATACTAGATATTACTTAAAAAAACTAATATAGATCCATCTTACTCAAAGATTTAGGAAGAGGGAAGATGGAGCTGACCCTCAAAAATTACACCTCCAAAGATTGCATCCTAGGAACTTAAGAATTATGGTTATAACTCTCTCTCTCTATATATACATATAATTGTATTTTTGAATGTATAAATCGATTCAATCCCTTGAAAATTCCCTGAAAACATGAAATAAAAGAGTTTAATATGAAATTAAAACAAATATTTACTCCATTCAAAATTACTCCTTAATAAATGAGTCAAAGTGTAAAATAATGATACTTGAAATGCTATAAGAATAAGTTTTTAATAGATATTTTATTATTGTTATTATTTTATATCATTATAATATGTAAATTGTTGAAAATAAAATAACTTAGTTAACATGAGCATTGAGATCTGATATTTATGGATTGTATTGATTTTTGTTTATTAATATATTTTTAGACACATTTCAATATTACTTTCAATTATATCTTCTTTTTGTACATTGAAATATTTTATTGAGGTTTATTGCCCCCATAGGTACTCTTGTAATGTCTTATCATGTACTGTTCTATCATATCATATCATGTACTATTCTATCCTATCTTGTCCTATTAAACATTTTGACTAGGTCAAATTACATGAAATGAAAATTTAAAATCTCTGCCACCATTAAATATGAGAAGATTATTTTAATTTTAACATTTTTACTTAACCAAAACCTTAAAAGATAAATAAAATCAAGAAAACAAAATAATAAACAACTAAGATGATAATTATTAATTAAACATTACTTTAATATTACATAAAAATAAAATAATAAAAACAAGAAGGAATGATATAAAATTAAAATAAAATTATTTAATCAAACTAAAATAGCTAATTTAGCTTAATGAAACATTTTGACTCATAGTTTTGACAACCCATGGTTTTTTCCATGGTATTTTTCTCTACTCTAGCCTAGAAAATAAAAAAATAACATTAATTGATCGAAATAAAATAGCCAATTTATAGTTATGTAAGTATTTTGGCTCATGGTTTTTCCCCATCATATTTTTTGGCTAATAAAGTTTCCACACATAAAAATAACCAATTGTAAATTTGTTGTGTTAATTTTTTTTTTTTTTTTT
>APFE031547464.1:0-59285 GCA_000404065.3 Pinus taeda
CAAGATTTGAGACAAAATAATGTTGATCTAGAGCTAGTTCAGGACCAACAAACATGAATGAAGGATTAAGACTTTTGTAGCAGATATCAACTAAAGGAATTCTCTTAAACATATGGGCGACATTTTATGGAGTTGGCAAAATTGACCCGAAACAAAGTGCGGAGGATTTTAATATGGTGTGATGAACCAAAAATGCAAGTGGATTTCCCAACCTAATGGTCATGGAGATGAAGTGAAAGGGTGTCATGTTCAAGAGTGACTCACTACCATTAATAGGTGAAATATTTTTTTTTCTTAATTTCCCCAATCATTTCTAGTCTTTACCTCTTTATTTTTGACACCTTGAGGAGGATAACAAATGCTTGATCTATAAGTTCATCCTTTGTATGAATTATTTTGAGTATTTTTTACTAGCATGGAGAAGTCAGTGTCGTGCTGCTTGACGAGTCCATCATTTTTTGGATTTTAACAGTCCAGTGAAGGTGAAAATCAACTCCTTTTTCATGTTTAGAGAGTTTGAAAAAGAGGCGAAAAAAAATGCAAATGTTCCTTTTTATAAAATCGTTTCTTCAGTCCAAAAAGGCAGAAAACGATACCTAGAAGAACCTCTTAACCATGTTGGAATAAGGGATTCCTTTTTTGTAAATAGTGTATCTCATTCCGGAAAAGGGGTAAAATTATACTGAGTAGATGTCTTTTCATTTACTTTAATGAGTTTGAAAAGACAAGTTCTCAAAAATCTTTTCATATTTAGGGAGTCCAAAAAGAGCTGAAAGAGGACTCTAGTGGGTTCCTTTTTCGTGAATTTACAAAGCCTAAAAAAGTGATCAAAGTATGCTCTTTTATCAAAATGACCCCTTTCAACTAAAAAATGTCATTAAATACTTCAAACAACTTTTAACTTGCTTAAAACACCACAAAAATATTACAAATATATGCGATATGGTAAAATTAGGTAAAAATAATAAAATAATAATAAAATTGACCATAAATAGGCAAAAAATAAATTCATTTTTACCATTTTCATTTTTACCTCTTTAGAGTGTGCTCTGAGTGCATTTTTCCCCCAAACTTTAGTGATTTGTTGTGGGCAATTCAGTGGACCATCTCAAGTGTCACCAGTTCTAGATAGGATATCTTACCTTTCTCTTTCCTTTCACGGTTTCTTTTTTATTTCATGGATTTTTTTTTTAAAGTTTTATGTACATTTGGGCTTTAGATTTTAGCCCTAGCTCCAACACACTCTCTCAATGTTATAAGGTGTGCTAGGCCATATGAATTAACATTAGGAAGAGAAATTCATGCACCTCCCAAAGAAGAGAGGGCGTGCTGCAACACTATATCCTCTTCAGCCAGGGTGTGTTGGGCACATTTCAAAAAAGGGTTTAGTGATTTCAACTCATATTTTCCTCAATTTTTTGCATGGGATTTGTTCTAAATATTTCTTGTTGTATTGCAAGTATCTACCAAAGAAAAAATGGATTTGGTTTGGCAAGAAAGAGAACATGAGAACCATGACCTTTATGCTACCAATGATCCACTAACTATTGAGGCTTTGCAAAATTTTGGACTTATCAAGTTCTTTTGGACTCCTCGCCTGAGAGCCTAGTTGGAATTATTGGAATATCTAGTCAAGGCATAGGATATTCATGCATAATGTTTTAGGATTGGTGCACATATCCTTAGTATACAAGTAGAGAATATTTATTTCTTGATAGATTTATTGAGGAGGGGAGGTCCTTTCTCGTTATTTGGCATGTGAAGGGACAGTGAGATTGTAAAAAGTTACATTATTGCACAATGTAGGCCTCATTCCTAGCCAACAAAATATGGGAAGATAGAGATTAAGGTTGTGGTCTGATTTCCTCTTAGGGCAACCCTTTCCATCATAGATAGATTGGTTGGTAGTGCTACTTTGCATTTGGCTAATATATCCCAAATGAAATATGCATTAGAATGAATAGAACCAACCTTGTTCAATTGGAGTGAGGGGGTGTTAGCGAATATGAAGGAAAAAATCAATAAAGCAAAGAATGGGTGATTGATTTTTTTTGGATATGGTTCCATCTTGATATCATTTTCCTTAGAGAGGATTCCACTACTTTGTCCTCAACATATTTCTCTTGATCTTCTAGATCCCAAGGCTCCATGGATGAGGCAATGGGTAGATCTCATGTCTCGACATGTGGGTCCTTCTTCCATGAGTTTCACTATCTTTTTCATCCGAGGGCTGCATATGCATTTCATCATGATCGATGGCTATCCATATGCTGAAGCTAATTTTCATGGAGACCCAGAAGTCGTGCTACTTGAAGGTGAGCAATGGGTAACATGGGTAAAAAAAAATAATTTTGAATGTTTTTTAGTTTGGGTTCTACATTTTTTTGTTATTATTTTTTTATGTATCCAAGATTAACTATTGATTTAACATGTAGATGTTGGAAATGTTCAACCAATAGGCTCATCCTACATCTAATGGTGATGCAAGAGAAGAAAAGGAGATGCAAGATCTCGACGCAACTGAGACTCTTATAAAGTTTGAGCATCATGTTGAGGGGTTGACCATAAAATACCAGAGACCAGGATCAATTGAGATCCCTATGAGGCTACAATGTTACATCATTGGGGTTCCAAACCACACTAGCAATTGTTGTGCAAGATTTCCCACGTGGTTGTCTATTACTATGATCACCATCGAGACTTATGTTTGTGTTATGACTAATGTGTTTTCCTTGATGGAAAAATACTTGATAAAGTTGTCAACATGATGGTTATGTAGATGCTACAGGTGAGATAGATAAAGGAATATTAGTTTAGAGACAAAATAATGATAAAAGTGAAGTTTCGAAAGTATACATGGGTCTAGTGAATAAAGGCCACATAAATACACAGGTATGGTAAAGAAAAGTCGTGTATAGTTTCCACACCATGATATTGTCAATACCATGGGTATTTACCATAATATTGGCCCATAGTAATGAGCACAACAATGGATATTTGATCCCGTCAAAGAATACCATCGACATTAATAAGGGATTGGCCTAAGTTATTGGCTAAGGCCTAAGCTATATAAAGAGATGGAGATCAAAGTGTTAGGTGTGAAAGTTTTGTGGCTTCTATGAATGATTTGATCTAAAACAAGTATGAACCAAGGAGCAGGAAAAAGACACATACGAAAAAATTGAAGTATGGTATAACATGTACTTGTTTTATTTGGTTATTAAAAATATCTAACTATGATAGAGCTGTGGTGTTAATGATACTCTAACAAGAATATGAGACAGTAAGGGGTGAAAATTAAATTTTGTGATTTCAATAAAAACATGTCTTAGTGATTTCAGATCTATCTATTGGTTTTCCTCTAAAATATTGCATACATACACGGATATTCTTCTGAATAGTCGCATATATTTTCTACAGTATGGATAGATCTTTACATATGTGTCAAGTATGAAAGGTGCATACATACCCATGAGAGCATTAAAAGGGTCATGTACATCTACTAGGATTATGCAGGATGAGCTAATGATAATAGTTGATCTGTTATGTTATGTTTACTGCTTTCTATCGATGGAGTATATCTTACAATAATCTATGTTTGATAGTACTATTTGGGTTGAATTAATTATGAAGTAGAAATTGACTATGCGAGGATACAACTGTGTGATAATTTGTATTTGGCTCAATAATTTATGATTGGATTTAGTATCTCTTTGGGTTATTGATTCAGTGGCACATTGATTCATATTTAAGTATCAATATTTTGAGATCTGTACATGGTATTCTTCAAGAGAAGCACATACATACACAGGTATGATCAATAATAGTAGCGTATACAATATGATGCATGTTTTATTAGGGTTTGTAGTTGTAGAAATTGTTTTCTTTGATGAGTAACAATGTTTGACTTGGTATATTGATGAGTGACTATGCATTGATATGGTTTACTCTAAATTGATCAAGTTGCATTGGTTACATTAGAATATTTGATGTTCCAGTATTTGATTAGTTGATTTCATAGTTGTTAAAACTGGATCCAGTTTGAAACATTCTGAAAAGTAATCCACAAAGAGATGAGGATAAAAGTCTTCACGAAGGGGGTTGTAGCCGCCTTCCAGTAGGAGCTGGAGAATGAGAGAAGGTTGTAGCCTTCTGCAGGTAGGAGCTTGCGTACTAGATAAAGTCTATGCTAGTCCAAGATTGTCAGAAGATTATTTTTAATAAAAGAAGAAGACAAATACGACAAAAACAATGGTTTTCTCCCACATTGGGTTTCCACCTAAAAATATCGGTGTTCATATGGTTGTGTGTTGATGTTTTATCTCCTTCTTAACTACTCATACTTACTATTTAATTGATGAATAATGGAATAATAAAGCATTCATTAATGTTGTATAGATGATCAGATAAGTTATCTAGATATAGACGGGTTTCTATAGTAACATTTGTGGACATACACTAGTTTCCTTTCCAACAATTGTGAATAATATTTAGAATAAGAGATTGAAATTGAAATTGGAGCCCCAAGAGTTAGCTCAATCGGTCAAATCAATGCCTCGCCAATCGGGAGGTCACAGGGTCAATTCCCGAAAGATCTTGGGGTCAGGTTAGTAAATAGGCTGAAGGGTGTTGATCCCGTTCGGGTGGGGTCCACTCAGTGTTAAACAACCCTGGACGTAGTGGCTACTCACTGACTTGGGTATCTGTGAACTAAAAGTGAAGAAAAAAAAAGCAAAAAAAAAAAAGAGATTGAAATTGAAAGTGTGGAAAATATTGATTCACCCCCCTCTTAGTATTTTTCCTAACAAATGATTTATTAGGAGGCCTTAGATCCATATATTGACTACATGTATTTTTTGATATGATAGGCCACGTGGCCATATGTTTCGTAGAAACAACGTTTTGTAAAACCAAATTTTATATAAATTTATCTACCTATTGGTGTTTCATATTTTATCTATTATCTTGTTCAATCCATATATGATGTGGATTGAATTTTATTTACATATGCTACAAATGTCTATCTAAAACATGATTTTCTAATGCATCAGTTAATGTGTTTATACTTCTAGGAATTTCTTGATATTGGATGTGATCAAAATGTCTTTCCAAAAGGAGAATCCTTAATAACATACAAAGCATAGTTTGACTTCTTACTAAATAGACATTGTTCAAATGTAGTACTACGAGTTGTGAGTCAAGTATGACTACCATACGATGGATGCCATGAAAAACAATATCAGACAATAGCTCGATCACCATGTTATACTCAGTGATGTTAATGGTAGAGCGACCAATAAAAATCCTTTATAAACTCACTAACTCACCTTTCAAAGCAAAAATAGCTCATGTTGTGGAGGAAAGGTTCTTAGTACTATGGCTAGCACCATCAACATAACCAACATATGGCTAAAGGGACATTGAAATATGAAAATAAAATGCAAAACAAGAGTAAAAAAATGGTAAGAACCACCAAAGGGAACACATTGCAAACACAGTCAACACACCTATACACAGTATGTACACATTGACTACAGAGAAATGACTTAAGCATAATATTTTTTGAGGTACAACCCATTTTTGTGCTGTGCCAATGGAATTCCATCAAAATTAATAAGCTCATAAGCCCCTTTTGCAAGAACACATTTAACTATATATGGGCCTAGCTACATTGGCTCAAAATTCCCAGCCCCTAAATTAACGTCTTCTTGACCATATAACATGACTCGGTCACCTTTTGAGAAGGCACAAGGTTTAACATTGTTTTCATATTTTGATTTAATGTGTTTCTTATGGGCCTCAATGGCCATTGCGTCATTTTATCAAGTTTCATCTAAGTGTGCTAGATGCGAGATACACTATTCTTCTATGGAAGTGGTGGGGAGAAGACCAACAATAAGTTTTAATGATGGAATCTGACATTCGATGGGAAGGATTTCCTCTAGACCATACATTAATTGAAAGAGTGTGAATCTAGTTACAGTCCAAATAGAGGTTCAAAATGTCCACAAGGTTGTATAAAGGATGATATGCCAATCCTTGCATCTGGAAAGTGTGATTTTTTGTTACATAAAAAAATGTTCGAGACCCAATTAGTAAGAGGAACTGGGTAAATGAAACTAGTACGCAATTTTTTTTTCAACCTCTTCTTTAATAGAAATAACTTTCTTAGGATGGGCTAAAGATAAGTGCTACTGAACTAGCTTAACATCTCGATACGTTTTCATCTCATGTACAACAATATTTGGATCAATACCTGACATCTCTTCATATGACCTGGAGAAAATGTCTCGAAATTCCTAGAAAAAGGCTTTAGAGGTCTTGATATTTTCGAGAGAGGAAGATGCCGCAATATGCACATTTTTGACAATTCTAGATTTAATCAAAATATCAAGAGGAACAATCTCTTCAATATTTGATACATTCTTCTCAGAATCAATGTCATGAATAGATAGGGAATTCATAGATACGTCAATGATATTGGGTGAATAAATATCACCAATATTATCCTTAGAGGTATCAAGTAAGGAGGAACGATGATGATTATCGTCCCAGGATGCATCATCTAACATCATGAATTCCATGATGATTTCATCTGTACATAATGTACTAGAGAAAGGATCAGAAGATGAACCATAATATCAGGAATGATCAATGAAATTTATCGAGGAGGAGAAATCAAAATGTGCCAAACATGCTGAATAGATAGATTCATATTTGAGCTCAAGAGGATAGAGTGGCATGCGGTCACAAAATGTATCAATATTAAAAGTATTTAGTACTATGTAAGGATCAGATTGAATAGTACAATAAGAGATAATGTTGATAAAGGAATCTGGGTTCAGGTTGTTAGGAGGAGGAAGGGAAAAAGTTCCCATCAAAGTGGAATCTTTAAGCATTCCAACTCTAACATGTTGATAAGAATGTGGGCATTCCACCACAAGAGGGATGCTTCTAGTAACTTGAGAATTATTGGTAAAAACGTGAGCTGATTAATGGCCACAATACCCCTCTTGTGAGGGAAACAAATCATTCTAAAACAAGTTGAAATGATAATGACCATGGAATAAATCCATGTATGGCCCAATAAAAGGTTATGATCTAATGGTCTGTTTATAACTTCAACTCCTACTGACACTCTTTTGCCTACTAGTTCCACTTGTAACTAATTCAAAACTTTGTAAGGCATGAGGCATATTCAATCAAATTCTTTAAGAGTAGTGGGTGAATGTTTGAGTTGAGGAGAATCAATAGCCTTCCAATAAGAAAGGGACATGATACATGTCAAATCTCTTTAGTTCAAAATATTCCAATGGATGGTATTACTTCTAACAACAACCTAAATCATAAAATATAGCTGTGGTGGAAGTTTGGGTGTATGATTATGATGATTAACAAATAGCAGACTAGAATCCGAAGGATTGATGCCCTCAATTATGTCAAGTAAAACCTTCTTTTGGGTGGGATAATTCTGTAAAACCTCGAATTGACATAGTTGAAGGAGCTCGAGCCAGATCCTTAACTATGTTATTGGTCTGTGTAGCTCTCACACGAGGATTGAATGTTGATTTGTGAATAATTCCGTTGGGAGGTTTAATAGTTAATTCAGTGGTACCACATTTGGAGAAGGATCTGAAGTATATGAGGTGGAACTGGAAGGTTGATTAGTAGCCTTAATAGCCAAGGGATTCAGATTACCATAGTCCTTATTTATTGTAGCCACCATAACTTCATTTTTGTATTTGGTGGATGAAAGCATCATAATTGAGGAAGAGGAAGTTGGATCCCTAGCAACCATGCTTGTCTCTTGATTAGGAAAGGGATATGTTAATGCAACATGTGTGGAAACTGAATTCAGGAATTGATTTACTTCTACCCAATGTCAACATTCCTCAGTAAAATGTTCCTCATTATAGATTAAGCAAGGATAACAAGGTTTCCACATTTTGTAAGGAGACTAGTTATTTTGTTTGTCCTGCGGAGCATGATCTTTCTTCTTTTTGCCTTTTCCTTTCGTCTTGCTTCCTAGTTGCTGATATTTTCCTTTCATGGATTGGAAAACATTAATCTCGAAAGTAGTAGTTGCAGGAGTAGTGAAGGATGGGTTTTGAGCAACCACGGAAGGAGATGAACCATATAGTTTACTCACTAATTGTTGGCTAGAAAAACTAATCATATCATTAGCATGATATTCTTTACCGGGAGGTGGGGGAATTGTTTTTTGAGGTCTCAGAGCATTAGGTATTTTATCGTAGAGTGTGTTGGATTGAGTGTAAATGAGATCAAGGTATTGGGCATGAGAAATTACTTTCTATTTGGTAACAACTCTGCCTTTATCAATGTCTTCAGTTATGGGTGCTAACAAAGACTTAGTGAACCATTCAACTAATAACTGATTAGGAACGAAGGTTTTGGCCAAATTACAGTGAAGTGACCACTCATGAATATGATCAGAAACGTGAGTGAAGTCAGACTATTTGAAATTGGTCAAAATTTGGGTTCCATTTTCATAACGAATGGGACAATGAAATTCGGTTACGAACGTGGTTTCTAAGGCAATAAAATTGTTGAACGAATCTCATGGAAATTCAATATACCACTTTACTATCGTACCAATAAGTGTTTGCTGGAAAATATGTAAATGGATAGAATCATCATTTAAAGAGTTCGACAAACACCATAAATGATATGTCATAACATTTGTAGACATGTCTTCTGCAGTATTTCCATTAAAGTTCCGGATATCGCTCGACAATCTTGCAGGAATGACCAACCACCTAGGAGAGTGAAAAATGGGATCATTTGTAAGCCAAGTTAGATCTGAAAATGCAAGGGTTTCTACAAATGACAATTGTATATTAAAGTTCAGTGGAGGGTATCCTGGGTAAGATGGAATAGATTGAGAAATAGTTATATGTCCTCCTACATAAGGAGGATTTAGGTACCTAGATTAAGGTAACCCTGCTGCCCAGTTCCACGATAACCTTGAAAGGGTTAAAATAGCAGGGTTTGAAGTTTTTGACCTCGGTAAGGAATTTTAGGAATACCTTGGTATGGTTTCTGTGAGGGGTTTTGCCTCATCCCTACATAAGGTTGGATGGTTTGTGCCTATGAAATTCCATGTATAGGATGATTCACTTGTATTTGAGGAAAATCTTGACGAAGCAGTGGAGGCTGTAAGGCACCTTGAAGAGGATGGTTAAGTGGGACTTGAGAGGTACCAAATACTGGTGGAATAAGTTGAGTTAGAGTTGCATCCTGTATAGCTTGAATTAGTTGAGTAAGTCTTGAAAAAGTTGAGAAATAAATTAGCAAGTAGGAACTTGGGACGTAGGTGGAACAAGTTGGGAAGTTTGAATTTGATTTACATATGAGCCAGGTTGTACAAGAAACGTAGGATGCCAAGGGTTGGCAACAATTCCTGGAAATGGGGGACTCGAATAGGCTAGAGTTCCATCTTGTGGTATTTACTCAGGATATTGGAACACTCCAACAAAACATTTCCCTCCTACTATAAGATAAGGGGAATATGGAGGAAACTTCCCTCCTGGAGGAGGGTATCTAGCGTATGGTGGAGTGGGTTGTTGTAGATATTCATCTCCACTAACATATGAACCATATTGCTTCTCCACTGAAGGTTAGGATGGAGGAGGTGGAGGAGATTGTGTGGTGCTCATCAAAGAAGTACTAGATGGCATTCCATAAGAGAATGACATAGGAGAAGTCCATGTACTAATGTTGCACTAGAAAAGGTACTAAATAATGATTGGTAACCAGGTGGAACAAATGGTCCACCATATAAATGTGTTTTTGGTCATGTTGCAAACATGGAAGTAGCAACAATATTGGTTGTCTTGCTCATAGTGGTATATGCAGGCTAGAAAACCATAACAACCTCAGTCATGGTTAAATTTCCCCAAGAGGATTGTTGAGGGAAACTAAAAGGTGAGTTGAAAAGAGGAGAATTAGAAAAAGGTGCTTGTATCAAAGTATGAGGAGGAGGGACTTGATAGATATGAATCCCTCTTAAATGAATAGGATAAGAAGTTCAATACTCTTCTTGAGGAGTTTCCTAATTACTCAGAAGACCAAGTGGAAGTTATTCACCACTGGGTCCAACATTTCAATTGGGTCAACGACAAAGGAAGAGAAGAGGAAGGGCCCAAGGTAATAGGTGTAGTTAACTAAGGTTCGTTAGGTTATATAACCTTAGGTTTCAATCTGTCTGAATCAAAAACATCAGGTCCATTAACCTCATGTAATAAAGTTTCAATTGTTTATGTTCCGACTGTGTCATACTCACCAGCTAGTAGAGAAGTGATCTTGGGTTCAATACTCACAAGAAGAGATGATTCTAGTTGGTCAATTTCATATGTAGGTCCAGAAGTGGTAACTTCCAAAGTACCTGATTCGATAGCTTTTGTATTTTTGTTCTTTTTATAACTAGGAGTTTTCTTTGGAAAAAGAGGAGGAAATATTTGCATCCTACACAAAATACAAATTTTTTGGGGTTTTTCTTCCATGATGGTTAATAAATTTTAGATATTAGAAACGGAAATAAATAAATAAAAAGATAACTAGGCAAAAGGGTTTACCAAGTCACTGTGAACTACAATATACCACCTTGGTGAACCAACAATTTATGTACAAGCATGCAATCTCTCGGAATGTTGTGTTCAGTGTATCATAGGGGAGGAATGAAATAAAGAGTAATGTAACACACAAAATGCAGCAAACAAAGTTTCATAACTAAATTTCCCTAATGCAATAGTTCTAATTTCCAAATTTCACTCAAAACCCTAAATGCAAATAATGAATTTTTTTCTTTTATTTCTTCTTAATTTTTGAATGCAATGAAAACTAAGATGCAACTAGATCAATGATAAGATAATGTTGGGTGTGGAGCCTTGATATCTTCTGTATTCAAAGGTTTTAGCTAGATGTATACCTAAGGAAGACTATACACCCCTCCACGTGGGGGGGGTAGGTGCGAGGGGGGCTTGTCCCCCTTACAGGGGTCCAGGGGGGCTAATCCCCCTTGGCAGGGGGGTTCGGGGGCTAGTGGTCCCCCGGTGGGGGTTCGAACATAGCATCCCCAAAGCTAAAAATAGATGTAAAATTGCCTTGTAAAAGTCTAGTAATTTCTAGTCAATCCAGGCCGTTCATTAGGCAGATGATCTGACGGTAGAAGTTATGTTTAATTTATGGTTTTTTCCCCTATAATGCAACCCCTCACTATATATGAGGGAATTGTATTGCGTCTATGTATATCTATATTTTGAGTGAGGAAGAGAAAGGAGATTGAGAGTGAAGAGGGTGTTACAACGGATCTGTTGTAGGTTGTATCACTTTAGTTTGCTCGATAATATAAAAGGAAGGACTGGCTGTTTCTTTGTTGACGTAGCCCAAACTGAGTGAACCACATATATCTCTGTCTCTCTTATTTTATGTGTTTTATGTGTTTATATTTATGCAATATTTTATGTGTTCCATTGATCTGTAATATATAATTTTCTAACAACTAGTATCAGAGCCGAAGGTCTATTTAGTTGGTAAACTCGTAGGAGAGAAGGGTTCCTGGTTCGAGTGGGAACAATGGCAGAAGATGGTAGGTTTAGGGTTAAAAACATTCAATGGCCAAAACTACCAGCTGTGGAAGATGCAGATGGAAGATTATTTCTATAAGAGAGATCTGTACCTATCATTGAGCGGAAAGACAAAGAAGTTGATGAGTATGATAGACACAGAATGGGATATTCTTGACAGAAAGGCACTTGGAACAATACGGCTGTGCCTAGTGATGTCAGTAGAGTTTAATATTTCAAAGGAAATGACAAAAGAGGGTTTAATGTCGGCATTGGAAAAACCATATGAAAAACCCTCGGCCCCAAATAATGTATTTCTTATGAAGCATTTATTTAATATGAAGATGTCAAAAGGTGGATATGTTGCAGACCATTTAAATGATTTTAATACAGTTACAAGTCAGCTAAGTTTTGTAGGGGTAAATTTTGATGATGAAGTTAGGGCTTTGTTATTTCTATGCTCATTGCTAGAAAGTTGGAATGACTTAGATATGACCATTAGTAACTCTATCTCTGGATCTAGTAATTTAAAGTTTGATGATGTTTTTGGTGCAATCCTTAGTGAGGAAATGTGACGGAAAATCTCCGGTGAGACATCAGGAAATGCTTTGATTGCAGAGACTAGGAGAAGAAAAATGGAAAGAGGAAAGATCCCAAGATATCATAGGAAGTCAAGGAAAGACAGATCCAAGTCTAGATCAGGGATGGTGTGTTGGAAATGCGGGAAGAAAGGACACCTGAAGAAAGATTGCAAGTCTCGGAAGGGAAAAGAAGGAGACATGCAACAAGAAACTAATCATGAAGCGAATGTAACAGGTGATGTGTTGCAAGCTTCTTTGATTCTTTCATTAGAAAATATTATTGATGCTTGGGTGGTAGATTCAGGGGCCTCATTCCATGCCACACCTGATAAGAAACATTTTCATGATTATGTTCAAGGAGATTTTGGACAGGTTCGATTGGATGATGATAAACCCTGTAAAATCATTGGAATGGGTACATTTTTCATAAAACGACAGAATGGAAATCAATGGCTATTGAAGGAGGTAAGGCATGTTCCATATCTGAAGAAAAATCTGATTTCAACAGGGCAGTCGAGAGGTGAAGGTTGCATAAGTACTTTCATAGATAAAACCTAGAAGGTCACTAAAGGATTCTTGGTAATAGCGAAAGGAGGAAAGGTTGGTACATTGTATTTATGCCATGGTATTTCTAATTCTGATAATGCTTTAACCTCTACATGAGAAGATACGACATTGTGACATCATAGGCTCGGGCACATGAGTGAGAAGGGGATGCAAATTCTTCACTCAAGAAATTTGTTGCCAGGTTTGAAGCATGTTGATTTAAACTTATGTGAAAATTGTATTTATGGAAAACAGAAGAGAGTCATATTCCTTAGAGTTGGGAAAGTAAAGGAGCGAAAAATTAGAGCTTGTGCATACAGATGTATGGGGACCTGCTCAGGTATCATCTCTTGGTGGCTCTCATTATTATGTTACTTTTATTGATGATGCAATAAAAAAAAACCTGGATTTATTGTATTCAAAATAAATCTAATGTATTTTATACTTTCAAGAAATGGAAATCTTTGGTTGAAAATGAGATAGGGAAAAGGTTGAAGTGTCTCAGATCAGATAATGGAGGTGAATATTGCAGCAAAGAGTTTGATAGGTACTGTTCAGAGAATGGAATTTGTAGAGAGAAGCTAGTTTTGGGAACACCACAAGAAAATGGTGTGTCAGAAAGGATGAACAGGATAGTCATGGAGCGTGCAATGTGCATGAGATTGCATGCATGATTTCCTTTATAGTTTTGGGTAGATGTTGTAGACACTGTTGTTTATCTTATAAATAGAGGGCCTTCAAGTTCTTGGATGGTGGTATTCTATAGGAGGCATGGATATGTAAAAAGGTAAACTACTCATTTTTAAATACTTTTGGTTGTGAAGCCTTTGTCCATATTAATAAAGAAAATAGAACAAAGCTTGAGGCAAAATCAAAGAAATGTATCTTTATTGGATATGGTGTTAATGATTTTGGTTATCGCTTTTATGATTATGAAAAACACAAAATCATTAGTAACAGAGATGTTATATTCAATGAAAAGGTTTTGTATAATGATCAGCTACAGGAAAAGAAACAGGAAAAAGAAAACAAAGAATACATAGTGCTTGACGAGATCATAGGAAAAGTGATGGTCCCTGAAACTCATAATGATCAACAGGAAGAACAACAACCACAACAGCAACAAGCACTTCAAACACCTAAAGATAGTGTTAGAAGATCTACCAAGATAAGTAGACCCCCTGGACAATACTCTCCTTCATTATATTATGTATTGTTGACTGATTCTGGTGAACCAGAATGTTATGAAGAAGCAGTGGAGGTAGAAACTAGGAAGAAGTGGGAGCAAGCCATGAAAGAAGAGATGGACTCCTTAGCACATAACCAGAATTGGGACTTAGTCAGGTTGCCTGCAGGTAAAACAACATTACAGAATAAATGGGTTTACAAGTTAAAGGAAGAAGATGGACGTAGAAAAAGGTACAAAGCTAGACTTGTGGTGAAAGGGTTTGCACAGAAGAAAGGTATTAATTTTGATGAAATATTTTCTCATGTTGTTAAAATGACTTCAATCAGAACTATTTTAAGTCTAGTAGTAGTTGAAGATTTTCATCTTGAGCAGTTAGATGGAAAGACAACCTTTCTCCATGGGGATTTGGAGGAAGAGATATATATGCAGCAGCCACAAGGATATGAGGTAAAAGGGAAGGAGAAACTAGTGTGCAGGTTGAAGAAGAGCTTGTATGGCTTAAAACAGGCTCCAAGGCAATGGCATCTAAAATTTGACAGGTATATGTTTGAACAAGGTTATACTAGATATCACTCTGATCATTGTGTTTATCTCAAAAAGCAAAATGATGGCAACTATATTATATTGTTATTGTATGTAGATGACATGCTTGTTGCAGGTTCTAACATGCTAGAAATAAATGTGCTCAAAATAAAATTGGCAAACTCATTTGCAATGAAGGATTTGGGTGTTGCAAAACAAATCCTTGGTATGAGAATAACTAGAGACAAGAAGAATCACAAATTAACATTGTCTCAAAGTCAGTACATAGAAAAGGTGTTGGAAAGGTTAATATTCACAATGCAAAACCAGTTAGTACACCTTTTGCTAGCCATTTCAAACTTAGTAAGGAGATGTGTCCAAGACTCAAGAAGAAATGCTCATATGTCTAAAGTTCCAATGCATCAATAGTTGGAAGCTTAATGTAGCAATGGTCTGTACAAGGCCTGATATTGCAACATGCAGTGGAGTTGTAAGCAGGTACATGAATAATCTAGGAAAAGAACATTGGGATGGCAGTGAAGTGGATTCTTAGGTATTTGAGAGGTACCACAAATCAAGCATTATGCTTTGGTGGTTCAAACATTGCTCTACAGGGATATGTTGATGCAGATATGGCGGGTGATAGAGATAACAGGAGGAGAACAATAGGGTATGTGTTTATTGTAGGTGGAACAACTGTCAGTTGGGTCTCAAAACTGCAAAGTGTTGTTGCACTCTCAACAACAGAAGCAAAGTATGTTGCTGCTACAAAAGCTAGTAAAGAAATGATTTGGTTACAAAGGTTTCTGGATGAATTGGGTAAGAAGTAGGAGTTGGGCAGGTTATATAGTGACAGCCAAAGTGCCATACATCTTGCAAAGAACTCTGTATTTCATTCCAAGACTAAGCATATGCAGCTCAAGTACCATTTCATACGATCAGCATTGGAAGATGGGAAGTTGAAGCTAGAAAAGATACACACTAACCAGAATCCTATGTATATGTTAACAAAAGTTGTAACTAGGGAGAAACTGAGAATCTGCTTAGTTTCAATTGGTCTTCAAGTATGATGAAGAAGATGAGAAACAACTAGGTGCAAAGTGGAGTCATTTTCTAGCAAATGAAGCAGCGATGGAGTTGCTATAATCAGTCTCCAAGTGGGAGATTGTTGGGTGTGGAGCCTAATTATCTTTTGTATTCAAAGGTATCGCCACATTGAAACCCAGTTCAAAATGGGGCAGCAATGCCGGCAGTAAAATATTCACTGCAGAGGGGGTCCGGGGGGGGGGTGGCTGCAAATTTTTGGGAGCCCCCCCTTGGCGAGGGGATCAGGGATAGTGCCCTGAAAGCTAAGAATAGATGTAAAATTGCCTTGTAAAATGTTGTAATTTCGTAATCAATTTGGGCCATTCATAAAGCGAAGATCTAACGATAGAAGTTATGTTTAATTTAGGGTTTTTTTTCCCTAGAAGGCAACCCCTCGCTATATATGAGGGAATTGTATTGCGTCTATGTAGATCTATATTCTGAGTGAGGAAGAGAGAGGAGATTGAGAGCGAAGAGGGAGTTACGGCGGATTCATTGTAGGTTGTATCTCTTATGTTTGCTGGACAATATAATAAAATAAGGACTGGCTGTTTCTTCGTGGACGTAGCCCAAACTGGGTGAACCACATATATTTGTGTTTCTTTTGTTTTATGTGTTTTCTCTGTTTATATTTCTGCAATATTTTATTTGTTTGAGTGCTCTGTAATATATAATTTTCTAACACTTCGTTGAGTATAGCGAAACCTCAAAGGCATACAGGATCTATATTCCTAGCAGGAGGAAGATTATCGTGAGACGAGACATGAAGTTCATGTAGGATAGAGCCTTTAGGGGATCTCATGAGATGCCAACAGGTGATTAGAGTGGAACAACAAAAGCTCCATTAGTCTAGTAGCAGGGATAATTGTAGGAACAATTGCAAGATTCTAGTACAGATACTAGTACCAACACTAGTTTAGGAGCAGAGGATCCAACGAGTTTTCAACAGATAGAGAAACAGAGGCAAGATGAGGAGGTGGATGAACCACCCACCATTAGCAGTTGCACCAATAGAGACATTTGTTAGATGCTTAGGGATGTGCAGGAGTTTATGGGGACTCCTAGGATGAGCAAGAGAGAACGTAGAAAACCACACATGCACCGAGCATTGGTGGCATATGTTTTTGAACCTTGCATCTATCAAGAGGTTGCACAAAATCAGGTGTGGCAGAATGCAATGTTGGAGGAGTATAGGTCCATCATGAAGAATTGTGTTTGGGAGATATTGCCGAGACCCGTGGATAGGTTAGTTGTGGGCTTTTGGTGGATCTATAAGATAAAGTACATTGTAGATGGTAGTGTGGAGAAATACAAGGCTAGGTTCGTGGCAAAGAGGTATGCACAGAAGGAAGGCATAGACTACGAGGAGACCTTTTCCCTATGTTCAAATTTTAAACTAGGACCAAATTCCACTTTAGGACAACTCATATGATGGAGATGATTATTGCATTGGATTCCTCATTCGGAGAGGTACAATTTTGATATAAAGATTGTCTCATTTCGACAAGCAAAAATGGAATTATGAATTTATTTCTTCTATGGACAAATTGTCAAGGTCGGCTCCAGTCAAATGTAGGCTCATGAAGCCTAACAGATGTGTCTTTTCACCCTAAACGTTGTGTATAAATAAGAGAGGCCTTTTCCTCACTTGGACATCATCATGTCACACATCTTCTCTCTCTTGATTGGGTTAGACATCATTGGAGGCTTCTCTCTCTCTTCTTTGCACGTGTGGCTAGACAACTCTTGTTTCTACTTTGCACATGTCATAGGAGGCCGAGTTTATGGGAAGAATAGACCACTGAATTCAGGGCGTTGAGCGAGGGGTATCTGACTTGCATTGACTTCATTTTTTGGTCCAGATTCCCGATTTCTCTAGGCTGCGATCTTTGGCATAGAGATAAAGGCATTTGGAGGTGTTTGACCAGCGTTGACTTCAACATTGACATTAGGTTTGACTGCAGAAAATTACAGCACCCTTTCTCTCTCCTTTGACTGGGTTTGACCAAAGATTTTGAGCTGACTTTGACTCTCTTGGAAGGATGAATTGGACTGTTGTTTGGAGGATGTTTTGGGGAAAATTTGACCACCATTGTCTTTTTGGTTAGGGATGATTTGACTGTTGATTTGTTTGCTGATTTAACAAATCTATTTTGGGCTTATATTTGTTCTCTCTCTCTCTGCGCTGAACTATTGAAGAATAATAAGATTTTATTGAAGGGTTTATCCACATTAGGGTTTGTCCTCCTACGACATGTGCCACATCTTGTGTCCTCTTCTCTTGGATTGTCTTATGCATATGATTTTATGTTCTATCTGCATTTACTGTCAATGTTTATAAGTTAATGTGATTGCTATTGGATACAATTGGAATTTGTCATTAGGTTGCTAAAGGAACATTGAAGTAAATTGTTTTAAGTATAGAACATACCACTGTTATTTAAAATTAACATGGTATCAGAGCTTGGGTGAAGACAAAGACCAAGCAAGAGTGAAGACAAGCAATCACTAAAGGAAGCTGTTGGACAAGGACTTGGAACTAGTTGCAATAAAAACTACATCTTTCTTCAAATCCGAGGACAAGCTCAAGGACAAATCCAACATTCATGCATGGAATATGATCTTGGATTTGGCTTTGGAAGAGAATGATGCCATGGACTATGTCAAGGGAAGAATAATCGAGCCTTCTTCAAGTGTATCTACTGCTGTTCAAACAAAGTACAATAAAGGTGAGACAAGAGCTAAAAAGATTATTGTTGATTCTATTCATAAGCCTTTGGTTGCATATATTTCTCATCTGGAAACATCTAAGGAGATGTATGAAAGACTGGTTGGGATGTTCAAAGTGAACACTGCAAATTAAATTCTCTTTCTCAAGAACAAGTTGAAAGACATCAAGATGGATAGAGGAGAATCCATCCAATCCCACTTCATGAGGATCATCGAGATCAAGAATGATCTCTTATCTATTGGAGAAGTCATTGGTGACATGGAAATATCTCTTATTGTACTTGGGGGCCTTACAAGAGATTGAGATGTGTTTGACACTACCATTTTTAACAATGACAGGATTTCAGGTTATGAGGAACTATTGGCCAGATGGACTCATGAAGAAATAAGGATGATGGAAGGAGAGAAGCCCTCAAATGGAAACAATCCTACTACCTCCCCCTCTCATTCTAGAAGAAGGAAAAACACCAAGGAATCAAGGACAAGGGTTCAAGTAGTGTTTCAAATAAGGAAGAAAAGGAAGTTGCTTCAATTTTAACAGGTTTTGCCACTTCACTAGAGAGTGTCCTCACAAGAAGGATACTCCACGAGTTGATGAAAACAATAACAACAACAACTTCAAAGGCAATGGTAATCGAAGGAACAATAGGTTCAATATCAAAGGGAAGAGGAATGCACCCGCTGCTCGAATGGAGGTGGTCATCCTCCAAAGAAGTAGAGAAACTCCTAGTATGACAAAGTTAATGCTGCAAAGAAAAATAAATTTTATCTTATTTCTGCCTTCTCCACCACCTCTCCTCCAAATACATTGGACCATTGGTTGATTTATAGTGGTGCCTCAAGGCACTTCATTCGGTATAAAGAGGCTCTCTCAAACTTGGTTGAGAAAAATACAAATATGGAGATCATACTTGGGGATAATGCCACCTATCCCATGAAATGAATTGGGACCATTACTCTTCACTTAAATCAAGGTCAAACTCTTCACCTATAAGAAATGTTATATGTACCTGACTTGAAAAAGAACTTGGTTCCTATTTCTATGATGAAATATAAAGGTTTTAAGGTGTCATTCATTGATGGGAAGGTTCGTCTTTGACAAAGGAATCCAAGAGATGCATTCACTTTAGGATTCAGGGTTGAAGGTCTCTATTAGGTTGGAGGAAGTCCGTTTGGAGCTATGATTTGTGACACCTCTCTTCAATCTGAATTATGGCACCGAAGATCTGTTCACCTTCATTCGCAAGCCTTACCTGATCTAAGGAAGATGGTCACAACGATGCCCGAGTTCGAGGTGTTTGTCAGGGATGTGAAGTTGGAAAACATAGAAAGGGACCATTCCACTCAACTGAGACTCAAACCACAGATATTCTTCAATTGGTCCATTCTGATCTATCAGGTATGATGTCTGTTACATCTTTGGGTGGATATTTGTATTATTCTATTTTTGTGGATGACTTTTCTCGCAAAACACGGATCTATTTCTTAAAGAAGAAGAACGAAGCATTCAAATGGTTCCTCTCCTTCAAAGCCTTGGTCGAGAATCAAATAGGGAAGAAGATCAAAGTTTTGAGGACCAATAATGGGAGCAAATATGAGTCAAGTGAGTTCAAATACTATTGTAGAGAAGCTAGCATTAAGAGGGAGACAACAACCACTTATACTCTTGAACAAAATGGTGTTGCCAAAAGGAAGAATCATATTATCATCGAAGCTACCCAGTTTATGCTTCATGATCAGTGTCTTCCAAAGCTTTTATGGGGAGAAGCTTCCAACACTACTGTGTATGTCCAAAATCGATGCCCACATCAATCTTTGTACTTCAAGACACTTGAAGAAGTATTCACCGGTAAGACACTTGATGTTTCTCATTTTAGAATTTTTGGTTGTCCCATATACTTTCACATGCTAAAAGAGAAAAGAAACAAACTAGATGCATCTGGGCAAAAAGGAACATTCGTGGGCTATAGTGAAACTTCGAAGGCATATAGAATCTATGTGCCTGGTCAAAGGGAAGTGGAATTAAGTCAGGATGTCACTTCCAATGAAGATTCCACACTTAGAAAGATTTGAGATCTTCCTATTTCGAGGAAGGCCAATGATGACGCTGATGCAGAAAAGAAGGATGAATCTCCGTCTAATGTATTGATGCAGAACTGTGTTGAAATTTCTAAGTGTTACCCGTTAGAAATTTTATTTGTATTCTCTCGTTTAATTCTCCTACTTTTTAATTACAAACAATTTATTTAAACATATAAATATTGAAATAAACACAATACAGTCTCTACCATCTACAAATAAACAGCTGAAAGAAATAACAAACACACAAGTGACATCGTTATTTTTGGACAACTCATCCCCGAAAAAACCCAACTTGGGAAAACCAGTGGAGCAATTCTGAGGGTTAATTTATTATGCAGTCTATTTGAGTACAACTGGGTGCCAAACCGGCTCACCCGACAGAAAAAATAATCCAACAGTAATACCTCTCTATTCGGAAGCAGATATTTAGAAGATCTGCCCCACGAAACCCTCTCCAGCACAACTGAAGCACTGCATCAGCCCTCTTGGCCTCTGCTTCAGCCTAAAAACCCCCTGTATTAGCTCTCTAAGGCTTTGGTAGCCTCTTTGTCTCTCTGTGTCACTCCTGTAGCCTCTGCGTGGATGACGTAGGCCCCCCTGGCCTCTGTGCGGTCTCTCCTAGCCTCTGCGTGGTTCCCTCTGGCTTCTGCATCTACCTTTACGCCTCTGCGCTGGTCTTTCGACACTATCTCTGCCTCTCTGTCTCATACTCACTTCCCCTCACTGCAAACTGATCGCTGATTCGATTTCTCTTAGCAAATCCTGCTCTAGAAAATTGAATGACTGGTCACTCTGGTGTATTCTCTAACTGACCCTCAAGCCTCCTCTTATACTTTTCTTGTTGGTCCTTCAACGGCCGAGATTACATCTCTAATCAACGACTAAGATTAGATTTTTCTTGATCCATATTATTTGGAACCTTCTAACCCAGTTTTATATTAATACCCATTAATATTTTATTTTTCCTAAGTTTAGACTTAGGAACTCCATTAAAAATATTAATTATTTTAATATCTCCTTAACCGGTAAGCCTCTACCCAAACCATTTTTGGGTCTTGGAGATCTCATGTGCTTTAGCCTCTTCATCAATTTTAATGGCTAGAGCACATCCAATGCTACCCCAAATCATCACTCCCTCTTAGCGAGGATTGTGCTCTAGTAATATTCCAACTGAGCATCACTCTGATTATATGGCATTGGCACCTGTGCTAATGCTAGGCCTCCCCACCCAACATCCTCTGCATTGCTGCCAATGGCTTTGCCACTACTGCATCCGTACAACATCTGCCTCTGCATCTGTGCTACTACTAGTCCTTTCTCCCAACATTGCATTTGCATTGCAATCCCCTCTCATCATCAACTCAGTTATTGAGAAGTAAGTAACTAATCCACCCAACTACTAACATCCCTGTCAGGCTAGAAACACTCCAATGCTGAAGCTCTCTCTATCGCTATCACGTGCCCCCTCTACTGCCTCTACATTGCTACAACAACTCCCTACCTCTCGTATCGCTGCAAACCTCTCTGTGCCATCTTGCACTACTGAAACCTCCTTTGTGCCTCTCACACCGCTGCAGCCTACTAGCTCTTTGCTACTCGGGACTACTACAATGTAGCACTCTCTTCCACTTCATCCACATCCATTTCTACCGACATTTTTCATCATGCTACTTTCACTTCGAGGCTCCCATAGCCAGGTATGATCCAAGAGTTTGGGTACCTCAAGGATCCTGCCCCTCATTGCCTGTAGTCTTCCTGAATACGGCTCGATGTCTCCCCACCTCGTCTCTAGAGGTACATGAGCACTCATGGAACAATCATCATCCTCCTCTACCTCCTTTTCTGCCTTCGCTAGTGCTGCCTTGGAGTTAGACACCTCTTCCTTATTCTTCTTCCTCGGACACTGGTTCGCATAATGCCCCAGTTCCCCATAGTGGAAGCACTTAATATTGGAGAGGTCCTTTTTCTTCCTCTTCTCTTACTTCCCCATAGATGCCAGAGCTACATCCTCTTCCTCTTCCTTCTTGATCTAGAATCCTTTGCTGCTACTTCCTGTCTTGCTCAGCCGTCTGATCTCTTCTTGGTGAAGAGCTGCCCATAATTCTTACCAATCTAGAAGATTCCTCTTGCCTAGAATGCTCTAGAAAAATGTATCCCACTCCTTGGAGATTGCATTTAGAGTGGTCCTCACCATCAGCTCTTGATTCGGCTGGCCCCTGTAGAAGTCAGTTGGTCCTAGATCTCCTTCAATCTCCTGGGAAAGTGATCTATCTGCTCCCCCTTCTGCATCTATTATGACTGCAGCTGATTCTCAAGTAACATCTTCCTCTGCATGAAAGTATGCTGGTACAACGTCTTCAAGGTGTCCCACATTTCCTTTGTCATCTCTTTCTCGACAATATGTTGGACCACATGATCCTTGACCCCATCAAGGATGATGCATTTTTCCTTGGCCATTGCATCCTCATACTTTTCATTGTCAGTTGGGTCAACTGGGATAGCCACATTTCTTAAGGAGAAGGCCTTGATGCGATGTCTATCTAGAATGGACAGGATCTTGGCCTTCTAGATGACAAAGTTGGATGCCCCGTCCAGCCTGTCTTGATCCCTCAGTCTATTCATGGCCATCTCTCTGCTCTTCCTTTCAACTCCTCTGAGCCTCTACTTCCCTCTGGAGTTTCTCTCTTTGACTCCCTCTAAGTCTCTACTTCCTGTTTGGAAGTTCTCTGCTAGACTCCCTCTGAGTCTCGATTTCCCTCCTGAAAATCCGCCTGCTAAATGTCGAGTTGCAGCTCTCTGATCTCTTATGCACCTGCAACACTGATCTGGATTTCTTGGCTATAAATTTGCCTAGGTAGCGACTCAATACAATCTCAACCATCCATAGATCAACAACTGAAAGAAATAGCAAACACACAAGTGACACCATTATTTTTGGACAACTCATCCCCGAAAAAACCCAACTTGGGAAAAACGGTGCAGCGATTCTGAGGGTTATTTAATAATGCAATCTCTCTAAGTATGATTGGGTGCCAAACCGGCTCACTTGACAGAAAAAATAATTCGGTAGTGATACCTCTTTATTCAGAAGCAGATATTCAGAAGATCTGCCCCACGAAACCCTCTCTAGCACAACTGAAGCACTGTGTCAGCCTGAAAACCCCATGCGTTAGCTCTTTGAGGCTCTGCACAACCTCTTTGGCTCTCTGCGTCACTCTTGCAGCCTCTGCATGGATGACACAAACCTCCCTGGCCTCTGTGCTATTTCTCCTAGCCTCTGCGTGGATCCCTATGGCTTCTACGTCTGCCTTTCTGCCTCCGTGTTGGTCTTCTGACACTATCTCTACCTCTCTATCTCGTACTCACTGCCCCTCACTGCAAACTGATCATTGATTCGATTTCTCTTAGCAAACCCCTCTCTAGAAAATTGAATGACTGATCACTCTGGTGTATTCTCCAACTGACCCTCAAGCCTCCTCTTATACTTTTCCTATTGGTCCTTCAACAACTGAGATTACATCTCTGATCAATGGCTAAGATTAGATTTGGTTTGATCCATATCATTTGGAACCTTCTAACCCATTTTTATATTAATACCCATTAATATTTTATTTTTCCTAAGTTTAGACTTAGGAACTCCATTAAAAATATTAATTATTTTAATATCTCCTTAACTGGGTAGCATCTGCCCAAACCATTTATGGGTCTTGGAGATCCCATGTGCTTTAGCATCTCCACCAATTTTCATGGCTAGATCACATCTAATGCTACCCCAAATCAACACCAATGGATCCCATTGATCCACCCCCTTGTGAGCCCTCTACTACAATAAAGAATCCTTTGTGGCTTAAAGATACTCTTGAAGATGCCGAGAAACACATTGCACCAAGAGGGACATTTTGTGAAACAAAGAAGCCGAATAGGTACCAAGGGTACTTAGCTATAATGAGCACTATTTTACAATCCGAGCCTTGTACATTCGAAGAAGCCGTGAAGCAACAGGTTTGGAAGGATGTGATGAATGAAAAATATGAATTGATCATGAAGAATGATGTCTAGGATGTGGTTCCTAGACCCAATGATAAGTTTGTGGTCACTTTGAAATGGCTCTAGAAGATCAAACATGGAGTTGATGGGAGTGCTGAGAAATTCAAGGCCAAATTTGTAGCTCGAGGCTTCTTTCAGAAGGAAGGAGTAGACTATGATGAGATATTTGCACTGGTTGCCCGATACACCACCATCCATTCGATCATAGCCCTTGCTGCCTCACAAAGATGGAACCTTCACCAGATGGATGTCAAAACTGCCTTCTTGCATGGTTTACTTAAGGAGGAAATCTATGTGAAACAACCTGAGGGGTTCGAGGTTCACGATCGTGAGACACATGTATGCAAGTTGAAGAAAGCTCTTTATGGGTTGAAGCAAGCCTCTAGGGCTTGGTATGAGAGGACTGATAGCTATCTTTTGAAGTTGGGATTTACAAAAAGTGATGTTGACCCGAACCTATACTTCAAGGTTGAAAAGGACAAACCTTTCATTTTGGTTCTTTATGTGGATGATCTCTTTCTAACAGGTGATGACCCTCTCATTCATCAATGCCAGAGGAGTTGGCTTTCGAGTTAGAAATGGAGGACCTAGGATTGATGCATTATTTCCTAGGGTTGGAGGTCTAGCAAAAGCCAGGTGAGATTTTACTTTCTCAAGGAAAATATGTTGTGAAGCTACTTGAGAGATGTGGGACAGTGGACTGTAAGTTCGTGACTACTCCAACGGAACTCAACTTTAAGAAGTTATGTGGAAGTGCTGTTGGGCTAGAATTGGTGAACCCTACTGAAAGAAAGAAGCAGAATAGGTACCAAGGGTACTTAGCTGTAATGAGCACTATTTTACAATCCAAGCCTTGTACATTTGAAGAAGCTGTGAAGCAATAGGTTTGGAAGCATGCGATGAACGGAAAATATGAATTGATCATGAAGAATGATGTCTAGGATGTGGTTCCCAGACCTAATGATAAGTCTGTGGTCACTTCGAAATGGCTCTAGAAGATCAAACATGGAGCTGATGGGAGTGCTAAGAAATTCAAGGCCAAATTTGTATCTCAAGGCTTCTCTCAAAAGGAAGGAGTAGACTATGATGAGATATTTGCACCGGTTTCCCGATACACCACCATCCACTCGATCATAGCCCTTGTTGCCTCACAAGGATGGAACCTTCATCAGATGGATGTCAACACTGCCTTCTTGCATGGTTCACTTAAGGAGGAAATCTATGTGAAACAACCTGAGGGGTTCGAGGTTCAAGATCGTAAGACACATGTATGCAAGTTGAAGAAATCTCTTTATGGGTTGAAGCAAGCCCCTAGGGCTTGGTATGAGAGGATCAATAGCTATCTTTTGAAGTTGGGAACTACAAAAAGTGATGTTGATCTAAACCTATACTTCAAGGTTGAAAAGGACAGACCTCTCATTTTGGTTCTTTATGTGGATGATCTCTTTCTGACAGGTGATGACCCTCTCATTCATCAATCGTAGAGGGAGTTGGCTTTCTAGTTTGAAATGGAGGACCTAGTATTGATGCATTATTTCCTAGGGTTGGAGGTCTAGCAAAACCTAGGTGAGATTTTACTTTCTCAAGGAAAATATGTTGTGAAGCTACTTGAGTGATGTGGGACAGTGGACTGTAAGTTCGTGACTACTCCAATGGAACTCAACTTTAAGAAGCTATGTGGAAGTGCTATTGGGCTAGAATTGGTGAACCCTATTGAGTATCATCAACTTGTGGGGGCACTGATGTTCTTGGTCAACTCCTATCCTAACATATGCTTTGCTGTGAACACATTGACTCAATATATGGTTGAGCCTCATCACATTCATTGAGTTTCCGCCAAGAATATCTTGAGATATCTCCAGGGCACTATCTACTATGGTCTGAGATACACTGTTGGGAATTTGAGGCTATGTGGATATTAAGACGCTGACTGGGTTGGCAATGTGGTGGATCGTAAGAGCACGTCTTGGTGCTACTTCTCTTTGGGGTTTGCTTCTATATCCTGGATGAGCAGGAAGCAGAAATCGATTACACTGAGCACTGCTAAGGCTGAATACATTCTACGAGTATGGCATGTTGTGAAGTAGTCTGGTTGAGGAAGCTCTTCAGTGAGCTATTTGAGCACATGTTAGATACGACCGTGATCTTCTGTGACAACCAAAGTGATGAGCCCCAGAATTGGGTAACTTATTTGGGCTCATTTTGCCTAGTTGTTCTTCGTCAATCCACTATTTTTCATAGTTTATGCATGTTTTTTGAGTATATTTATGTTAGTTGAACGAATAAGGATAATCACTTGACGAAGGAGGCTAACACATTGTTATTTCAGGTTTTTGGAAAATTTTTGGAACAAAGCCAAGCAATTATGAGGTAGATGACAACCCAACATGAAGGAACAAGGGTGAGGATACGTAGGAAGGGTGTCTCTTGCATTAAATGTCCTTTCCTCGAAATCTCCACCCTCAACTCGGAGCTCAGCAGGCCACCAAAACAAATCCTAAAGGCAGCCGAGCAGCTTTGTGAAAAGTGACTGTTTACTGGCAATTTGAACAGCTGAGCCCCTTGAGTTAAGGAGGGCTGCTGAGGCCCCTCGTAGTGAATAAATAGGAAGGCTTTCGGCCTTCGTAGGTTACTTTTTGGACTGTTGTATTTGGCACTAGAGTGCTGTTATTTTCTCAGCTCATTTTGTAGTTGTTGTTGTATAACTTTCTTGTGAACATGGTTATTTTTGAGTAATGGGAAGCAGCTTTATTTGGCATCAGTTCTGAGTTCTCTTAGGAGCCTGTAGCTCTTGGGGTTGGGCCCAACCCAGGTGCCAAGGCTTCCTTTGTGTATTGTTATTCTTTTTCATGTCTTTGCAAAATAATTTTTGTTAAGTAGATTAGAATCTTGCTTAGTTACATAGCTCATGGTTGATGATTAGAAAGGTTTTTCATGTTCAGATTGAGTTGATATGTTAATAACAGGGAAGATCTTCAGAAAAAGGCCATCAAGCACCTCTGATCTCACCTCTCCCTCAGTGGGATCGTGAGCTCGGACAAAGGTGACCTTGCTACCAACAAAAACACTGTCTTTACTTCGCCATGCAATTATTAGTGTTAGATTTTCATTTGCCGAAGTTGATATCAGTTGAGGTTGCATCCTTAGGTTCATGATTGCTTAGTTGCATAGTTACTTCACATGATTTTGTTGCAAATAGACTTCTTTTCATTTTCGTTGCTGTTATCTAGGTCAGATTAGGTCAAAGTAATTAGATCCTTGATTTTCCAAGTCTTTATTTGTTTAGTTTGAAAACTAACTTGCAGAGCACCTGTAGTACATATTTATCTGTCCGTACTCCATCAATCCCATCTGCTCCATCCTCCAACCCGGATTCTTGCCTCACGTTTTCCATTTGCTCACTTTGCTCTAATTCCCATATTTTTGTGCAACATTGCTCCACTCCTCCTTGAACAGATCCAACCATCCTCGCCGCTCCTCAGCTCCATTCCCCAAGTCCTGGACCTCCTCACACCCTTATCTCACCTCCATACCCACTCCTTCATCTTTCTTCCTCCATCCATCCTCCAAAATCCCATTTCTGAACATCCTGTAGAAAATTACAGACATCCTATAGAAATTCCAGAACATCCTGTAGAACCCCTGCAAACTTCCTGTAGAAGTTCACGAAAGCGGTTTCTTGATAGCCAAACTCTGTGAAACTCTCTGGAAGGGTGTTAAGGACCCCTTAGGCCCTCTCCAAACCTTCCTGACCTCCTCCAAGCATTTCCTCTCACCAATCCACCTCTGCACAGTAAAAAACAGTTAAATCACATGCATGATAATTCAGACAACTTATTCAAAAATACAAAAAGATGTTTTCTTTATATTTTACCATAGAAGTAGCTTAGACACATGCATTTTACCTTCTTAGAAGTCAATGGCATATCTCCTAGTAGCTTGCATCCTCTTTCTTTCATCAGTAGGGCTAGTTGGTAAAATTAGGGTTTGCGTTTCCTTTCAGCTTTTCAGTTTCTTTCTACAAGTAGATTAGCTTCCTTTGAGTTAGATTCCATCGATCAGTTAAAAAGCTTCTTCTTAGAGCTCATAGAAGTTTTCTTAAGCTCCTAGTGGACTTGTGCCAGTTGACCAAATGACAGCTGCGGCAAGAGCCAGTACTTGTGCATACAACACCGTCGCTTCCAAGTTTGTTAGGAACTACTGGGTTGATAAAAGTAAATAAGGGAGTCCTAGGAGTTGCAACATTATTGTTGCAATACTGGAGCCCACCATTCTTTTTGGTGCCGTTGCTGGGGAAGCGTCAGAGTATTTTTGATTACTGCTTTTCTTCTATTTTCTACTACAATCTTTTGCCAAGTAGTTTATTTCATTTCCATTCTACAATTTCATTTCCACAAAAGTAGACTAGACATTTCCTGCTTTCCTAGACTTGTATTTCAATTCTGCAAGCGTAGACTAGCATTTCAATTCTGCAAGCGTAGATTAGCATTTCAATTCCGCAATTTCAATTTTGCAAGTGTAGCCTAGCATTTCATTCCTGCAATTTCCTTTCAGCAAAATAGATTAGTCCTTTCCTGCTTTCATTTCAATTCCACATTTTCATTTCAGCAAGATAGATTTTAGTTAGTTGCAATTCAATCTCTTTCAGTTTTGCAGGTACAAGCAGAGAAAAAAAAAACAAAAAGCAGCCAAAAATCTTTCATTTCATGCCTCGTAGGAACATAGACAATACCGGAAAATTCTTACCCAACACCCCCACCACATCACTGAGTCACCCTTCTCTCTTCTTTGGTGGCTGTGATCCAGAAGAACCTATAGGTGAACCTCCAGAGATATACGAAGATCCTATAACAAAAGAAGAGCAAGAGAACATCCCTCTTGAGACCATGGCTGAACATAGAAACAATATAGGAGATAACGAGAGAATAGAAGGTGCCTTTCCCATCCGAGAGACCAATGGGAACATGAAAATGAAGAACATAAGCCCCTCAGCCTTACCTCATTTCCATGGTTTGACCACTGAAGACCCTGATACCTTCCTGTTTGAGTTTGCTGTCCTTTATCGAACTTATGATTATGCCGAGGATGAGCAAAAGTTGAAGCTCTTTCCTTGTACCTTCAAGGATGCAACACTACACTGGTTCATGGGGTTACCTGGAAATAGTATCACCACTTGGGCTCAGATGCATCAAGCCTTTAAAAACAAATACTGGGACTACTATAGGTCAAAAGAAACAAAGGGGGAGATCTTTTGGATGACCATGGGAAATGATGAGTCTTTAGAAGACTACGAGGAAAGGTTCCAACTTAGTTATAAACAGGCCAGGTGCACACTTGACCCTGAATCTCTGAAGCTGGTTCTACTCCGAGGAGTCCCTGAAGACCTGTTAGATACCCTTCACTTGCTAGCTGGAGGAGACATCTACCAACTACCTTATGAGGACATAAATACTATGTTTAGAAACCATTCTAGGGTAGCCCGGAAAAGAGGTAGGGGGAATCCACTTTCAGCTAGTACCACCTTCTCCAAGCATGAGTTGGCTAATCAGATGGAAGACCTCAAAAGTGAGATGAGACAGACCATTGCCATGCAACTTGATACTTTCCGAATCCAACAAAAGAAAGAGGAAGCTGAGAGGGCTTTGGCCATTTTTTGTCCCAGATGTACGAGGAAGCACCCTAAGAATGAGTGTCCATTGCACTCAGTAGAGGTATGCTTCGTTTGTGAGGAAGACCACCCCACAAACCAATGCCCAACCTTGCCCGGATTTAAAGCCATGTACCAGGGGATTGAGGCAACCACTAAACCTCTCTACTTCCTCAACCAAAGTAGGCCGCATGGGCCCAGACCTTACCAGCAGGGGATTCCAGGGACATCCCAAGCTTATTATAGCCCCAACCAATCTGCTCAAATACCTTCTTGGGGTCCCCCTGCTCATCCTTCCTGGTCCGCACCTCCTCCGTGGTCTTATCCATCCCCATACCATACTCAACCTACTGCTCATACGTTTCCCTCACATGTCTAGCCACAACCTCAGTGGAATGCACCTTAGCAGGGGTGGAGGCCCCAATACAACTCTCTTCCCACCATTCTGCCTCCACCACCTTCTCAACCACAACCATTACCTCCTGCTCCTCCAAGACAACCCCAGATGCCTGCCCAACCGAACTCGAACCCCAATAACAGACAGGCCCAGTAGGTATACACTAGGGAGACAACATGCCCTACCTATGCTGTGGAGATCTAGGAGATCAACCTGCGATCTGGGAATGTCCTTCCAGACCGCCAACTTCCTCCCCCGAAGGACGAGGAAGAAAAACAAGAAAGTGAACCCAAAGCCAATCCACCCTTTCCTGAGTGACTAACAGTAACCACGCAACCAAACCCAGAGGAGAATGAACTTCTGGGAGAACTTAAGCAGTTATGTGTGAAAATACCACTTCTCCAGGCCATAAAAGATGTACCAATATACAACAAATTGATCAAGGAGAAGTGTTTTAGGCACCTAGGCAGGCGCAAGAGAGATGCCCAGACTATCAATGTCATAGGACAACTGTCCGATCTAATGTTGGGGCAAGTGATATGTCCAAAATATTTGGACCCCGGGAGTCCTGTAGTTGATGTCCACATCAATGGCACCATAATCCCCCACACCTTGATTGATCTAGGGTCTGCCATTAATGTGATGACCAGGGACACTATGCTTAAACTCAACCTTCAGAATTCCTTAAGAAAGACCTTGACAGTACTGCAGTTAGCAGACCGCTCCACCATGACTCTCGAAGGGATTGTGGAAGATGTCCTGGTCTCTGTTGACTCTTGGGAGTACCCTGCAGACTTCTTGGTCCTTCAGCCAAAGGCAAAACTCACTAGATACCCCCTCATTTTGGGAAGGCCTTGGTTAGCTATTGTGGATGCTTACATCAGTTGTCGAGCTAGAAGCATGACCATCAAGAATGGGCCTATGTCCAAGCAGCTAGTCCTCTATCCTCCTGCCCAACCTCTGCTAGAACATGACTTACCACTCTGGTTGGAAGAGGGAGATGAGGATGAGGTCTACTCTGCACCTTTGGGCACAGTGGAAGCCACTAGGGGAGGCCCTCAAACTGAGGATGACTTGATTGAGAATTTAATCCAAAACTCACCACCTGGTGCACTGTCATAAGCAGAGTTGGTGGAAGATACCCAAGCCAGTGCTTTAGTGGACCTCTGTGTGACTGATCCGACCTCTCCCAGAGCTAAGAGTGTGGAATTTGGCCCTAAAAGAACCCTAAAGATCAACTCCTCCCTATCTCCCTCCCAGGAGAAGGAGCTGTATAGCTTATTGAACAATCATTTGGATGCTTTCGCTTGGAGCTATAGGGAGATGAAAGGAGTCCACCCTTCGGTCTGTACCCATCACATCTACATTAAAGAGGATCGTAAACCAGTTAGGCAACCTCAGAGGAGAATGAATCCAGCTCTTAAAGACATCGTCAAGGAAGAGTTGCAAAAGTTATTGGATGCAGGATTCATCTACCCCATCTCCGATAGTGAGTGGGTCTCGCCTCTAGTGCTTGTGCCCAAGAAAAATGGGAAGTGGAGAATCTGTGTAGATTATTGAGAACTTAACAAAGCCACCAAGAAGGACCATTTTCCTTTTCCTTTCATAGATCAAGTGTTGGATGGACTGGTAGGAAATAGGTTCTTCTCTTTCCTAGATGGGTTTAGCAGGTATAATCAAATCCAAATCAGCCCGGAAGACTAAGATAAAACCACCTTCACTTGTCCATGGGGTACCTTTGCCTACCGAGTCCTTCCCTTTGGGTTATGCAATGCTCTTGCCACTTTCCAGAGAGAAGTATTGAGCATATTTGCTAAACTGGTTCACGATTCAGTGGAAATCTATATGGATGACTTTATTCCTTATGGGTCTAACTTCCAAGAAGCATTGACTAACCTGGGAAAAGTTTTAACCAAGTGTATTGAGATGAACCTGTCCCTCAGTCCCGAAAAATGTGAATTCCTAATGACTGAAGGGACTGTGCTAGGACACACAATTTCTCAGCAAGGATTACAGGTGGATCCTAACAAGATTGATATCATCCAAAAGGTCCCACCTCCTCAAAAATTCAGAGATGTTCGAAGTTTTCTAAGCTTGGCCAGATATTATAGAAGATTCATCAAAGATTTCGGTAAGCTAGCCTCACCATTGTTTAGCCTCTTAGGGAAAGATGTTGAGTTTCAATGGACTGATGACTACCAAGGGGCTCTGGATGAGTTGAAAGATAAGCTGGTATCCACCCCGATCTTGAGAGATCCAAACTGGGCCCTACCTTTCCACATCCACACTGATGCCTTGAATAAAGCCATAAGTGCAACCTTAGGAAAAGTTGAGGAGAAACTACCATATGCCATATACTTTGTCAACAAAAACCTGTCTAAGGCAGAGATGAACTATACTGTAACCGAGAAAGAGTTCCTGGCTGTATTTCATTCCCTGAACAAGTTCGGACACTACATCAATGGTTATCAAACATTTGTACACACTGGTCATGCTGCGATTAGATATTTAATGAATAATCCTGATGTAAATGCTTGTATCATTAGATGGTTACTTTTGTTGCATCAATTTGATTTAACTATTGTCGACAAGCCAGGTAAGGAAAATGTTGTTGCTGACTTCCTGTCTAGATTGGATTTGCGTGCAGGTGAAGAAGGGATAGTGGATGACCAGATGCCAGATGAACACCTATTTTCTATCTCAGTACTCTCTCCATGGTTTTCTGATATAGCAAACTACTTGGTCTCAGCACAGTTCCCTCTGCATCTATCCTCAAAGGAGAAGAGCAGAATTCTGAGGAAGAGTGCCCCATTCACTTGGATCGGGGGCAACCTGTTTAAACTTGGCCAAGATCAGATCTTGAGGAGTTGTGTTAGGGAGGAGGAAGTCTTTGACATCCTCCTAACCTGTCACAATGGACCTTGTGAAGGCCACTTTGCAGCAAAAAGCACTGCCTTCAAAATTCTACAGGTAGGCTACTATTGGCCTACTCTTCATCAAGATGTCAGAAGATACATCAACGAGTGTGACCGATGTTAGAGGATGGGGAAACTGACTCCAAGGGATGAAATGCCCCTCCAACCTCAAGTGACCTTCGAGCCATTTGAGAAGTGGGGCATGGATTTTGTGGGTCCTATCAAGCCTCCTTCAAAACAAAGGTCTTACATCATTGTGTGCACCGACTACCTGACAAAGTGGGAAGAAACAAAGGCAATCAAGGCAGCGACAAAAGAGAAAGTGGATGAGTTCTTAAGGGAAAACATCTTCTACAAGTTTGACTACCCAAGAGAGTTAGTCACCGATCAAGGGAGCCAGTTCACCTCTAACTTGATTGAAGACCTGCTCGCTCATCACAAGATCAAGCACAAAACTTCCACCCTGTATCATCCACAATAAAATGGGTAGGTGGAAGTCACTAATAGAGCATTGGAAGAGATTTTGACTACGGTGGTGAGCAACAGCAGAAAGGATTGGGCAGATCGCCTTGTTGAGGCCACCTGGGCCTACAACACCACTTGGAAAACTACAACAGGTTTCACACCTTATGAGCTAGTCTACGGGAAGAAAGCTTTGCTTTCCATAGAGTTCGAGTACAACACATAGAGTGTGGCAGCTCAGCTGGACCTAGATCTCACCCATGCTCAACGTGAAAGATTACTGCAGCTGAATGGATTAGATGAACAGCGAATGTAGGCCCTCCTCCACTCAGAAGTAGTCCAACTTCAGAGGAAGATATGGCATGACCGGAACCTTCATGAGAAGCAATTCCAGCCAGGAGATTGGGCGCTGCTATATGACTCAAGATACAAGGATTTCAAAGGGAAGCTGAGGAAAATATGGTTAGGAACATATACAGTGGAGAAATGAAATGACAATGGTTCTGTCCTCATCAGGACCATTGATGAAGAAGCGATCCCCATGCTTGTCAATGGGCATCGATTGAAAATCTATAGGAAACCTCTTTCGAGGTAGGAGTTCATTGGAGACTTTGGAAAAATCAGTGCTGGTAGTGGATCAGGGCTTTGCCTCTATTCCACCCACACCTTGATCATCAAAAAAAGAAGAAGGAAATAAATAGGAAATAAAAAGATCCTTGGGTGAAAACCTCTCTGAGGCGCCCAGGGCAGTCAGTGAGGGTGAAAACCTCATGGAGGCGCCCCAGCTGTCTCTGCAAAAATAAAAAAATGGAATACAAAAAAGATCCTTGGGTGAAAACCTCTTTGACGTGCCCAAGGTAGATAGCGAGGGTGAAAACCTCATGGAGGTTCCCTAGCTGTCTCTCAAAAAAAAAAAAGAAAAAAAGAAAAAAAAGGGAAAGAAGAAAAAAGAAAGAGAAAAAAAGGGAAAAGAAAACATGCCTAATTTCTGTAAAATAATTGCAGGTTGTAGAGAAAACATTGCAGGTAAAGAGGGGCATGCAAAACAAGAATAGGGGTCCATACCAGGCTCCAGAACATCCCTACAGACACTCCCTCCATGGCCACTCGCCTTTCCTAGAATTTGATCACATTCAGGTCAAGATTCCACCTTCTACATGAAGTTTTGGGCCTTCTACAGGAAGTTATGGGCTTTCTACAGGAAGTTCTGGGCTTTCTACAAGAAGTTCTATATATCTACAGGAAACATCCTGTAGAACCTTCGGATGAGCCAAATTCAATTTTGAAAGGGAATCTGATGGTTGGGATCAGTTTGTTAGGCCTGCAGCCACCCCTCTATTCAACCCATCACCATATACTACCCTGTTTCATCTCTTTCCATCTCCATTGCACCCACCTATTTATGTGTTCCTGCACAGTCATACAAAGAACCCTGTTTTCCTCATATTGAAATTTTTTTCCAAGTGACAGGTCAAGTAGCAAAGGCTCGCACACTCTACCTATTCAAGCTCCATCTAGACTCTTCATCAGTGAATGTAGCCCTGCTCGTTTAGCCTGCATCCTAGGAGGAGAAGTAGCTACAGGACATCCTACAGGAATCCTGTAGCGGCTAATCCCTCTAGAAAACATACCCTAGAGGCAGGGGTAGCTGAGACCAATAAAAGGAACGCGTAAAAAGACCCCTCTTGGATGTGAGAAAATCCTCGACAGCTGAAATCAACCAGAACTTGTGCGTGCAGTAGTTACAACTGAAGGATCGGATTTCAAAGCCATGCATGCAGCTTCAACAAATGAAAGAATGGAATCTAACACCCGTGCACGAGGTAGCAGCAAGCGAGGCAATGATTCTAGGATCCAAAGTCTCCATAGCGCGTCCACAACCACGCAAGTAAGTGTCTAACCTTATTCGTCAATTACATAAACTATATTTCAGAAACTGCATGTCTGTGAAAATGGTTCAGATTGAACGAGGATCAGGGGCCAGTCAAACTGGCCACCCTCAGCCAGTTACATGGCTTCGTGGGATCCAAACAAGCTTAGTTACATTCAAAATCACTAACAAGCCGTGCAGCCGACACGTGTGGAGTGTCCAGGCGAGGAAAATCGGCGGACTAGCAGTGGTGGCTGTGGTTAATGGCAGGGGAGAAGAAATGGTGGCCAGGGAAACGTAGAGAAATGATGGCCATGACGTTGGATAACGGTTCGGCCTGGCTACCTCACCCCCTCGCCACGAATTGCACCGCAGTTCAAAAATGTTTGGCTGAAGACTCGCACACCCGCTGCTCATTTGCACTTGCAACGTCCTTGGCCGAAGTACTCATCCTCCACTTCCGCAATCTGTTAACCTGTCATCCTCTCCCAAGCTTTTCGGCCTGTTTCAAAATTCCCTCGTGTATTGAGCTTGTTCAGAGGCACAGTGACATCCTATAGAAGTCGGCCGAGCGTTCTACAGGAAGTATGACAGAGCCTTCCGGAGCAGAGAAACCTGGACTTTTCTGCGTCAAAGTGGGAATTCTGAGAGAGGTAGGCTCAAAAACACTCCTTCCTACATGGTATATTTTGAAAGGTGGTGAATTGAACTGTCTGGAGTAGGAGAATTAGAGATAATCTGCCTGTGGGTCAAAAACAACAGTTTTTCGTGCAACATTCTCCTCCACGGTTCCTGTTAAAATTTTTTCTTGTAGAAAAGATAAAGCACTGTGAGGGCTAACCTGTGTGTTAAGAATTTGACCTTACACTGTTGTATGCATGCTGGGATGAAAATTGAGCTCTGTGTCCTGTCTGTGAAAACCTGATTCTTCCTTCTATACTCGGATAGCAGAGTTTTGGGTAGCAAAAACATTAGAACCAGGGAATTGGTGCAGATTAAAATCTAAACACCTGAGATATCCTTTCCTGAAGATCAAAGGAGGAAACCATAAACAACAGTCCCTTTCTACTCAGAGCATTGAAACAGAGCACTCACACCATGCTAGGGGGGTTTATCAGGAAGGAACCCTCGGATTCCAGTAAACTGCGTGAAAATCCTGAGGTGGTGAACCTCTTCACCCGTGCCAACTGGATGACTTTTTGTGACAAAATTCAGGGACATGACGATGAAATAATAGAGGAATTCTTAATGTCCCTGCAACCTAAATCAAAGACACTAGCCACTGTGAATTTCAGAGGGTTGACCTTAAAGCTTACCCCTGAACTCATTAGTCGAGTCATTGATCTGCCATTAGGGATACCCTGGAGCAAAGAGGAGAGGGCATTGGGTCAAAAAGCCAAGAAGGAATTCTTCCTACCTGAGGAACAATTTACAAAAGACAAGAACAGGGTCCGAAGAGCTAGCCTACATCCTCTTTGGAGTGAAGCTAGTCTCCAAATCATGAAATACATTACCTGTGAGGGGCAGTTCAGTATTGTCTACGGCTATCATTTCCGATTGTTGAGAGAACTAAGACATGGGTTGGATCTACCTCTAGAACAGAAGTTGAGCATCCCTTATTTTCTTCAGCAATCCTTAATTGAATGTGGCACGAAATTGAAGGAAGGGACACCGGATCAATTAGCCCATCATGGGCTCATCAAGATTTTAGTAGAAGATGCCCTCCACACCTACATTGTCCCCCTCTCTTGGGAGATTTTCCGCAACATGTCCAGAGATGATGATATTCGAATTCTGGCCGAGGAATTCACCTCATACAACAGTGAAGAAAAGGAAAACACTAAGGTAGGAGAGAAAGCGAGTGGCAAAGAAACACAGGATAGACCACCACAGAAAGTACAGAAAGAGAAACGAGGAAAAGGCCAAGTTGCTGAGCCTAAAGCTGTGGGAAAAACAATGACATAAACATCTAGGGAAAATCGATTGCAGAACAGAGCAGAGAGGACTAAAAAGGTCCAAATGAAGGAGGGGACAACCAAGGAAACCAAACAGGAATTAAAAGAAAAGACACCTCCAGCCAAATAGACCGAAATAGTTTCTGCAGGAAGCATGGAAACAACTTCTACAGGAAGCATGAAAAAAGTTTCTACAAGAAGCTTGAAACCAGTTGAAACAATTTCTATAGGAAGTATCGAAACAGAGCAACAGAAGGATAAATTTCCTAAGATTCTGGCGAGGGAGGCAGCAGCCGTGCTGGCAGCCTTAAGCACATCTCCAAAGCAGAAAGGAAAGCGAAAAAGGGAGCCTTCCATGTATTTAAGGCAAGAAGGAGCACAAGGATAAAAGCTGGCAGACCCCAGCCACAGTCAAAAGAGCCAATTACGATTGTGGAAACCCCAATTAAACAAAAGGAAAGGTCTCCCCCAAAGGCATCCATCACCTATGAATGGGGAAGCCTGAAAACGTCCACCTGGAGAGAAAGGATTAAAATGATGGACACCAAGACCTCTCTACAGGATGCTGAGACAATTCTACAGGAAACATTGGCTAGACTAAAGGAGACCGAGGAATTGGAAGAAAAGGCAGCTAAATCATCCCAGGAGGAAGAGAAGAATAAAAACATTGTGGAACCTAGCCCCCAGCCCAAATTGGGCTCCTATTATAACATGTTAGAGGCCGGGAAGATAATTCCCCAAAAATTCAAAGTGCCATTATTCTTTGCACTAGAAGAGGAGAGAGTGAGGACCCACACTTGGATGAAAATCGCCAAGTCCAAGGGTGTGGCAGATATAGGTCCCTTGGAGGAACAACTCAAAGAGGCAAGGAAAGAATTGGCTATCGTACGACATGTAGAAAGCAGCCAGCGGGTCAAGCTACAGGAAGAAAACGAGGTGCTTATAACAACAGCTACAGTCACAGGGACACTCTAAGGAAGACAGGCCCCACACCTTGGGAGAACAACAGCAACATGAGGAGCCCACAACAGCCAAAGAAACCCCTGATGAACAACAAAAGAGAGATGGGTTGCAAGATGAAATAGAGGCACTCACTAGATAGCTACAGGAGAAGGAATTGCAGGTAGCACAGGAGATACAAGAAAAGGAGGCCCAACTGGCCTGCATGGCCAGCTGGGCGGTGGAAGCTCTGCAGTGTAGGTAACCTGCCAAATCATACGCCCTATACCTTAAGGATCAGTGGTTGCAGTTTTAGATCAACACCTTGGCCCAAAGGGGCATCACTCCATTTCAAAATTACCATCAATTCATGGCTTTATGTGACAATAGCTCATTAGAGGACAAGGCCAAACTATCAGAGTTCTACCTACACAATTTGGCCCTTCCCAACCTGAATTTGTGGGATCCCAACACTGCGGTAGGAGACGTGCAACTTATGGCCATGGCCTCTTGGCTAAATCACGAAGAAAAGAGAGCAACAGAGGTATGAAATGTTATGGGCAGGGAACTAAAGGAACCACTACTAATTAGAGCAGAGCCGAAGGATCCCTCAACACTAATATATGCCCACCAACACTTGGCAAATGACGCTCACGCCCTACCAGATTATATTGAGAGACAAGCTCAATCCATATCCCATTTTGAGGACATGGAGAGATTGTTGGGAGATAACTGTGTTCATGCTTGCTCCCGGAGGTGGAATTCACTGTACCATAGCCTAAAAATAAGAGAATATCACTCCTCGACAAGGATGAGGGAGGTCTTGGCCAGAGTACCCCTCTACAAACAGTCCATGCAGAATATTTAGGCCAACTGGATCGACCTCAAGTTTAGTCCTCCCTTGCTTTTGGGATTGATGGAAGGAGTTAAAGAAGAGGAGGAAGATAGGTAGTGGGAAGAAGTGGAAAGAAAAGCAGGATTTCATGACTGTGCAGAAGATATCACCTCAGAGGCCTGGGATTTGAGGGAGGTGGTCAAGGCAATCAAGGAAGATGAGCTGGATTAGTTGCTCAGAGGATGAGCAACCCATTCAGCAGGGGGGTGATGATGAGCCCCAGAATTGGGTAACTTATTGGGCTCATTTTGCATAGTTGTTCTTCGTCAATCCACCATTTTTCATAGTTTATGCATGTTTTTTGAGTATATTTGTGTTAGTTGAACGAATAAGGATAGTCACTTGACCAAGGAGGCTAACACGTTATTTCAGGGTTTTGGACAAATTTTGGAACAAAGCCAAGCAATTATAAGCCAGATGACAACCCAACATGAAGGAACAAGGGTGAGGAGTCATAGGAAGGGTGTATCTTGCATTAAATGTCCCTTCCTCGAAATCTCCACCCTCAACTCGGAGCTCAGTAGGCCACCAAAACGAATCCTAAAGGCAGCCGAGCAGCTTTATGAAAAGTGACTGTTTACTGGCAGTTTGAACAGCCTAGCCCCTTGAGTTAAGGAGGGCTACTGAGGCCCCTCGTACTGCATAAATAGGAAGGATTTTAGCCTTCATAGGTTACTTTTTGGACTGTTGTATTTGGCACTAGAGTGCTGTTATTTTCTCAGCTCATTTTGTAGTTGATGTTGTATAACTTTCTTGTGAACATGGTTATTTTTTATTAATGGGAAGCAGCTTTATTTGGCATCAGTTATGAGTTCTCTTAGGAGCCTGTAGCTCTTGGGGTTGGGCCCAACCCAAGTGCCAAGGCTTCCTTTGTGTATTGTTGTTCGTTTTCATGTCTTTGCAAAATAATTTCTGTTAAGTAGATTAGAATCTTGCTTAGTTACATAGCTCATGGTTGATGATTAGAAAGGTTTTTCATGTTCAGATTGAGTTGATAGCTTAATAACAGGGAAGATCTTCAGAAAAAGGCCATCAAGCACCTTTGATCTCACCTCTCCCTCAGTGGGATCATGAGCTGGGACAAAGGTGACCTTGCTACCAACAAAAACACTGTCTTTGCTTCGCCATGCAATTATTAGTGTTAGATTTTCATTTGCCGAAGTTGATATCAGTTGAGGTTGCATCCTTAGGTTCATGATTTCTTAGTTGCATAGTTACTTCACATGATTTTGTTGCAAATAGACTTCTGTTCATTTTCGTTGCTGTTATCTAGGTTAGATTAGGTCAAAGTAATTAGATCCTTGATTTTCCAAGTCTTTATTTGTTTAGTTTGAAAAATAACTTGTAGAGCACTTGTAGTACATCTTTATCTGTCTGTACTCCATCAATCCCATCTGCTCCATCCTCCAACCTAGATTCTTGCCTCATGTTTGCCATTTTCTCACTTTGCCCTAATTCCCATTTTTTTGTGCAACATTGCTACACTCCTCCTTGAATAGATTCAACCATCCTCGCCGCTCCTCAGCTCCATTCCCCAAGTCCTGGACCTCCTCACACCCCTATCTCACCTCCATACCCACTCCTTCATCTTTCTTCCTCCATCCATCCTCCAAAATCCCATTTCTGAACATCCTGTAGAAAATTACAGACATCCTATAGAAATTCCAGAACATCCTGTAGAACCCCTGCAGACTTCCTGTAGAAGCTCACAAAAGTGGTTTCTTGATAGCCAAACTCTGTGAAACTCTTTGGAAGGGTGTTAGTGACCCCTTAGGCCCTCTCTGAACCTTCCCGACCTCCTCCAAGCATTTACTCTCGCCAATCCACCTCTGCACAGTCAAAAACAATTAAATCACATGCATGATAATTCAGACAACTTATTAAAAAATACAAAAAGATGTTTTCTTTAGATTTTACCATAGAAGTATCTTAGACACATGCATTTTACCTTCTTAGAAGTCAATGGCATCTCTCCTAGTAGCTTGCATCCTCTTTCTTGCATCAGTAGGGCTAGTTGGTAAAATTAGGGTTTGCTAAGGTTTGCGTTTCCTTTCAGCTTTTCAGTTTCTTTCTGCAAGTAGATTAGCTTCCTTTGAGGTTGCTTCCATCCATCAGTTAAAAAGATTCTTCTTAGAGCTCATAGAATTTTACTTAAGCTCCTAGCAGACTTGCGCCAGCTGACCAAGTGACAGCTGCGGCAAGAGCCAGTACTTGTGCATACAACACTGTCGCTTCCAAGTTTGTTACGAACTACCGGGTTGATAAAATTAAAGAAGGGAGTCCCAGGAGTTGCAACATTATTGCTGCAATACTAGAGCCCACCACAAAGTGGGATTCGTTTATCAGAGAATCCCATGTTCCATGACCAGTCCAAGCACATTGATATTAGGTACCACTTTATCGAGGATATGGTACATCAGGGAGCAGTTAGGCTCCAACACATCAAGACAGATGAGAAAGTTGCTGAGATTCTGACGAAGCCTCTCAGGAAGGTCAAATTCTTATTATTTCGAGAGAGAATTAGAGTCATGGAACGACTCTCCTATGAGGGTCCTGTATGAGTTGGACACAAAGCTCTGGGAGCTCCTGGGGGTGTGGGGTACTTCTCAGAGCTAGCTATGAGTGACCATAGGGTGAGTGGTACATCTTCCTCTAGTGGTGTGCTGGATATAGGGTGAGTGGTTCACCTTCTCCTGTGATACCCCATTATGGTTGACATGTGTGTAGGGTGAGTGGTTCACCTTCCCCTACCCGAACACATGCATGTAGGGCGAGTCCTTCCCCTATAGTTGACATATGCATAGCATGGGTGTGTCAGCTTCTCCTATGGCATATGAGCAGGATGAGTGGTTCACCTTCTCCTATGAATTCCCTGACACACATCCTACCCATAAACTCTGGGACTCATGGGAAGTACCTCTCATCTGGCCAATGAGTTGGGAAAAGTTGGTTAGGGACCATAACACTATCGATGGATGCATTGTCTACTGCCATACTCCCTATGACTAGGATGCATGGTGTTCAACAACTTGATCTAGGATCAAGGAATGACTTCAGTTAGTGGATAGTGGTATGATACACTCTCGATCACTTCTTCATTATTACTTCATGGTTCAATAGAGAAGAGCAGAGAAGTGATGGCATGATAGTATAGGATGATAGGTTGGCATGATGATGGATTGGCAGGTGGAATTCTCCCTAGTTGAGAGGGAGTGTTAAAATTGGAAACTAGGACCAAATTCCACCTTTAGACAACTCATCTGATGGAGATGATTATTGCATTGGATTCCTCTTTTGAAGAGGTACAATTTTGATATAAAGATCATCTCATTTCGAAAAGCAGAAATGGAATTATGACTTTATTTCTTCTATGGAAAAATTGTCAAGGTTGACTCCAGTCAAATGTGGGCTCATGAAGCCTAACAGATGTGTCTTTTCACCCTCAACGTTGTTTATAAATAAAAGAGACCTTTTCCTCACTTGGATATCATCATCTCACACATCTTCTTCTCTCTCTTGATTGGGTCAGACATCATTGGAGGCTTCTCTCTCTCTCTTCTTTGCACATGTGGCTGGGCAACTCTTCTTTCTACTTCACACATGTGGTAGGAGGCCGAGTTTCTAGGCAAAACAAACCTCTGACTTTAGGGAATTAACTAGTGTTGTCCTAGGGGTATTTGACTTCCATTGACTTCGGTTTTTGGGCTAGATTTCCAATTTCTCTAGGCCGCATTCTTTGGCACAGAAATCGATTCATTTGGAGGTGTTTGACCAACATTGACTTCGGCATTGACATTAGGTTTGACTATAGAAAATTACAAGAGAATTTCTCTCTCCTTTGATTGGGTTTGACCAAATATTTTGAGCTGGCTTTGACTCTGTTGGAAGGCCAAATTGGATTGCTATTTGGAGGATGTTTTTGGGAAGCTTTGACAACATTTGTCTTTTTGGTTAGGGCTGATTTGATTATTGCTTTAGCAGATCTGTTTTGGGCTTATATTTGTACTCTCTCTCTCTCTCTCTGCTAAACTATTGGAAAGTAATAGGAAGATTTGATCAAAGGGTTTCCCCACATTGGGGTTTGTCCCTATCATGCACCACATCTTGTGTCCTCTTGTCTTGGCTTGTCTTATGCATATGATTTTATGTTCTATTTTCATTTACTGTCAATGTTTATAAGTTAATGTGATTTCTACTAAATATAATCTAAATTTTTCATTGGGACGCTAAAGGAACATTGAAGTAAATTGTCTTAAGCATAGAACATACCACTGTTATATAAAATTAACAACCTAGTTGCCAGATGTACTTCCATTCGGTTAGTTATATCTCTAACAACACATATGGGATGGTAGATTCGCCAGATGGATGTTAAGAGAACATTCTTGAATGGGGTGATAGAAGAGGAGGTATACATCGAACAACTAGAGGGTTTCAAGACACATGAGAGGGGTGCACAGGTTTGCAGACTGAAGAGAGCACTATACAGGCTCAAACAGGCTCCTAGGGCATGGTATGGTTGGATTGACAAATACTTGCAACAAATGGGATTTATTAAGAGTGATGCGGATCCCAACCTTTACTATTTGATGGTAGAGGATGAGCCACTCATCCTAAAGTTGTATGTGGATGACTTCTTCTTGACAGGGTCATCAGGGCTCATAGAGGACTGCAAGAGGAACCTGGAAACAAAGTTTGACATGAAGGATTTGGGATTGATGCATCACTTCCTAGGCCTAGAGGCATGGCAAAGGGATGGGGAGATCTTCCTTAGTCAAGGGAGATATACTACAAATATCCTAAAAACGTTCAGGATGTAGGATTGTAGGCCTATGTCGAAGCTTATGATTACTAACTAGAGGAAGATAGATGCATCATAGGACAAGGATGTGGACCCGACCTTGTATAGACAACTCATCAACACTAGGCCATTCATTTGCTTCATAGTCAACACTCTTAGTGAGTTTATGGTGGGACTTGAGAGAATGCACTAGACAACGACGAGGCATATATTGAGGTACTTGCATGGCACAGTTGAGTATGGGTTGAGGTATACTCAAGGTGATGGTGTCAGGTTATGTGGTTATACAGATGCAGATTGGGTAGGCAATTCAGTGGATCAAAAAAGGACTTAGGGTGTTGCTTCAACATTGGATCATGGGCTGTGTCTTGGTGCAACAAGAAGCAAAAGTTTGTGGCACTGAGCTCTATGGAGGCAGAGTACATGACAACTAGCATGGACACATGTGAAGCTATTTGGCTTCGGAAGATGCTAGTGATTCTGTTTAGTTAGAGCATGGAGGTGACCAATATATATTAGAATAATTAGAGTTGCATCAAGGTCTCTTAGAATCTAGTGTTACGTGATAGTTCAAAACACATAGACATAGGAAACCACTTCATCATGGATTATGTGTAGCATGGATCAATTTAACTACAACATGTTCCCACAGACCAGTAGGTAGTTGATATACTCATGAAAGCTCTAGGTAGATCTAAGTTCGTATACTTCAAAGAACAATTGGGTATAGCGAACAACACCTTCCTCACCAAGAGGGAGTGTTAGTTTTTGGAGTAGCAATGGATAGGTGTTATAATCTCAAATGATGCTAAAAGGCTAAGGAACATGTGATCTCCAAAACCCATAAAAAGGTTTCATGAGATAAGCTTGGGAAACACCTTAATTAAATTAATTAGCCAATAATTTAATTATTTTCTAAGTCTAACTTAGGTAAGTTGGTTAATTAAAGTTAATTAATTAATGTAATTTGATTTTTCTCTAAAGACTTCTATTGATGGAGTCAAAGTGATTTAAGCCATTGGTCAGGATTAGATCTTGGTCGTTGGTTGTCTGTCAGGAATCATGATTGTCGTTAGACCAAAACCTGCATGTGTTAGTCAACAATCCCATTGACAGAGATAAGGATCCATAAGAGGTGGTTAGTCCATGTCGCAAAACACACAGGGAGCGTTGGTTTATCCAATGTCCAACAATCTCCCCCCAGTGCTAGTCGGGTGTGTATCAAACTCGTGACCTACGCTTTGATCCCACTTGTTGGGAATCACGATTGCCGTTAGACCAAAACCCGCAGGTGTTAGTCAACAATCCCATCGCCAGAGATAAGGATCAACGGGAGGCGGTTAGTCCATGTCGCAAAACACATAGGGAGCTTTGGTTTATCCAATGTCCAAGATTGTCCAACAACATACTATAAGAGCAAGTCGAGGGCTTGGAGAAGAGACATCAAGTGAGTTTGAACAATTCGACTTACCCAGTTTGCAGCATTCAACAAGGGTGCAGTTGAAGCTAGGGAAGAGACAGTGGCAGGGGTTGTAGCAGTGATAATTTCTAGAGAAATTCTCAGGATATTTTCGAGTGTTCTAGTTTCCAGATAGGAGGCCGTATTATCAAGTAGAGGAGGTTGTATTTTGTAGTTCAAGTTAGCTAGATTCCCAACGCGAGTTGCTAGAAGGGGCATCAATTCAGTTTTTAGTCCCTGGATCTATTCGTGGGAGGTAGTGGGAATTGATTCTATAGGTTGATGGAGGCAGGATGACTTGCTTGGTGGTGTTTTCAGGGCAAAACGAATTTTATGGAGGTAAAAATGTGAATTCCCAATTAGGTAGTGCAAATTGCCAGGGAAGTACGAGTTGCCTAGACAGGGACAGATTAAGTTGCTGCAAGGGAAAAGGATTTTCCTAGAATATTTCTAGTTGATCTAAATTGCTGGAGCTAAGCCATAAAGGCTAGCAGTTGGAATTCTCAATTTTTGTTGTATAAGAATAAAACCCCCATTTACTGCACTAGTTGTCCCTTCAGGGCTTTTAAAGGGACAATTGTCCAAAAATAACGATGCTTATTTGATTGTGTGCGTGCATCTATTTCTCAGTTCCATATATTTGTCTCCGCAACATTTTTATGATGAAGAATGCATTAATGATTTAAACGTTATTTTCCCTTAATAATTAGCAAAAGACAAATAAACTGCTAACAGTTAGAAGATTAAATTTTAGTTGTTGCATTTAAGGAATTTTAACAAATTTTCTATGTATAATTACTTAATGATGATGTGACACAAGATAAATAATTAATGATATCATTGGAAGTAATTATTAGTCTAGGAAATCTTGAAAAATCAACAAATTAATCCTCATAGACTGCCAATTTTCAATTTTTTTCCGACTCATTTGTCTTTGTAGTGGTTGGGGATTGAGAAGGAAGGAGGTTACCATCATTAACGTTTGATCTTAGAAAGGAAAAACCATTTTTGTCATTGCCATTAATGAATTTTTTTGGAGCATGGATTGATTTCTATTTAACTATGTTTTCATATCTTCAAATCCTTTGTATTTCTTAAAATTCTACCCTCTTAATTAGTTTATTTTTCTATATTTCCGTAGGGATTTCAAAGCGCATGTTGCTTGCATCTTATTATTTTTTTTTCTCATGGATCATAGAACAATTTATAGGTTTGTTTTGTTAACTAACAATTTTTTTTTTGAATTCTTTGATGTCCACTTTTTTTTCCTAGCTTTTTTGGCCCTAGGTTTGAAGTTCGAAGTTGAATATTGATTTGTTAATATTCCAAATGTTTTGGACTCATTTTGATAGTATGATGAACTTGAAAATGAGATAAACCAACAAAAATGACATGAAACTTGTGTAGGCAATTTATTATTGGAGGAATTAGCTAGTCAAAATACCTACTTGTTAGAATCATAGGGAAGGAGGTTGCAGTTTGTAATATATTATCCCTAGAGGTTATGTGAGTTGGCCATGAAGCTATTTATGAAGAGGATAAAAAGAAAGAAAAGGTAGTTGTTGTCAAGTTGAGCTTGCCACTGGTGGAGTGGCTAGATCTTGAAGATCCACATGCATATGTGGGACTTAGGGTAGTAAGAGAGATTCCATGAGTTCGCCTTTTGTGAGGATTGTTACCCCATAATATAGTAGGCTTGGTGGAAAGCCCCACTAGGCAATATAGGTATTATGGGAACAAGAGATTGGCTACCATTGTCAAATTAGTGGTTTATCTTCAATTGTTTAGTGGGAAATTAAATCGTAGAAGGAAAGGCTTCCCTATAAAGATCACTTAAGGATATTCAATGAAGAAGGATTTAAGGTGTTGTGATGCAAGGTCTAATAATTGGGGTAAGGGTGCTGGTGGAGCCTAGAAAGGCTAAGATAATATTTACCAAAATCCAAGTATTCTTTACTGGGACCCTTTAGATATATTAGCGAGTTGTTATAAGTTAGGGTTTGAGAGATATTCAATATTATGGTATGCAATGTCAAATAACAACTAGAGAAAATATCCCTTTAAGTATATATCAATAAAGGGTTAATACTATCAATTAGGTAAGCAAGTTTTAGGGTAGGTGAGTTTATGTTGTTGAAACATGCATAAAACAAAAATAAATGAGATGATGTCAACCTTGGTTATAAGGTTTTAACATTCAATAATGCTAGATTTTTCTTTATTCAAATTATTGAATGCAACCCCTATCAAGAGGGCAATAACATACAAAATAAAATTTCTATTAAGCACAATTTCAAGAAAAACCTTAACCATAAGTACCTAGAAATTAGAGAAAAGAGAGAAATTATATATAAAGAAGGGATTGTTCAACACCTACTAGACTAGTGCTTTGATCTAGTTGGACAATGGAGTCTTGTAGGGTGAAATCTATGAAGAAGGCCTTGATGAAGAATGTGAGAGAAAAATGATCTCTATTTACAAATGTTAGAGACTTCCTTAAGTGGTATATTTTAAGTTCAAGAGATGCGTGTATCAAAATTCTCTTAAAGGATCCAGGGAAAACAATTTTACATAAGATGAAGAATCAACATTTCAAAAAAATATTACAATTTTCACATGGCACATGTAGAAACCCTAATTCACATAATATATCATGCAAAATGGAGAAAAACTAACAATAATTTGCACCATTCCATAAGAATCTCTTCGATCAATCCCCAAGAAGTCTCCCCATGCACATTGTTGAATTTTCCTTAGGCCTTAAATTTGGTCTGAGGCTAATCATGCACACAAACACACTAGGAAATGTCAACTTAGTAGTACTTTGCACAACGTAAGTATTTAGCAGTGAAATCAATTAAGTACACAGGTATTTGAGCCCAAAGAGCAATTATTTTATTAGTCCATCAATAAAAGAATCATGGGGATCCTATACCAGGGATCATGGCCCTCAATCACTAGTATAGCTAGTATACATAGTATACAAAACTAGGGCTTGCGATCTACTTCTACAGATCTGCAATTTTCCCAAAAAGACTAGAACAAATACACATGACTTACGTGTTGAAGATTCCCTTTTACCACCAACCCTTTCAGTCCTCATCTTCCCTTGACACCTGGCTGTCCTTTGCCTCCTTAATCATAGAGATTAGTCTCCTTTCTGATCTTTTTCCATCTCAACGTCTCATAGTGAATTAGGTCTATCAAACTCATTGTACCATCATCTCTAAAAAAAATCTACTCATAGTGACTCTTTCCTTCAACTCACTACATATTAGCCCTCAAAATCAATAACTATTCACATGGCATTCAGTCTTTCAGATACTTTGCATAATCAACCTTCTAACCAAATATTCATCAATCCTTTAATGAACAAACTTCTAAGAATACACTCAACAATCATCCAATGACAAAATAACAACATGCTTATTGGTCACCTACAGTGTTGTAGCTTCTCGACCTTGTCGGTACTCAGCCTTAGGATTTTTGGCCTCCTACTTGGCCTACAACCTAGTCATAGACAACTCAGACCTCCTCATATTGCCTTCTTTAGCTCTTGGGTGGACATATTTGTGACTCGGTCCTCTTTGTTCAAGCCTTTGAGGCTTAAGTGCTTCCTCCTAGGGCTTCGACCCCCTTTCTCTTGAGCAGATCAGTCTCCCAGTATTTGTTGCATCCTTCTCCTAGGTTTTCGACCTTCTTCCTTGAGCAAAACAAACTCTAAATATTGGTAGCGTCTTACTTCTAGGGCTTCAAACTTCCTTTAGGCATGAACATAATTAGACAAACACTTAACTTTGCCACAAAAACTTAGCAAATAGAGGTACAAGGTACTCGACCTTCCTTCTTGGGCTTCATTCCTCCTTAACACAAAAATATGCCAGTTTACTTGATCTCACTAGTTGATCTATTGCTTCTCCTTGTTCTATCATTCACAAGGATGGGTGCTATGATTAAACTTTGTTCATGGAAACCCTTGGAAATGATGCCAAAAATGCTACCACAAAATCTAACAGGTCTATTTTAAAGGCCCAGTAGGAAATCTAGGTCTTATGACAATATGAGATTGGCCACCACTGTCTCCTTAGTGGCTTCTCTCTAGTTGTTTAGTGGTGAATTAAATCCCATAAAGGAGGCTTCCCTATAAATATCACCTAAGGATATCCAATGAAGGAGTTAAGGTGATGCAAGGTCTAATTATTGGGGGAAGAGTATTGGCGGAGCTTAGAAAGGCTGAGATAATACTTACCAAAGTTCAAGTGCTCTTTCCTAAGACCCTTTAGATATATTAGTGAGTTGTTATAATTTAGGTTTGAGAGATATTCAATATTATGGCATGTAATGTCATATAACATTAATTCTTAATAAAATATTAAGGCTATCAATTAGGTAAGCCAATTCTAGGTTTGGCAAGTTTTTGTGGTTGAACATGCATAAAGCAACAATAAATGAGATGGTCAACCCTTTACCGTGCAATTAATGCTAGATTTTTCTTTATTCAAATGATTGAATGCAACCCTTATTAAGAGGGAAATAATAATTCAAAATAAAATTGCTATCAAACACAATTTCAAGAAAAATCCTAACCCTAACCCTAGATACCTAGAAATTAGAGAGAAGAGAGAGAACACACACACACACATAAGGGATCGATAAAAAATTGTTAGACTAATGCCTTGATCTAATTGGGCAATGGAGTATTTTAGGGAAAAATCGATGAAGAGGGCCTTCATGAAGGGGGTGAGACAAAAATGCTCTCTACTTACAAACCCTAGCAACTTCCTTAAGTGGGATATGTTAAGTTCAAGAGATGAATGTATCAAATTTCTCTTGAAGGATTCAAGGAAAACAATACATACCATAAAGAATTAAGATTTCCAAAATATATTGCAATTTTGACAAGTCACACATATAAAACCCAGTTCACATAATATGGCATGCAAAATGGAGGAAAATTAATAATACACTTACACCATTCCACAAGAATCTCTTTAATCAATCCCAAAGAAGTCTTCCCATGCAAACATCTCCCTCCCAAGACAATTCACACCATATATATCACATTGCATTCAAGTAGAAAGCAAACAGGAGTTAGTGTGCACTTCTAAAGAGAGACAAGTGTGATGAATGCTGATCATGAATAAGTGAATGAGACTCCCCTCTATTTAGATGAGGGTAACCAAGTCCCATATCACTAATATTACAAACAAAATCCCTAAAACTAATTTACTTGAGCATTCGATTAGGTCAAATGTCACACATCGACCTTGAGATAGCTCTAAAACATAATAAAATGCGAAAAATAAGCCACATGTGTGGGAATAAATTCTCTCCACCATGATATCATCCTCCAAGAATGGTCAATAATGTATCTAGGTATGGTCGAAGAGTGCTCCTCACTCCAAGAAATCCTCAAAGTGAATGTGTACATCTCGACTAAGTGTGAGAGTTTCTAACACCAAATTGTACTATAGTAAGTGATTTATTTCTCCTACTTGTTTTCCATAATAAGTTATTTTCAAAACCCTTTAGTAAACATTAAATAAATTCCACTGAAGTTATCACATAATGGCATAGAGAAAGTAACAATGATATACAAGCACAAGAATCAATCACATCGACACAATTATTTTTGCACAATTGTCCCTGGAAAAACCCAATGTGGGAAAACTAGAGCAGCAGATGAAGGTTTATTTATTAATCTTCTGAAACAATCTCTTTACACATAAAGATTCTATAGAATACCGAGAAAGTTCTAAAAGAAACACATGAGAAAAATTTTCTCCTCCTCCTGGAGAAGTTCTGACACCTTGGAGACCCTCTACCCTCCTCTATGTCAGCGTGCATAAGGACTGCATCTCCAGCTACGCTATCTCACTGATCTTCCCTCTGCACTATCTCTCAGATGCTCTACGTCACCTCTTCCTTAGTCTCTGATTGATGCTAATACCCTCCTCTTCCTTCACCCTACTACTCTCCCTTTGAAATCAAACTTCTTCTCCTTGAGAATCGATTTCCCTCAGGTTACTGAGTATTTTCTCGGTGTGTCTCCAAATGACTCTCAAGCCTTCTCTTATACTTTTCATGTTGATGAATCAACGACTGAGATTAAGTCCCTAATCAACGACTAAGATTAAAACAGACTTGATCCTTGTCTCTTAGAAGCTTCTCACCCATAACTTTATTAATACCCATTAATATTTTTATTTTCCTAAGTTTAGACTTAGGAACCCCATTAAAAATATTAGTTATTTTAATAACTCATCATTTGGGTGGAATGTCTCCAAACGATTTCTGGGTCTTCGAGATCTCATGAATTTTATCCCCTCCACAAAATTTCATAGGTAGATCACATCCAATGCTACACAAAATCAACACTCCATCTTAGCGAGGAATGTGTTCTAGCAATGCCTCCAAATAGCAACATCACATTGATCCATGTCATCGATCCTCTGTGCTACTGATGCTCGGCCTACTGCCCCTCATCTACTGCGTTGCTGCATTTTTACTACAACTCCCTCTAAATATGCTGCATCATGCTGTCCATAGCACTGCCACTGTTAACTGCTGCACTACAAATCCCTATACTATCCACTTCTGCTACTAAAACAAATTCTTAACCATCCCCATCTTGTCCCTAATATAAACGAACTTTGTTCTTCCTAGAGCCTTGGTGAGGATGTCTGCCACCTATTCTCCTGTTGGGGTGTACCTCAACTGTACGTCTCCTCATTAGACACAATGTCTGATAAAGTGACACCTGATGTCAATGTGCTTCGACTGATCATGAAAAACTGGATTCTCAGAGATCTTGATGCAACTCTGATTATCACACAAAATATTGGTCACTTCCATCCTTCTCTTGAATAGATTCAAAAGCAATTTCCTAAGCCATATGGCTTCACATGAAGCTATGCTAGCTGCCATATATTCAACTTCAACTGAGCTGAGAGCTACGGATTTCTATTTCCTACTAAACTAGGAGGTCATTCCCGATCCAATGTTGAAATAGTACCCAGTGGTACTTTTCCAATCTACTGAACTTCCAGCCCAATCTACGTTAGTGAACCCACTCAACTTGATGTCATTGCCTTGGGTGTACATTAATCCATGCTCAACCGTTCCTCGTATATATATGAGAACATGCTTGGTTGGTGCCCAATGCACCCTCTTTGGTTCCACCATGAACTGACTGAGGGTGTTGACAGGGTAACAAATGTCTAGCCTGGTATTGACCAAATGCATAAGGGACCCTATGAGCTGCCTGTACAAGGTGGGGTCGACTTCTTTATCTTTAGATGCATCAATCTTCTTCCAGTTGGTAATCATTGGAGTAGCCATAGGCCTACAATCCTGCATTATGAACCTTTTCAAAATCTCTGTAGCGTATCTCCCTTATCCAAGGAAAACCCCACCCTTCTACTGCCAAACTTCCAACCCTAGGAAATAATGCATTCATCCCAAATCCTTAATGTCAAATTCCGTAGCTAGGTTTTCCTTGCAATATTTGATGAGCCTGTCAGAAAAAGATCATCCACATATAACACCAGGATTAGAGGCTCATTCTCTACAACCGGATAGTAGAAGTTAGGATCTGCGTCACTCTTGACGAATCCCATCTTCTGCAAGTAACTATCAATTCGATTGTACCATGCTCTAGGTGCCTGTTTAAGCCCATACAAGGCTTTCTTCAACTGGCATACATGAGATATCTTCTCATGTGTCTCAAAACCCTTAGGTTGTTCAATGTATACTTCTTCTATCACCTCATTCAAGAACGTTGTCTTGACATCCATTTGGTGAATCTACCACCCCATTTGTGCTGCAAGGGATATCATAGTTATAATAGAAGTATACCTCGCTACTAGGGCGAAGGTTTCTTCGTATTCTATCCCTTCCTTCTGAGCATACCCCTTAGCCACAAACCTAGCTTTGTATTTTTCCACACTACCATTTGCAGTGTATTTGACTTTGTAGATCCATCTCGAACCTACCATTGACCTGTTCTGAGTCCTAGGTACCACTTCCCACACATCATTGACCATTATGGAACTATATTCCTCCACCATAGCATCTACCCATACTTGATGCTGAATGGCCTCCTGAAAACTAGAGGGTTCTCCAACCTGAGCCACCAATGCTTGGTATTTGTTTGGCTGTCTATGCTCCTTTTTCTCGTTCCTGGGCACATCGATGAAATCATCTGCATCTCGTAGTATCTGTCAAAGTTCCTGACTCATTCTTCCAATGGTGGTGGGTATATCTATCTGCTACTCCTCTACTTGAGACTCCTCTTGTAGTGATACCTCTGGAGTTTTTCCTTTAGGAGAAATACTAGTGCGAGATGAACCGCACCCCCATCTGTGATTTCTTTGATGACATATGGCCCCAACTAGTGCATCTGAAACTTTCTTGGAAACTTATCGAACTTACTATCATATAATAATAGTAAATCATTTACCTTGAATGTGCGCAACATGATGTGTCAATTGTGCCATGATTTTTCACGTTCCTTTTGTAATTGTTGATGAAATCTAGCCAAGAATTTGTCCTCTTCGAGCTCCATCAACTGCACAAGCCATTTCTCCAAGGCTCTGTGGTCCTCCATCCCTATGAACGTTGTTATGCATAGACTAAGCACGATGTATTCCATAGGCATCACAACTTGTATGTCATAGACCAATCGGAAAGGTGTCTGACCTATTAGTTTTTTGCAAGTAGTCCTATACGCCCATAATACTGCTGGTACACGCACGTCCCAATCATTTTGCTACGCGTTGCAAATCTTTGTCAGCACATTCTCCAATATCTTATTGAAGGCCTCAACTGTTCCATTATCTTGAGGATGATAGGGTGTACTTTTCTGATGATAACCTGGAACTCTTCGGTTAGCACGCTGATCATTTCATTGAGGAAGTGTGTACCACGATCACTCATCAACACTTTCGGGCAAATGAACCTGGTTAACACATTCTCAAACAAGAATTTAGCTGTTGTAGCCCATGTACAATCCTTCACAGGCTGTTCCTCCGCCCATCTGGTCAGATACTCTGTCACGATGATGATATAACATGCACTTGTTTTCTTGCCTGGGGGCTGAATCGGTCCTACAAAGTCGATTGCCCATTTTTCAAATGGCTGCAATGACACCTGAGGGTTCAGAGGTAGCTCATTCCTTTGCGATGGCTTGCCTATTCTTTGACATGCATCACACACCCTATAATATGCTTTGGTATCCTTATGTATGTAGGCCACCACAAACCCATGCACAAAATATTCTGCGATGTTTCTTTTCCTACATAATGTCCTCCCCCAGCTCCTCCATGAGCTTCAGCAAGGATGCTATTTAGTTCAAAATCAGCTGAAGTATCTCGTCCAATCCCATATTATACAAATGTTCTGCAATTACGGAGAAATCAGCCGCGCGTACCACCAACTCTTTCTTCTGCTAATGGGTGTATCCCTCTAGAGCCGTCCCTGTGGTCAAAAAGTGGATAATATCTGCAAAGTGGTTATCCAATATGCACACCGCGAAGAGTTGCATGTTGGACAACCCTTCCTCCAAATTAGTAGGCTCCTCCCCTGTTTTTATTCGTGACGAATGTTTAGGTCTTGCATTCAACCTTCCTGGCTTCACAATTACCTCAAAGTCATATTCTTGAAACAACAACAACCATATACATATTCCCCCCCACAACACAGGCTTATTGACTAGGTACTTCATGGCGAAGTGGTCTATGTACATCTTGAAATGTTTGCCCAACAGATAGTGTCTACATTTTTGGAGCGTATACACCATAGCCAATCACTCACGCTCTGTTGTTGAGTAGTTCTTCTCAGCCTTTAATAATTTCCTCCTCACAAAGGCTATAGGGTGATCCATCTCTCCTTCGCTAGCCTGTGTCATCATTGCTCCCAACACAATACACGAGGCATCAATGTGCACATGGAATTCCTTCTTCCAATCCAGGAAGACCAAGATCGGCGTGGTGAACATCTTCTTTTTCAATACATCCAAATTGCACTGACATTCTTCATCCCAACAGAATGTAGCGTCCTTATTTAATAGCTTCTCCATAGGCGCAGTAATCTGAGAATAAGCTTTAATGAACTTTTTATAATACCTAGTATGGGCCAGTGTTGCGCACAACTGTTTGACACTTCTTGGGGCCTCCAAATGGACTATTACCGCGATCTTGGTAGGATCCACCATTATTCCTTGCTTGGACATCACATGACCCAACAAAATTCCAAAAGGGACCCAGAACAAGTATTTCCTCAAGTTCAATGCGATCTAATATCTTTGGCACGTATCCAACATTAAGCATAGAATGGATACATGGCACTTTACTAACCCAAAAACTGTCCAATCATCAAAGTATACCTCCAAGAATTTTTGAATGAATTCCTTGAACGTTGCGATGACTACGTTGGAGAATATTTCCTACGCATTCTTGAGTCCGAATGGTATCACCGTGTACTGAAAACAACCTCTTTCCATCGTGAAGGTTGTTTTTCTCCTGTCTTCCAACGCAATCTTAATCTGATGGTACCCAGAGAACCCATCAGTGAATGAGTAGGCCTCCTGTCCTCCAACATTATCCAGTACCTCATCAGTAAATGACATTGGGAAAAGATCATGGATGTAAGCATTGTTAATCTTTCTTAGATAAACGAAAATCCTTATTTATCCCTTCTGCCTCATTCCCTAAACTACCATTGGGCTCACCCAATCAAATTCCTCCATTGGTTCAATAATGCCTGCCTCAAGCATCTTGTCCAATTCCAAGCAGACCTTTTCCTTGTATTTGGGGTTTAGGCGATACAACCTCTGCAATAGGCTTCACGTCCGGTTTCAGGGTAATCTTCATCATGCCCAGGTCACCAATGATACCTTTTAGGTCCGAAAATTTTGTAGGAAACAAATCCTGATATTCGCAGAGCAATTCAACAACCATATCCACTGTGGCATCATCCCAATAATCTCCAATCTTCACAAATTTTGGCTCCGCTTCAGTACCAATGTTTACTTGCCTAGTTTTCAATAGTGCAGTGATATCTGGGTTCTCTATTTGCGGACCTTCGACCTCGCGGTTGCCTTCCATTTTTGGGATATTGATATTCCTTGGATCCTCATCCTCCCCTTCAATAGTCACATTATAGCATTCCAGCGCATGGTGCAACTGGGTGCTCCAATCCGGTTGAACCAATTCCAAACGATCCTGCAGAATTCTGAAGATCATTGCCTTAGCCTCCTGTAGCGCCTCATCAATGCTTTCGAATCTGGCTTCAAAACTAAAGGTCATAAAAAAGCCTTCCCTTAAGATATCCCACTTTGTGGTGCCATGGCAGAGCTCTGTTTCCAGGTACCAATTCATAGGGATTATATCCAGGGTGTGACAGAACAAGTGCACCCACTCTGGCTGCGGCTCTGTTCTGTAGAATTTAGTCCACTTTACTAGATGATCACGTGGATCATTCCTCCCATCATATTTCTCAGTTAACCTCACTTTAGAATGACCAAATCACATCCTCATCATCTCCTGTAATCACACCATTCATAAAAGTTTTCCTTGTGCGTACCCCACCATTGAGCGGGCATAGCACGCAGTGCCAAATCCAACACCTAGAAGCGATGATCCTCCGAAACTTATCTTTCAAAAGCATCGAAACAATTATCTACATTGGTTAAACCATCGTAATAAGGTAAATTTCTTACCTCCGATGACATGTAGTGCAATTATTTAGTCATCATATTGTAGCACAGTGTAGATACTTCATGCAACCTGTTGTTGCACAGATTGTCACGACAACGCTCAGACTGGGGGATGTCACCCTGATCCCCGATCTCTCCGTTTAAGCCTGTCTCCCGCGGCTAAGGGGGGTAGCCCTATGAGATAATGGATGACCAACTGTGGACTAGTTGGGTTGGGAGACACAAAGAAAAACAGGAACTTATTTGATTTTATTAAGTTAATAGACCAGTGCTTTATGGAGTTAATGATTAAATGATTATTTATTAGATGTTGTAGAAGATATGAACTTTGTAAAACAATCATTTTTCATCAAACCCAAGCAATGCAAGATATCCAGTAAATTCACAATGCTTTAACGATGATCCAACAATTAAACTTCAAGAAAAATTAAATGCTTTAAATGATCATAAAATTTAAACGCTGACCAGTTACCACTTTCATATAGCTAACTTCAAAATAAAAATTAAGTGCGTTTAGCTATAGAAAAATCGACCATAAAAAATGAATTTTCAATTTATTTTATTAAGCTTTTTCAAAATATTTTTTAATTTTTTAATTTTTAAATATTTTTATTTTTAATTTTTGTTTTGTTTGCAGGTGCTGGAGCACCGTGGAAGGAATCTGCAGGAAGTAATGCTGAAGAGAAATGCGGAAATGGAGCTATGAGGAGACATGGATTTTGTGTGCAGCATAGTGAGAGGAGCTCTAATTATTTTCCAGAAATCTGGACAAAAATTTTAACTTGCTCTCCTTCAGATTTCTTGAAACCCTCATAAAAAAAATTTAGATCTGAAAATGAATGATTTAAAAACCCTTGGAATGCAAGATTGCTGGTTGATATTTTTGGAAATCAATTTTAAATGAAACCTCAGAAAACAGATAGCTTGGAGAATCTCGAATTTCTTCAGCAAAAAAACCTGCAAGAACTTATCCTGAGGCCAGATCTTACCCTCCAGGGCCTACATTTGGCTTCAAACAAAAATTTCTCCTCAGACCTGTAACCTGCAACCTGTAATGGCAAAACAAAACACCCAAAGATAATATGTGCAAGAAAGGAAACTGAAAACCATAACTAAATAATTATAATATTCACAAACTGCAAACTCTAAAATAGCCAGATTTCTCGTTATGCCACATAAATATTTTCAGAATTTAAATTTTAATGTGAGATACTTTAGAAAACCCTTCATGCATTCATTAAAAAAAATTCAGATGATAAGCCCGGGATTAAAAACTATCTAGGCTCTTTCATAAAACACAATCCGGGAGTTGGCTGGTTCAACCGAGAACTTCCCCTAACGCCCAGTAATATAAAAAAAAAGGATTTCCTGCACAGCTTACAATCAACCATTAACATAGAGGGAAAAAACGATAGTGAATTCCGGATCAAATGGAGATACCTACCATTATATTTTAGAATCTAAACTATCATTCAAACCCTAGAGATCAGACAAGATACCTATGCCTGAATCAATCTTCATCAAGTTAAAATCAATAGCTGTAAATAAAATTATGCAGAAAGAATAAAAGATCTTACAACATTTCCATAAGAGTAACACTGGCAAGATTTTTAACCCCAAAGTCTTTCTTTATTGCACAAAATGACTACAAGAGAGCTTTCTTTAGCACCAGACTCTCAGATCTAATCTCAAATGACCCCTAACACCCTATTTAAAGGAAAAATTCCCAACGGCTAGTTCGAGTGATCCATGTCAAACTAATCTCGACCATCGATGAGGATCAAGATTTTTCTTAATCTCATCTGTCGAATTTTTAAATGCATTTTAATATATTAGAAAATTGAAATTCTGCATTTATTTA
>APFE031547464.1:64698-80097 GCA_000404065.3 Pinus taeda
AAGGGAAAAAAACTTTGTCGATCATGGATCGGTGAAACAAAAAACCTTCCGGAACGTAGATTATCACTAGAAAATTAGGTCCACCTAGGCAATTTTCATACATGACTCAGCTTTGCTAAGATTATTTACAATTCACACATGCAGACTGGGTTTACAACATAATATGATAAGGTCGACGATGACTGTCGAATGGCACAGACACGTCAATCAAGCGCTACCCTTTTACGAAGAAAAGGGGGTGTACTGCTAAGGGTAGTTGCCACGTAGTGATCAAAACAACCTATTCTGCCAATGCTCCAATTCTTCATCTGAGTCTAAGGTACTAGAGCTTTCGTGGTCCCATGCAATCCATTCATCAACTGTTGGATTAACCCAATCTTGGTCTTGCACCTTAATTTTGTAGATTTGATCCAAATCATCATTACTTTCCTCATAGTCACAGACCAATTCAGTATAGTGCGGTCCTTCTGCAGGGTCCAATGGTACTACAACACGAAGTGATTTCCTTTCGAATGACATTATCCACTTCTTCAAATTGATTACCCCATTCATATCAATAGCCCAGTCGATTCCAAGAAGTGTGGGGTATGGATTGCCGCCATCAACAATTTCTATCACTTCAAAATCCTCGAGCGTGCTTGCACCTTCTACATCTACGGTAACTCCATGCAGACATCCCATAGGGATAATCTTTTGCTGGTTCACCATCCTTAACTGAATCGGAGACCACTATAGCGCAGGTCTCCCCATTCTCTCCCACGTCTATTTAGGTAAAACATTTGCATCAGACCCTAGATCCAGAATAACTTGGTCCATCTTATAGTCCCCTATTTGTGCGGTGAGCCTCATCTCGCGCCCTATTCCTGCCTTATGTTTACCAATATTGCGAACCACATGGTGTCCCTCCAGAGCATCTTCCTTACTAGTGCACTTGTTTATCAATTTTTGTAGCCCTTTCACAGCCTTGCTATCGCGCAACAGTTTCATACAGGTCTCCAAGAAGGTAGTAAGCACAGAGGGGTCAACCTCTGTAGGCGCGCCGATTTTTGACAGTTTTTCTTGTCTTCCTTAGGTAGAGGCCTCAGCGAAGCTTTTCTTTGCATCCATAAATGTTTCCTCCACAAGCTCCAGATCAAAACTAGTCTCCTTTTCCAGGGCCTTACGGACCCACCCACTTTCCTCAGGTTGTTTTCCTTTATCATCACCAGTCATTACTTCACTTCTCAGTGTGATATTCACATTTGGATCTTCCTCGCGGGGCTCAACCCTCATCATCTGCAAGTTCTGGGTAGGATGCTGAGGCTACACCTTCTTCTCCTGCATCTTGGCTATCAACACAGGGCATTCTTCTATTGTGTGGTCAAACTGAGTGCAGTATTGACATGACGCGTGTGTTTGACTTGTACACTCCCGTGTGTAGTGCCCTGGTGTTCTGCAATTATAGAAAATGGCCTATCCCCGACCTCTAGTAGGTCCTCCTCCTCCTCGACCTTGTCCACGCCCCTAATATCCTCCGCGCGCTCCCCCAACGCTTTGATCCGGAGGCCGAGTTTTTGCTTGCATTCGATACGTAGGCATCCTCTTCATCATTAGTTCATGGCTAAGGTAGTGGCACTCATCATGGCCCACCGAATTTGCAGAAAATCAAAAAAATTGTTGTGGTGTCTGCACAAATTTTTGCAGCAAATGACAGTTATCCGTTACATGTTTTCCAGCCACCTGACAAATAGCGCACCATAGCGCAGGTCCCATACTTGGTCCTGCTGGAGCTTCCTGCCTCAGGGACATCGACACCCCCCCCTGAGATATAATTCGCAAAGACAAAGCAATGATCCTTATCATGCCCCTGGCTCTTACATTTGAGGCACCAGACTTCTTTGCGCACCTCTGGCCTGCCCTCCTTTTATTTTTTCAAGATCTGCAATTCCAAACAGAGTTTCCGCAACTACAAATGAATTTGTTGGACTCCCAAAGATGCGTCTTGCATAGGTGTTTCATGCAATCTCATCGTCATTTCCAGAGCTTTTGCCGGAGTACCTATTTTTTGTTGCGATAAATAAATCCTTAGGTGGGGCAGGAGCGAGGCTATAAACCCTTTGTGGTGCTGATTATCTGTGAGATGCATATTAGCTTCGCGGATCACGCACTTCAGTCTTTGATCTATCTCCTAGGGCGTTTCACCGGACCTCATCTTGATTTCCTTAAATCCAATTATTGATTGCGAGTCAGACTTAGGCTTATCGAATTCTTTGTTCAAAGTGATTTGAGTATCTGCTAATGATGCCAACGGATTATCAGTGCAGTACTTAATGTACCATGTCAGCGCACGATCCTGCAGAGTGGTAACCAACTATGCCTTCTTTATATTATCATCCATAATCTGTTGTGCTATTCACACAGCCTTCGCAACAAACCAAAACTGATCTAGATCCTCACTTCCTAAGCCCTTGAAAACTGGCAACTTCATGGTATTCGACATGTCGAACGACGGTGGTGGTGGTGGTGGAGTGGGCGAAGGTGTAAGTTGTGGAGGTGAAGGTGGAGGTGGTGTGGATGGATGATGTATCCATGGAAAACCGTTTCTTATCAACTAGACAGCGCTTAGCGGCAAGGCCTGCACTACTCCTTCGTCGTCACTTGAAGGAGATCATTTCAACGGGCTATATTTAGAACCTACTTTTTCTTGTTTTCTAAATCTTCGTCCACTTCGCATGGATCCAAACATCAAGGCAATGGCATAACCCGTTTTTCACACAAGGGAATATTAATCTAGGTATTCAAAGACCTCAAATACTTACCTCACGGTCCCTTGAAGAAGCGTCACTCTGCTTCGCTGTAACTGACTGAGGTGTCAACCGTGAACTCTGTAAAAAATCCTCCTATAACTCGATCAAGCTGATGGTCATCAATGTGCACGATCTTATCTTTAGAGGTTTCCAACCTGCGCACTAGCTCCGGAGTCCACACTATTCGACCATCAAGCCTCCACCTTCCTTGGCCGTATGCCAATTTAGCTATCCACTCATATAATTCAATCGGGAAGGTGCAGAAGAAAATTTCTTGTATTTATGTGTACAAATATCTGTCCAATCATTGTTCTTTTGTCAAGCGAAGATTCCTGTTTTCCTACGTCGTGAATTCATGGATATTTCTATGCAACCACTTCTCAATTTCCTTCTTGGTCAGATTCCAGTGATGCATCATCACACATCCCTTTATGCAGATCCTGGTCCTAGCAACGGAACCATTTGTGGGGTACTGTAAAGTATCGCTTTTTCTCCTCATCTTATTCCTCTTGTGCCGACATTCGAACTCACCTCCTTTGATACAATCGCTATTCCGACAACCAACAAGTCAGTGAGGACCACAACAACGGAACCATTTGTTGGCTTAGTGGGTCTTGACCCAGGTTCAAAGTTAGTTGCGCCAAACAAAACCTTACACTACTAGCCATTTCAGCATCAATCCATGTAGCGTGGACTGAAGTCTCACTTGAGGTAGTATGGGGAGATGTTGGAACCAAGTTTCCGCATCCATAGATGAGTATGAGGTCTTTCTATGACCTAGATCTACCTTCGTGCAAATTTCTAATCCCTTAAGGCTTAGTTCTGTAACTCCCCTCTATCGGCCTCTAAACCTCTGTGAAGGTCTACGACTAGCTTTTGTAGACCTCGAACAAGCAAATTAGCTATTTACGCACACCATGATTACCCTTAGATCAACATTTACTCAAATCTACCTAAGCATTCGATAACTTTAACAGAAAGTGTTATGATCTTCGCGTAATCACTTAACATTAATTATGTTAAGATAATAGGATGGATCAAGTAAATTTGCGCATCAATACATCATTATTTTATAAAGACATTATTTCATCACAACATATATCGCAATCATACATAACATAAGTAAAGAGATAAAACATAGGAATTTCTACAACAATCTTCTTTATTGATCTTCAATATAGGTTTACAGACTCAACACTTCCTTACGCACTTAGCTATAGGGGTTCGCGCACTCAGCTGCGGACACTATTCTAGGCCTCTATGCACTTAGTTGCGGACACTACTCTAGGCCTCTGTGCACTCAGCTGTAGAGCCTTTCCTCTTACTTTCCTGCACTAACCCTCTAGACTCCTTTCATCATACCCATAGACAAAATAATTCTCTCTCTATCTATCTCTGCCTTAGACTCTCTAAGGCACACCTATTTATACAATCCCATGGTCTGCAGACCATGGATAGATCTTCAAAAACTGACTCAAGTTTACATGAATGAGGGTAAAAACCCTTTTTAACTCTTAACTAACTCCACGCTCCACGTCCACAATTTGCGGAGACTTTACAAATTTTTACATCAAAACATGGGCTTTTGCCCCAAAACTGACGCAGGGGACTCCATCCCAACAATACTCAACTCTGGAACTCATGTTACTATTCTTCGGAGAATTCTTAGAGCCCCATGGTGTAAGTGCCCCATCCTCCTGTGCCATAGTTCATTCAAATAGTTTTCCTCACTGCTGCCTGTCGGTGCCATTGGAGATTCTAGCTGTAATTTATACAACCTATTACTTCTACCTCTAATTTGGTCTTTCTTTTTCCAACTCGGGTGTTTAACATATAATTTCTCGTTAATGAAGAAAACATCATATCCCTTGTTTTGAAGTTGAGATACATAGAGTAAGTTCATCCCCAATCCTGGCACATGCAACACATTGGTTCCTTGAAGCCAATCCCCTGCTTCTATTTGAAAGGCTACACTACCTCTTCCTATGGGGGTACATTTTGACTTATTTCCCATGGTGATCTAGAAGTTCATCCTTTCTTCTTGATAATTCAAAAAAAAATTCTCATATTCATGTCATGTGTCAGGAAGCTCCACTATCTATATACCAAACCTCAGAGGAGGCAGAACTCGCTAAGTAAGTGACATCTTCTTCTAGTCTAGAAGCTAACATAGAATAATCATGATCCATGTTCTTCGTGCTCTCTTCTTTCTTTGGAGATCTGTGTGAGCCCATCTGAGTTGATGCCCTGACATCATGCTCCTAACTCATAGCAGATTCTTTAATCCTGTTGCCCGAACCTCGCTCAGAAACCATGTGAAAATTTCTAACACGAATTTCTATTGCCGTAACTGATTTATTTCTCCTACTTATTTTCCAAAATAAGTTATTTACAGAGCCCTTTAGTAAACATTAAAATAAATTCTACATCACTTATCACATAATAGCATAGAGAAAATGACAGTGATATACAAGCACAAGAATCAATCACATCAACACAGTTATTTTTGGACAATTGTCTTCGAAAAAACCCAATGCGGGAAAACCGGTGTAGCAGATGAGGATTTATTTATTAATCTTCAGCTACAATCTATTTACACAGAAAGATTCTATATAATACTGAGATACTTATGAGAGAAACACCTCAGAGAATTTTTCTCCTCCTCCTGGAGAAGTTCTGACTGGGACCATCTACCTTCCTCTGCTTCACTTCTGCGTCAGCCTGTGTGAGGACTGCGTCTCCAGCTGCGTTGTGTCACTGATCTTCCCTCTGCGCTGTCTCTCAGATGCTTTGCGTCACCTCTTCCTCAGTCTTTGACTAATTTTGATACCCTCCTCTTCCTTCACCTTGCTAATCTCATGTTACTGAATATTTGCCTGATGTGTCTCCAAATGACTCTCAAGTCTTCTCTTATACTTTTCTTGTTGATGAATCAATGGCCGAGATTAAGTTCCTAGTCAACGACTAAGATTAAAACAGACTTGATCCTCGTCTCTTAGAAGCTTCTCACCCATATCTTTATTAATACCCATTAATATTTTTATTTTCCTAAGTTTAGACTTAGGAATCCCATTAAAAATATTAATTATTTTAATAACTCATCATTTGGGTGGAATTTCTCCAAACGATTTCTTGGTCTTGGAGATCTCATGAATTTTAGCCCCTCCAGAAAATTTCGAAGCTAAATCACATCCAATGCTACCCAAAATCAACACTAGGCACTACCTTAACCATGACATCATCCCACAAGAGGCCTACATCACCCTTCCAAGGCATGTAGGAGGTACCATCTAGGGCAAGCATTGGTATCAAGGAAGAATGTGCCATCCCTCTCAAGTCATCTTAGTGATAACCATCCTCATGTGGGTTCCAGAACAAGGCAACATCCATCAAATAGGGTCAAGGATAACTTGGGGGTGTCCTGGGTCCATCTGTGCACAACATCAAATAGTCTAATGCCTAGCTTTCAATCTCAATGTTTAGCATCTGGAGGCACATCAAGAGGTGTAGAATCATGTAGAAGTTGCTCAAGGCCCAATGCTAATCTATGGAGGGGAAAGGTTGGGGCCACAAGGTCATATATGTTCTCAGAATGAGGCAAAGCTCCTCCTTGAGGTGTTGGAAAGAATTCAAGCTGTCCTTCTAGGGATCTCTGTTGGAGGTGTGATAGCACTTGAACAAAACCTTTTACGAGTGAGTGAGATCAACATAATTATGGACATAAAACCATTAAAGCATCATAATGGACCATATCTAAAGCTAGAGGCATAGTAATACTTCGCACAAAACTGACCTTCAAATGTCTAACTAGAGATTTGTAAATGAATTATCTTAGTTATGCTAGGGATGATTTAGTCAACAACTCTATTAGGTGTTTCTTGCCTCCAAGGGGAGTGACATGTCCTAGTAGACTCATCAATCCATATGTGTGTGTGATAAGGTGGTCATGGAGTGGGAAAGGATTCAAGGAAGATGTCATAGCCATGAGACTAGCTAATGGAGGTCCAAAATCTTGAGTTTAATTATGTAAGGAGGGAGAAATCGTGGAGGCATGCATTACCCCTTTCCTTGATCTGCTTTTTTCACCCCTCTCGTATGCCATTTACTTTAATGATTTATCTTTCTTTGGTGCACAACTTAAGAGCCCAAGCTTGCTTTTTTCTTTTGCAATACCCTTTAAAGATGTCACAGTTTCTTGCTCATTAGGGTTGGGAAATTTAAGAGTTCGTTTATTTTATATGAAGTTCTTTTTACCACGTGCTAAATAAGTTCCAACCATCTTTTGCATTTTTCATTTTTCATTTTATTTGTATTGTTGCTTTATATGCTTTATCGTTCTTTTAGTTGCATCAACCTTAGGGACCAAGCTTTTGGGCCTTGACTCAAGGATGTAGTTATAGGATGCCAATCCCAATGACTGATGGCTATTAACCCAACGAATGGATATGGATAATCAAGAGAGATGGAAAGTGGTAAGTATGGATTACCCTAGACACACTACATGAATTTCTGGTTCCCTGGTAGTGCCCTTTCTAAACCATAAGGCCTTAGAGGGGGTCCCATTGGACCTAGGTGAAGTGTGGGAACAAGGATACAATCAGTGGTAAAATCAAGTTTGCATTGTGACTTATATTAATATGTTCATAACATCAAATGAAGGCACATGATTGCTAAAATGGTTAAAGTAGTCATTGATAGATGACCCACTTTCCTTCTAGAAGAATGCTAGATGGGAGAGAGCACTCACGAGAGCTATAGGTGGAGAATTCTAGCATAATGCTATCTGAAGACCATCATAGGGCTACTAGATGCTTGTTAATCAAAAAAGGACAAAACATTTCTCCTATGGGTTACCCACTTTTGGTTGGTAAAAGGACCTCACTTTCTTTGTTGCAAAAAATTGAAGATGGACCACAACTTTCCATTTGATCAGAAATGTTTAAAAGAAATGAGAAGCAAAAAGAAAATAGCTTTTGGGGAGGTGTCTTTTGTAGAGTGAAATACTTTTGAGCATTACAAATACCAATCCATTCTTCTAGTCCATGTTTGATGCCATTGGTGGCCTAGGGTTTAGGTATCCTACGTACGAGGAGTTGTGAGGGCCAATTCTTCAAGCAGAAAATAATGACATTGATACTAAATTGGAGAACCTAGAGAAGTCTTGGAAGTCCACTAGATGCACAATGATGTTCGTTGGTTGAATAGATAGAAAGAAGACCTTTCTCAATTCATTTATTGGCACATTATCCTAGGGTTACAATGTTTATTAGATCTGTTAATGCATTGATGCATGTTAAAGATGTTGCATTATTGTGTGAATTATTTTATGGGTTTATCCAAGAGATTGGTGTGCAACATGTTGCACAAGTAATAACAAGTTGCTAATGGAGAGGCACCTTGTAGTGTTTGGACTCCATGTGTTTTCCATTGCATTGATTTGATGCTCAAGGATATGGGCAAAATCTTCTTTATCAAGGTGGTCATTGATAAAGTTAAGAGTGCCACAAAATGCATATATTGACAATGCATTTTTTCTTAGCTTCATGAAGAAAGTCACAAGAATCGTGAGTTGTTGCATCCTACACTCACATGGTTTCTCAACAACTTCCTTTCTCTTCAGTGTATGTTCCATTGTCATTTTGAGGTGAAGCATATGTTTCTTTATGGTGTGATTGAACATTTAGCACAAGATAGGATTTGAGAGCCATTGCTAGACTAGCGTACACTTATTTCTTTTGGGAAGGAGTAGAGGAAGTGTGCATTGTTAGTGAACCTTTGGTAAAGGTTCTATGTTTGGCTAATGACGATAAGCCTGTAATGGACTATTGGTACAAGGTCATGGATAGGGCCAAAGGAACTATTTGAGCTTATTATGTGTGAAAGGGTACCATTGGACATGAAAAATATATGAACAATAGGGATTTGATTGATGACCAATGGAATGGGATGCTCCATTGTTTTGTTCATGCAACAATGCTTGTCCTCAACCCTGCCTTTGCTTACCCCGTGTAATTTTGATTTCTATAGTGAGGTTATGGAAAGGTTCCTTATGTGTCTTCAAAGGATTGTACTTGATCAAGAAACTGACAAAGACAATAATCGTTACATGGAGATGTAAAGGAATGTAAATGGATTATTTGACTTTGACTTTGCTATCCAAGAAAAAGATATTTTGATACCAAGTAAGGCATTATAATTTAAAAATGTTTTTGTGTTTTATTTGCAAGTTAAATGGTGTTATTTACTTCCTATTTTCCATTGTAATAAAATGTAATTTAAGTGTACCATTTTTCTTTATTTGTTGGAAATGGTTGGTGGAAAAATTATGGCATGGAGTTTTTTCATTCCGTGATAAGCCAAACTTGTAATGCTTCAGGTTGCCAGCACGATTGGAGTATATTAAAAAAATTACACACAAAGGAACACAATATGTTTGAGCTTAGCAATTACGAAATTAAACACAAAGGAACACAATATGTTTGAGATTAGCAATTACGATTATATATATTTTTTTGACCTTCTCAATGTATTTATGACCCTCAAGATTTGTTAAATTTATTATGGTCCTCTTACTGGTTAGATTTCAGTGCTGCAATGATGTGGTTTATGTCTGCTACTGTCTCTCATTGTGGGCGAGGGAGTGAGAAATCCCTGATGTGGATACCATAACCTTGGACAACATTAACATTTTGTCTTAATTGAGTGTGGAGTATGAGACTGCCTATTATGGAGGAGGCACCAGAGTGGTAAGAGGAGCAACGGCAGCAGCAAGCATAGTTGGCAGGGGAGGAGCAACAGCAGCGGAGGAGCAACAGCAGCAGCAAGCACAGTTGGCAGGGGAGGAGCAACAGCAGCGGCAAGCACAGGTGGCAGGCGAGGAGCAACAGCAGCAGAAAGAACAGGTGGCAGGGGAGGAGCAACAGCAGCAGAAAGCACAGTTGGCCGGGGAGGAGCAACAGCAGCAAGCATGGGGGTAGAAGAACACTTTGAGAGCATGGAGGATAATATGGCAGCCTCACCACCACCTTCTACACAGATTAATACACCTACACTCACTAACGGCTATCAGATGGAAGATGCAGGATCTTCTAGTAGCAAGTGCTTTTTCCATATCCATGTCCCAATGTGGTCATTTGATGTTGCTGTTGGTTTATATTTAAAAAAATTTGAAAAAATGAATTTCTTGTTTTTTTTTCATGCTCTCCATTGTTTGCCAATTTTTACCGTCTTTTTCCCCGCTATTTCTGTTGTTCCAATCCTTGGTGAGTTTTTACTGATGCCAATGTTCTCAACAATGCGGGGTCATTCAATAATTCATTGTTTTTGGAACTCTCTGGGGTATGGTGTCCGAGAACATGGAAAAAATTTGAGTCTGTTATAGCATATTTATTTGCTTCCTTTTATTTTTCTCCCATATTTTGGAAGATTTGTTTCTTACTTCGTGCCAATCTAAGGAGGTTTCTCCTTGATTGGCTTGAGATAGGGAAGCTTGGTTCTCTTAACTGTCCTTAATGTTATGCTGCCGTGTTATTTTAGATTGTAATCATCAGCATCTATACTTGTTTTGAATTTTTTTTAAATTTCATTGTTGGGATATTATTTTCTATATCATGTGACATGAAGTACTGTACATCTATGTATTCGCTTGACTGGAAGATAAAAATAAAAATTGTCTTTAATCACTTTTATTTGGATGATGCCAAGCATACAATGAAAAAAAGTCTTCAGCACTGATGCACCAAACACCAGAGTCTATATATTCTCAACCACCTCTTTTATTAGCACCAGGGTCAAGTCCCTAGGGGGACAAGGTCCAAGAAGGTAAATTAAGTAGAATCCAACATGGCATCTGCATTTGAAGGTCCAACACATGATGGATTTTGAAAAATAATATATGAAACAGAACAAAAGATACCGGATCCTTGTGAAGAAAACTTTATCACACTTTCTATGGCTAACAGGGAGCAGGAGTCTGTAAAAATGTCTGTTCTGGCAGCACAGTCGGTAATGTAGGTGTAGAAAAGCTGCCACTCCCGTGTATGTGTATCCCGCATCAACTCAGAAACATATTTCTCTATATTGCCTCGAGGAAGGTACGGGCAACAGTCTGGAATCATCAAGGACCATGTCTAAATGGATAAATTCTGACAAGTGCTCCCATTCACCTGAGGAAAATGGGCAGAAGATAATGTGTACAAACTACGAACAAAAGAAAAAAACCATATAATTCACAAAGATCAGAAAAGAAGGGTGAACGAGACCTCAGCAGCCTGTAATGCATCCTTTTGGTGCTTTGAAATGTGAAGATACACTAGGAAGCACTTGCAGAGTATAGAGTTCCATCTTGTAGAAACAAATTTCTCGCAAGAAATTTGTTCTCAATTATTCAGCCACCATAACAGGTTAATTGAACAGTCTAGCAAGCCTAATGTGTCTGGCATTTGTTATTAACCGTATAGATCTATTTTAAATACTGGTTTAAAATAGGTGTAATTTTTTATGAGTCTGCACTGTTTAAATATTTTGTATATATTTTTTATTTGGAGGACATAGCAAAATTTCAACTTTGATGAATGTTACACATCATACTGGATTGTAGAATGAACCTCTAGACTTACTTAGTCTTACAACTATATATCTAAAATTTGTTAGTATTTGTTGTTTTAATAATATGCACCATTATAGAGACTTTACTATTTGTTTTCCTTTCCTTTGATAATAGCTGTATCATCTTACTGCAAATTTCCTAGTTTTCAAAGCAGCTATTTGAATCTAATTATTTAGCCTCGCATGGAAAATGTATTCCATGAATTGCCACTATGACAAGATGATGACATTTCTATTCTTTTTGTGTGAACATTTTGAGTAGATTTATTCGCTTGTGTTCAAATATCGTGTTCTTTCATTGAGGAGAAGTGCAAATCTGGTTGTTACTGTGCTTGTGTTATCTTTTGCACGTAAATCTCATTGAAAGTTGATTACATTTTTTCATAGAAAGTTAGCTACATTTTTTCCTAGAAATATTTGATGGTAAATTAATTAGCATGGTAATTATAATAATTTAAATGTTGATGTTTGTATTTTGGGTAAGTATTCTAGTTGGAGGATGTTTTAAAATTGCTTTTGTTTGGCTAAGAGCTCATCTTCTTCAGACATAAGGAAACGTGTTAACGGCTCAAGAATTAGAGTATCTAGCAAGAGTAAAAGCTTGCTCCCTTATAGACCACCAACGGGTAATTACAAGTGGTGTGGTTTTCCTTCAATAAGAGTAATGAGTCAACTCACATTTGTCGATAGCCACAGATGATGGTTGACCCTATTGTTGGTTTGTCAACTGAATTATAATGGGTTTTCCCACAATTAAAAAAAAAAAAATCTTGGGTAGGTACTTATGCATAGGTTTAACTCTCTAGGCATGCAAAAGTCATCCAAAGTCTCTTTAGCATATTGCTCAATTGTTGAGTAAGTTGCTTTTGTAATTTAGCCTAATTTGTTAGGATATTTAGACACTTAGGGGTTAGTTAAGTTCAACTTGGTTTGATGTGTCTATTAGGTAAAAGTGTATTTTTTTCGTATGCATCGGTTGCATTGTAATCCAATGGTCACAATATGTACTAGACACAAAACTTTAGCATATTGCTCAATTGTTGAGTAACTTGCTTTTGTAATTTAGCTTAGTTTGTTAGAATATTTAGACACTTAAGGGTTAGTTAAGTTCAACTTGGTTTGACGTGTCTATTAGGTAAAAGTGTATTTTTTTAGTATGCATCAGTTGCATTGTAATCCAATGGTCACGATATGTACTAGACACAAAGTGATCTGATGGCTCATATCCTATTCGATACTAATAACTTTGAAGCACATAATTATGTATGTTGACTATTAGAAAAAGTAAATTATTTTCTCTATTGAATATGTTTTAGTTTCAATCGATTATCTCAAGTGGGTTATGATTTGATTTTAACCACCCATCACTTTAGAGATTAGGGTTAGGAATTTAGCTCAATGAGAAATTATAAAAGCAAGGTTAATGAGAGGAGAAGGAACACAAAAATGTGTAAGCACAAGACTTGAGAAGAGACCTCAGTGATTGGGTGGAGGAATTTCGTCCAAGTGTGCCAGTTTTGAGGAAAGTGCAAGGGTGTAGCAAAGGAGATCTAGATTAGCCAAACAAATAAGATCTAGATTCGGAGTTTGAAGATTAAATCTAGATGTAGAGCTTGATCAATTGGGTCAGATGTAGAGTATATTGTATTTGTAAATTTCTCAAAGGGCCATTTTCATAGGAAGGGAGCCTGAGTAGGTTTTGATATTATATTAATGAGTAGTTGATTTGATTGGGTTGATATTTGTGTAATGTGCATGTGTGAGATTGGTTGTTTTGTTTGCTTTTGCTAAATAATTTACGTTAAGATCCAAATTGTGCTTTTATTCAGTGGCTATATAATTTGCTAGGAATTAAATAGTCAGGTTCATGCATTCAAAAGGAAATATAGTATTAAATAATGCTATAATTAATAAGCAATGTTGGACACTATGTTGTATATCCACAATGATGGCTATTGCAGAATTTTACTAGTGCAATGACTAATTGGTAACAAACTATAAGTAATTATGCAACAACCATAGTGAATGAAAGAAAAAATGAAAGTGATAATGCAACAACCATGGTGAGGGAAAGAAAAGAAAAAAAATACAAATCAACAAAAATAGTCTTGATGTAGAGCACAAGTGTGAAGTAAGAGGTAATGATGATGGCCTTACCTTAACTTAGCCATCAAACTAGGGAGCATAACCTCGCATGCCTATAATAAAAAATGAGGGAAATTGAATTTTTGACTCGATGACTCTAAGACCCGATGCCCTCGTAATGAGCCTTACCCTTCTTTATATAGTAATAGAGGGGGGACAAACATTACTGTTATGCTGACCGAAAGGACCTCAAGAATCATTTCATTTTTGTCTTTTTATCAAAGCAACGTCCGCACAAATATTCGGGCCAAGCCGAATTATTGCTTTCGGGTAATGCATGTGATAAATCTTTGAAAGAAAAGATTCTTGTACTAAAACCAGGCCTATAGTGGGCTACACAGTGGATACTTTTGTACAAAAAGCCCACGAGAAAAGACTATGAGAGAATATTTACACTGTGGAGGCTTTTGAACAGTAAAGCCCACGGGAACACTAGCCACAATTAAGCCCTTGTGACTGGTACTTATTCAAAATAAAGAAAAATCAGGGAATCTTTCCCTCTTGTAAAGCAAATCATCACAAGCCTTAGTATATATCCGCCGGACAATCATTGGTTTTCCCAGTATGATCTGATGTTGCACTTTGGTTAGCACGCACCATTCTAAATGATCTACCATATATTCATGGAGAGCATAATTAGTCATGTGGAATGGGTCCCATTCTTTGACTGTCATTTCTCTGACTGTGTTGTAGATGCGATGATAGCAATCTCCAATGTTGTAATCAAAACATTTCTGACAGTGTCTTCTTTGAAATCCTTCATGGTACACAGGATCCATAGCTGTTCTGTTGACTCCGTAATCTGTCCCCCAATTTCTGAACCATTCACATTGCTGATTATTTTGTGAGGCTGCCATTGTGCTGAATTTTAATTTTGTATAGTGGGTATCTATCTTATCATCCACATTCATAAAGTCCCACCATAACTTTTTATAATCCTGGAAATTATAGACTGTGTCTGGGAATATTATTTTTGGGTCATTTCTTGGCCATCTTGCTCCTTGTTGGATGTGTGAAAGATTTTCCCATAAATCTCTTGTACGATAAATACAAAAGTATGCCCCATAGATTCTGGTATTGCTGTCTCCTTGGTGACCAATCCGTCCAATGTCATGAAAATTTGACTCTAATGCCTCTCGTGCTGTCCTTGCATCAGCCTTTGCTTTAGTATAGATCATGTCATGGATCCATTTTCTACCCTTTGGATATATTCTTCTTTCTGGGACATAATGTTGAAGATCTGAATGTGGCTGGAGATCTGCATCAAGAACTTTTGTATTTCGTAATTGCCATGTAGGCTTCCAGCTGTTTTTGTATGTTTCCCAGTCTTGGTTATCTGGGATAGTCCGCAGGACTTCACATTTCTGGCTTGGATCCCACTCAGTGACGATCATCATGACTTGTGCTAAATCTTTTCCAAGATATTCTCTGCTGAGAAAATCAGGGAGGCAATTTTGTTCTCCTTTAATGTGTTCTACAGAGAAGTCAAAATTTGCAAATAATGCTTGCCATCTGGCAAACTTTGCTTCTTCTGGTTTCTTGATGTCTTTGGACAAGACTTTCTTCAAAGCTGAGGCATCTGTTCTGAGGAGAAATGATTTATTAATAAGATAAACTGCAAATTTACTAATACAGTTCCAAGCAGCTTTTACCTCTCTTTCAATAACAGAATATTTCTGTTCAGTTGGGTTCCAGACACCCGAGGCAAACTGAACTACTTGTTCCTCTTCACCAATCCGTTGTTTCAGAATTCCACCCCAACCAATATCACTGGCATCAGATTCTACAATTTTGAAAGCTTCATCATCTGCAATATATAAAATAGGCAATGACTTTACCTTTGCCTTGATGTCTTGAACTG
>APFE031547467.1:2089-49885 GCA_000404065.3 Pinus taeda
AATAGTATTTTATTTAATATTATATAAATTATTAGATAAATATATAATAACACTATATAAAAAATTTTGTTTACTTTTTATTAAGGTCAGTTTAAATTTACTTAGAACTAACAAACATTTTTTTTTTTAATAAATAAAAATGAAAAAATGAAAAAATTATATTGACTCATTACTTTATCTCGGAAAATACATATTTAATTTAATTAATTTAATAATTTAAAAATATATTTATAAAAATAGCAATAGGTTGTTAAAAATCTTAGGCTAATAAGAAGATAAATAAATACCTTACATTCTAAGGGAAGTTCAAAATATCTTTAATTACTCGCTTAAATACATATAATATGCTAGGTTATAAATAAAACAATTTTAATGGTAGGAAAAAAATAATCTTCGAATATAAAGGGAAATAGAGGGGATTAAATTATACCATCAGGGCGATAATTAAAAGGGAAACAAATCAAAACAAGAGAAAAACAGGAAAATATTTTAACAAACCAAGGGAAACAACCCCTAAGGGAAGGAAACAAGAAACACTGAGACCTTACCAAGAAGGGACCACGGAGGCTAGGAAGACAGGGCTGGGACCCAGCAGCTGCTGATCTTCCAACCATCATCCCTATTAAGATTTTTCAGCCTTTTTTCAATTTCCAGGGCCTCTCTAAACTTGCGATGGTGAAACTGAGCAACTTTAGCAATGACTTGAGGCTCTTCGATACACACATGATGCATCATCTTCTCAGCATGTTCAGCCAGGGCTGAGGATTTGGTCCTACCATGCTTCAAGTCAATCGAATGCTTGCTAATCCTTTGATTGATAGAGCGACCTGTCTCACCAATATAAGGAATCCCACAAGAACACAGAATGGCATAGACGCCCTTCATGTCTTTAGGGTCAATAGGATCTTTCACAGACCTGAGGGAGCTACGGATAGTATTAAGAGGTCTAAAAGTTGCGGGTACATCAAACTGTCTCAGAATCCTTGCAATCCTATCCGTGGTCCCTTGGATATAAGGAAGGTTAACCCCCATGGCACGATCACTGGAATCCCTACGGATTGACGACTCCTTCTTAGCCTTGAGGAAGGCCTTTTGACCCAGCTGTCTCTTGTAACCATTTTTCACAAAGACATCTAGGAGATGAGCCTTCTCCCTTTCCAAGCTCTCTTCATCAGAGATTCTAACAGCCCGGGTGGCGAGAGTGCTTAGAACCCTTAACTTTTGAGTTGGGAAATGATGGGAAGAAGTATGCAAGTACTGCTCAGTATGCGTCTTCTTCCTAAACACTTGATGAGAAAAGGAACCATCCACTTTCTTAGAGATGAGAACATCCAGGAATGGAAGACAACCATTGTCTTCTTTTTCCATCGTGAATTTAATGGCGGCGGACTGGTTATTAAGATGATTGAAGAAATGATCCAGCTCAACAGGACCACGAGACCAGACAACATCAGTGTCATCAACAAATCTTTTCCAAAGCTTCGGAAGGAGACGAGAGGAGGCCAAAGCCTTAGACTCAAAATCCTCCATAAAGAGATTAGCGACAACCGGGGACAAGGGGGAGCCCATGGCAACCCCACAAGTCTGCTCATAGAATTCTCCTTCGAAGCTGAACAAGGTGGAGGTAAGGCAAAGCTCAACCAACTTCGCCGTATCATGGTCGGTGAGCTTATAAATCACCTTCATGGCCTCATTGATTGGAATACAGGTGTAAAGAGAGACCACGTTGAAACTTACCAGAATGTCCTTTCATATTAGGTATTAAAATATAGTATTTTTAGAATATGAGGTATAATATATATATCTATATAAATTGATATATATTTATATATAATGGATTAATAATTTAAATAAATAAATGGATTAATTTTAATAAACTAACCATTGATCTGTTTTATTTTTTACCTGGTTAACTTAGCTCCATAAATATAATAGTAATTTAATATTAAATTAGTTAAAGGAAGCTTGACTGGGGTCCTTGAGTTGAAAAGTAGCTGTTAGTCTTTTTAGCCGTTTGAGTCTTTGCTTAGACTATTTAACACGCTAAACTGGATCTGTATCTTCAACTTGTCCTGACGATGAACCACACTAGTTGGTTGGAAACGCGTTGACAAATGATTAATTATGTGATTTCGCTGAAAATTCTCTAAAAAAATTGTTTTTAGTGTTTAGACGAAATGAATGGTAGCATCTCATATTCCATCTAGACATTTTAAGTGGCAAAATAAAAATTGATAAGAAAGCAACTTTCATTTCTTGTTTTTAGAGTTGTTTTGAATCTTGCATCAGCATATATTTGTTGCATTAGGATAGATTTGCATATCTTTTTAGGCATACATAGCTTTTGTGAGTGTGAAGTGTGAATTAACGAAAATAAAAGAAATATTTTTTTAGAAGTTCCTTTGAACCCTGTAGAAATTGCTCTTCATTGAAAAACGAAAACAAGTGCATGTGCATGTAGTTAGGTTTTTATTAATTTCTTTTGCGTCAAAAACACCACTAGTTTCACTTCCGTTATCCTGTGACTTAAAGAACAACCTATTTTAAAATCAAGCGCTAACTAAAATTCACTAAATTTTTTTCTTTTAAGTTACATACACCAACAAGTTTTAGGATTTTAGGGCCTTGGATTAGGCGAGTGGAGAGTTAACTCTCCAAGGCCATTTAAACGTCAAACGTAGGAGTCTGAATAACGAGCGAAAATCCAATAGCGTTAGGAAGACCAGGAAAGCCCCAGATCTGGGAGTTAAGCACGAGGGTCTGTGAAGAAAGGGAAGAGAGATACCCCCTCTCCTACTTGTCCGAACTTACCTCACGACTGTCTGCCTGGCTTCTGCAACGAGTTGGTATCCATAGTTGCTACTCCTAGGGATCTACATAGGTGGTTGTGGAGGGGAATCCCGTGGCACCTGAGGTCGGCGTTGCATCACTCTCGACAGTACTACTGGAGGGAACCCTTGCGAAGCTTGGGGGCTTGCATCGGCGTAGGCTATTGTTTGGAGGTCAGCGTAACTTCCTCTGTTACCTTCGCTGATAGGACTAGACCCTCATCATCCCAGACTATCTTCGGAACGCCCCTTAATTCACTTTCTCGTATTTTGGTGTTCGGTCCTAATCACCCGGAGCGGAAATACTTGGAAGTTGTTTGAATTGCTGTTATCTTTAGGGACTTTATAGTGTGTGCTCTGTGCTCTTAGTTGGCCTAGCTTTCAATTTTTTGAGTCTTTAGTTAGATCTTAACAAGAAATTCAAAGTGGCTGACCGATCACCTAGATGGTCTCGAAGACTTCGTGGTATTTCACCACCAAGTTTAGAGCCTTCTCCTAGAAGGCGCAGAGGTAATACTACTGGTGGGTTTCATCCCACGGCAGTTGACACATCGGGGATTGATCCTCCTCTTGGGGGCATTAGTATTCAAGCAAGGCTTGGCACTTCCCTGGAACAAGAGAGGAACACTCCAGTGCTTTCTCGAGTTTGCTTTCAAGCAGAGAATAACATAGAGGTAGAAGAACTCTCAGAGTCATTAGCGGCTCCGACTTCTCCCCTACCATCTAGTCATCCAGATGTATTACAATACGTTGGGACTCGACACATAGACCGTCAAGTCTAGGTTACGCTGTTATCACTCACGTTGTTCCCTGCTTCCTATAGGGAATACGGCCGAGGTAACCACTAACCAATCTTTTAGTTACAGGTCCTAGCCTACCTATAACCAGAGAGGGCTCTCTCTGTATGATTTAACTTTATTTGGTGGATGATTTTAGGCTAGTTATAGTATGCTGTTTTGTTTGGGTTTGGTGGGTTGGTGAATTCAAACAGAGTTAAGGTATAAATTACAGAACAGTTTGGTCCATTGGGCAATGGATTTCAAGTAGTGTGCTGCTGAAGTAGGTTTTTGAAGGCGGAGTGTTGATGCAAAGCCAAGTAGGCATCTGTGGAATAATTTCTTAGATTATAAAATGAAGTTATGGAATTAGTGACTGAAAGGCAAGTGAGAAGCTTTCACTATGCTAACAAAGGAGAAATGAGAATATTGCTTAAGAGCAGTTAAGAATTCTTAAACAATATTCACAGTGATAGAATCAGTTTAGACATGAGCAATTAAGAATTCATATCCATGGCTAATCCAGAAGAAAACATATTTAAGAAATAGAGATTGAGCATAGGGTGTATTCAAACAAATCCTAAGCTATTCTTTTTCTCTATTTTCTATGATCATGAACATATATGAATTTCGGCATACATAGAAAAACAAGAACACAGTTTAGAATTACTTATTGTTCCAGCAAATGACACAGGAATTCTGCAACACAACAGGGTCATTCATTTCCACCTTCAGACAGCATAAGAACCAGGAACTCCACCAGCCATTTGTATTAGCAAAATGTCTCAAGTATACAATAGAGCTCTTCTGAAAGAGTTTCACTACAACCGACCCTCAATACGTTCTTTGAGGGGATATATATACAAAAATAGGATACAAAATATCTCAATAGTGAGTTATTGTGCAATAAATTGCACCACCAACTCTCTTACAAAAAGTAAATGAAAGAAATAACTACAACATTTAATGTTGAGATGGCATCTATCTTTCTGTCAGACAACTTTTGACTTTTTTGGCTCAGGAAAGTTGGTTGTACCTGTGCCTTTAATTCTTCGTTAGTTGAGCCTGCTGCCTGAGTGCTTTGGTGAGTCACTGTACGGATGCTTCCTGTAATACCTGCGTGCTGATTTGTCTGCTGACCTGTACTGTGACTGAGATCTGAATTTTCACAAAAAGGAATAATATGATGGGATTATCTGGGCATAATTTACAACATTGCCTGCCACGAATCAGCTGGAGGGAGCTGATGTCTCCTTATTTTTACCAGTGTTTCATCTGCTTCTGTGTATCTATAAAAGTTTGGAGGCACCTCAAACAGATGATTTATCTCATGCTCAATAAAAAATAGATTTTCTAATTTGTCATACAGAGACTGCCCAGAGGGAAGCCCTGCTTCTTCTGTGGAGCTGCTGGATGTTGTTATTTGATTCTTAACATAATTGTTGATCCTTGTGATATATTGGTTATATGACAGCAGTTGTCCTGTGCCAGTCACTAGGCTTGGCAGTCCTTTATCCTATAACACTGTCATCTTTGCCCTGAACTCATCAATTTCTGCCTTCATTTCCTGACATTTTCTTTCTAGTGTTTGAGTGAAATTCCTCAAAGTTAGCACTTTCGTAGCTGTCAGGATGGTGTCTGTTCTGTTGTTTATATCTAGAGCTGCCAATTCCTCCCTAGTGTGATTATTGAGGAAATTTATCATCTTATTGGCTTGCTCAGGCATGATTCCTAGTGCTGTTCTGGCTCTTTGTATTTCAACATGAGCCATGCTTATCAGTTCAACTTGTTCATGTATTGCCTGGATTGACCTCCATTGGTCATGGATTGATTGGCCAATTTTGGCCCAAATTATTTTATTGATTTCTGCTAAGGTCTTGCCTAGAAGCAATTCCTTTTCCAAAGTTTTTACTTTGGCCTCCAAGGCCTTTATTTCTCTCTGCTTTTCTGCCACTGTCATCTTGGACTTGTCATCGCTGGCCTCTAGCTTGGCCAGCCTATCCTTGTCTTCATTTATTTTTGTCACTTGAGTTTCAAGCTCTTTGACAGCCTTCATCAGGTCCTCCATACTCATGCTGGATTCTACTGCTGTTGTTGCTTCTTTTGCCTCTGTTGCTGATGTGGCTGTGGTTGGTGGTGGAATGGCAGGAGGGGCTGCTGCTGCTTGTGAAGGAGGGGCAGGGCCAAGAGTTGTAGAAGTTTGAGGAGGCTGGGAGGTTGATTCTCCCTGTCTTCCTTGCCATGCTTTCTCCAATTCTCCTTCCATCTCTAGTATCCTTTGATTCATCTTCATGAGTGAGTCCATGGTGTCATTAAGCTGTTTTTCTTGTGCTAGTTCTACAGTGTCAAGGTGAATGGTTGGAGGCAATTTTGCCTACTTTCTGAGTGCAGCAATATCATCCTCCTTCTTTTTCATAAGGGCCCTAACACCCTTTGGATCTTTTGGATCATTTCCTAGATCAATGATGATGTCTTCCAATGTCTTTATTCTGTTGTCCTTGGCCTAGGAAGACATCCTTTCCAAATCCAACTATGTATTAGTATTTTTCAGTGATTCTTTTAACTGATGGGCCAGCATGGCCCTATCTGCAAGTGTGGCATACACCATTTCTCCAGTCTGTTTGTGCAGCTCTATCTGATCCATGGGGTGTATGTCTTTAGAAAAGACCTCCAAGTTTGTTCTTAAGTAATCTACAGAGGTTTTGGGATGTGGAACTTTAGGTTTTAAATGAGTAAAAATCATTTTGTCCTCCTTTATATCATAGGCAGCCATCAACCTTTGTTTTTTGGAGGGAGTTGCCTTCAAGAATTGATCATAGAGTTGTACTCTCAACAATTCATTTTGTGCCTTGATCTCCATGAAACCCCCTTTGATACCAGCTGGTTGCTTACCCTGTTGCCTTGAGGAGGATACCTCTGTGCCTTGCTGCATGGCCTGTTCCAGCTGAAATGAGCTAGTGGCAGTCTACTGGCTGGATTGTCTTTCTCTGTCTTGGCTTTCTGCCCTTTCCTCACTGATGTCTTCTTCCTCTGTTTCAGGGTCAATTCTTGGCCTCTTGGCCTCCGGTTGCTGTGTTGACCCACTTGGAGGTGTGACCTCCTCTCTATCTCGCTTTTTTCCTCTCTCTTCATTGAGAGGTGTTTGCAAAACTGGGATTTGGGGAGGTCCAGTTTGCTGCAAAGGGGCTTGCCCTTGAGTTTGATCCTTTGAGGTACTGGGCTGCCCTGCCTCTGTCTCTTGCTATTCATCCATTATTTCTTTACCTTTTGCTGTAGTGGTGGTTGTAGATGCTGTTGGGTAGTCTATGCAGCTGCAGCAGTTGATGTGCCTTCTCCTACTTGGGCTGGTTGCTTGAATATGACCTGTTGACAAGAATCCAAGTCAAGAGTTTTCTCTAAATCTTTTACAGTCTACTCCATTTTCTCTTCCTGAGTAAATTCTTCTACTATTGTGTCAGGAACCCATTCATCTTGGTTGGCAAAGTGTTCTATTTGTGGGTATGGGCAGTGTTTATAAGCTAATAGCCTGTACTTGACTCTCCTAGCACTGATAAAGCCTTCAGGGTCATAAGGGACCCACCAGAAGCTCCTTTTGAGTTTAAGCTGTTGCCCCAATATTTGATCAGCTTCTTGCCAACCATCTTTCTTGTTCATCATAAATGGGCCTAGGTGGTCTCTGAATTTTAGATTGGCTTTCTTCTTGGCACTATGGAAGTGTGTAAGGTCAGAATTGATGAGTTGCCTATAGTATTCCAAGGCAAACAACCTCATAGGCACATACCTTGGGAGCCTGTAGGGACAGAGATCACAACCATAGATTCTGATAACTGTGTGATTTTGGTATAAATACCAATCACCTATTTTGTAGTTCTTGGACAGTTGTAAGATTTTCTGCATATCTTTGGACAATCTGGCAGGAGGAGACCTCTTCAAGAGGCATGTAACTGGATAGAAAAATTGGTCAATAAATTCAAAGTAGGAGTAGGGAGAGCTCTAGATTTGATGAAAAATTGAAGACCAGAAGATGACAGATCTCCTCTCACCCTGTGAATCCAGTTTCTTGATGTGGTACTGGAAGCAATCTATCTGATAGTACATGAAGAGGTGGTAGATGTATGATGAATATTTGAATAGTGCTTCCTTGTCCAGCCTTACCAGTTGGTCATGTATCTTATTGGCAATAAACTTGGCATAATTGTATTTTATAGCAGGAGGCTTCCCAAGGCTATATGTAGATAGCATGACCAGCACAGTTTCATCAACATGCTCATTTGTGGTGAACCCCAGCACAGAGGTTAACATGTCCACCAGCAGCTTGCCTACCTCATTGAAATTTTCATATGAAAAAGGAGGTGGCCCAGAAGGTTGGCAGTCTGCCTTCATGAAATTTTTGGCCACTGCAACAATGTCTGTGCTAGAGAGCTTGGAGCCCTCATCCAGCAAGTACTTAATGGAAAATGGGTATAGCAGCTAGGTTTGTTTGTAATTGAGCATCTGATTTATGGAGTCTGGTGTTATGTAGAAGAGGATGCTCCCAGATGGAGACTTTACAGCTCTGAGCTTCTGGTCATAGTTTTCTGCACAGAGGTGAATGACTTCAGGAAAGACATTTACAGATGGCAGGAAGTAGGTGGGTAGATTAGACTCCCAGATGCCATACATGTCACTGTTGTCCAAGTGACTATTCCTTAATTGGCAGAAGGTCTGTAAGTGGTTCCTCTCTACCACAAAATCTACAATGAGGAAATCACTGTCTACAAGTGGCATAGCTTCCAGCTCCTTACTGGGTGGATTGACAGGAGGTTTCATCTTTCATGATTGGCAGTAGAAGGGCTAAATATGTTCATCATTGCAGGCTGCAAAGGTTCCATATTTTGTGTACATACTATGAAAATTAAAAAATGAAAAGAGGGTAAGCCTTAAATGGATAATCAAAAGACAAGAAAATCAAATGGTCAAGAGAAAAATGAAAATGAACCCCAAAACTAAAGACCAGGAAAGTGGCCAGTCAAAATGCCACTACTAGCTTTGGGCAGTATCATACTCTACAAATACTGCTGCTAATCATACTTGATGGATGGCCCAATAGTCTAAACTGGACCATCCCATGTTTAAATTGCTTGTTGCAGAATAGAGAATGTTTCCTGTCCAAACAGCTCAAGCTTGGCAGATGACTAGCTAGGTAGAGAAATGAAGGAGCCCAACTGCTTAATCAGGGTCCTTGGAAGAAATCAGGGTACATTTAGATAGGAGGGCAGTCGAAAGAAAAAGATAACAATCAGGGTCTGCTAATTCAAGTGCACCCACTTCAAGTGAAGAAAAAATGTTAGGATTACTAGGTTGGGTAAGTAGTGCAAGGTTGCAGAAATGAAGGGACATCACCAATTGGCTTATCAAGTACAAGACTCATTCCATTCAGGGTATTGGCATCATAGTAGAGGTTTGAGGACACAACATTGGAAGCATGTCTAATTTCCCCTATTTTACCCAAAACATCATTTACTAACATCCCCAAGGACCTTGAGATCTACTCAAGTGTCCTGTTCCACTTCAGTTCATGACAGAGTACCAGGTCAAACTATGAAGTTCAATCAAGGAAAAGAAGCCACATTTTTTGTGTAAAAGTCTTTACTCTCATTTCATTTATCTTCCATTCCTAAGTTTTACTTCTTAAAACTTAATCTTTTCCCCTACACTCACCTCACAATGTCATATTAACAACTGATATATCATTTTAGCTCCCTAAGTTCCCCTTCCCTAATTCTATAAAGATCTATGAAAAAATTCCCAAAAAATCTGTATAAATACCCTCCCCCTAGCACTATAGCTATATAGCCCTCCCTTGGGGAATATTAACCCATCAGGGGTTAATATTAACCCTCTTTGACCCTAAACTATGGTTTTCAATTAAAATACTTTGGCTAAAAACCAAAAATCCATGGTCCCCGCCCTCATTAACCCCTTTCCCCACTTTTCCGCGCCAAGGTTGGTGTTTGTAATGTTTTTTAATTAAAACATTAATAAACGAAAAACCCGAAATCCTAATGTTAACGACCCCCCGCGCTTGATTTATTTAAATCGATTAAATTAATAGGCGGGTCCCCCTGTTCTAACGCGCCGTCACATCACAATTGCCGCCAGCTGTCCGATCGTGGGCAATGTGATCAAACGACTGGCGGTCATTTTCACACAGAACATGCCCGACCTTTTGCGTCCGAGGGATTGGCGGTATTAGCATCGTACCCTCGCCACGCGTCGGACTCCCGCACTGTTCGGAGCCCCCCCCCCCCTTAAACCACTTACCACCTATGGGGCCTCCGGGGAGACCACTTACCACCCATCCCCCCTCGCTGACGTCACATCCCCGTTAGCGTGACGTCACCTCACCTTTCCGCTACTGCACCTCCATGTCACCTCCACGTTGTCCGTCCACTCGCCTGCCCTACCACCGTGTCACCGCCACATGGCCACCCACGTCAGCTGCCACGTCATCTTGCCGTACCCGGACGCATGATGACATCAGCATGATGTCATCACCAAAAAGGTGCCAAAGGGCCAAAAATGCATAAAAAGATGGGAAATGACCGTTGTTTGTCATTTTCATTCGTCGTTTCCGGAGCACTCTGCATGCAAAAAACGTCGTTCACTACCAAAATCAAGAATTCACCCACCAAAGTTGTTGCCGCCCTCATCATCGACCCAAATACCTGCAAGTGATCCAGCTTGACGCCTCCCGCACCGAGAAATCTAGGTATTTGCCACAGGCGACCTATTTTACCCGCATTTCTCCTATTTTTCTCCTAAATTCCTGTAAATAAACTCTGCAAAAAGATCCTCACATATAAATTGTCCACTAAAACACCCAAGCACCTGATAAATTCCTTGCACCACAAGGCTCTGCAAGAAACCCGTGCCCTTCTGCAAAATTCACCATAAAAACTAATTGGAGAAGCCGAGCTACCAGCTGAAAGCCCATAAAATTGCACATTCATCCCTGTTTTCAAAGTTCCCCCTGAAAAACCAGCTAATTAGCTCAAACACACTCTGGTTTCTTCCAACAGAGTGCCCCACAGTTCATAAAACCTGTAAGAGTTTCCTCATACTCTTAGGGCTGCTCACTGTCAAACACAATTTAGTGGGCATTCCTCAGTCTTTGCACCAATCCTAAGCTCAAGAAAGTATCCAGTTAAAATCAAACATGGCCACTCCATGGATGTTGCTCCTATCGATCCACCCAGTAAGGAGTTGGAAGCTATGCCACTTGTAGACAGTGATTTCCTCATTGCAGATTTTGTGGCAGAGAGGAACCACTTACAGACCTTCTGCCAATTAAGGAACAGTCACTTGGACAACAGTGACATGTATGGTATCTGGGAGTCTAATCTGTCCACCTACTTCCTGCCATCTGTAAATGTCTTTCCTGAAGTCATTCACCTCTGTGCTAGGTTTCACCACAAATGAGCATGTTGATGAAACTATGCTGGTCATGCTATCTGCATATAGCCTTGGGAAGCCTCCTGCTATAAAATACAATTATGCCAAGTTTATTGCCAATAAGATACATGACCAACTGGTAAGGCTGGACAGGGAAGCAACATTCAAATATTCATCATACATCTACCACCTATTCATGTACTGTCAGACAGATTGCTTCCAGTGCCACATCAAGAAACTGGATTCACAGGGTGAGAGGAGATCTGTCATCTTCTCGTCTTCAGTTTTTCATCAAATCCAGAGCTCTCCCTACTCCTACTGTGAATTTATTGACCAGTTTGTCTATCCAGTTACATGCCTCTTGAAGAGGTCTCCTCCTGCCAGATTGTCCAAAGATATGCAGAAAATCTTACAGTTGTCCAGGAACTACAAAATAGTTGATTGGTATTTATACCAAAATCACACAGTTATCAGAATCTATGGTTGTGAGCTCTGTCCCTACAGGCTCCCAAGGTATGTGCCTATGAGGTTGTTTGCCTTGGAATACTATAGGAAACTCATCAATTCTGACCTTACACACTTCCATAGTGCCAAGAAGAAAGCCAATCTAAAATTCAGAGACCACCTAGGCTCATTTATGATGAACAAGAAAGATGGTTGGCAAGAAGCTGATCAAATATTGGGGCAACAAATTAAACTCAAAAGGAGCTTCTGGTTGGTCCCTTATGACCCTGAAGGCTTTATCAGTGCTAGGAGAGTCAAGTACAGGCTGTTAGCTTATAAACATTGCCCATACCCACAAATAGAACACTTAGCCAACCAAGATGAATGGGTGCCTGACACAATAGTAGAAGAATTTACTCAGGAAGAGAAAATGGAGTAGACTGTAAAAGATTTAGAGAAAACTCTTGACTTGGATTCTTGTCAACAGGTCATATTCAAGCAACCATCCCAAGTAGGAGAAGGCACATCAACTGTTGCAGCTGCACAGACTACCCAACAAGCATCTACAACCACCACTACAGCAAAAGGAAAAGAAATAATGGATGAACAACAAGAGATAGAGGCAGGGCATCCTAGTACCTCAAATGATCAAACTCAAGGGCAAGCCCCTTTGCAGCAAACTAGACCACCCCAAATCCCAGTTTTGCAAACACCTCTCAATGAAGAGAGAGGAAAAAAGCGAGATAGAGAGGAGTTCACACCTCCAAGTGGGTCAACACAGCAACCGGAGGCCAAGAGGCCAAGAATTGACCCTGAAACAGAGGAAGAATACATCAGTGAGGAAAGGGCAGAAAGCCAAGACATAGAAAGACAATCCAGCCAGCAGACTGCCACTAGCTCATTTCAACTGGAACAGGCCATGCAGCAAGGCACAGAGGTATCCTCCTCAAGGCATCAGGGCAAGCAACCAGCTGGTATCAAAGGGGGTTTCATGGAGATCAAGGCACAAAATGAATTGTTGAGAGTACAACTCTATTATCAATTCTTGAAGGCAACTCCCTCCAAAAAACAAAGATTGATGGCTGCCTATGATATCAAGGAGGACAAAATGATTTTTACTCATTTAAAACCTAAAGTTCCACATCCCAAAACCTTTGCAGATTACTTAAGAACAAACTTGGAGGTCTTTTCTAAAGACATACACCCCATGGGTCAGATAGAGCTGCACAAACAGACTGGAGAAATGGTGTATGCTACACTTGCAGACAGGGCCATGCTGGCCCATCAGTTAAAAGAATCACTGAAAAATACTAATACACAATTGGATTTGGAAAGGATGTCTTCCCAGGCCAAGGACAACAGAATAAAGACATTGGAAGACATCATCATTGATCTAGGGCATGATCCAAAGATCCAAAGGGTGTTAGGGCCATTATGAAAAAGAAGGAGGATGATATTGCTGCACTCAGAAAGCAGGCAAAATTGCCTCCAACCATTCACCTTGACACTGCAGAACTAGCACAAGACAAACAGCTTGATGACACCATGGACTTACTCATGAAGATGAATCAAAGGATACTAGAGATGGAAGGAGAATTGGAGAAAGCATGGAAAGGAAGACAGGGAGAATCAACCTCCCAGCCTCCTCAAACTTCTACAACTCTTGGCCCTGCCCCTCCTTCACAAGCAGCAGCAGCCCCTCCTGCCATTCCACCACCAACCACAGCCACATCAGCAAAAGAGGCAAAAGAAGCAACAGCAGCAGCAGAATCCAGCATGAGTATGGAGGACTTGATGAAGGCTGTCAAAGAGCTTGAAACTCAAGTGATAGAAATAAATGAAGCCAAGGATAGGCTGGCCAAGCTAGAGGCCAGCTATGACAAGTCCAAGATGACAGTGACAGAAAAGAAGAGAGAAATAAAGGCCTTGGAGGCCAAAGTAAAAACTTTGGAAAAGGAATTGCTTCTAGGCAAGACCTTAGCAGAAATCAAGAAAATAATTTGGGCCAAAATTGGCCAATCAATCCATGACCAATGGAGGTCAATCCAGGCAATACATGAACAAGTTAAACTGATAAGCATGACTCATGTTGAAATATAAAGAGCCAGAACAACACTAGGAATCATGCCTGAGCAAGCTAATAAGATGATACATTTCCTCAATAATAACACTAGGGAGGAATTGGCAGCTCTAGATATAAACAGCAGAACATACACCATCCTGACAGCTAAGAAAGTGCTAACTTTGAGGAATTTCACTCAAACACTAGAAAGAAAATGTTAGGAAATGAAGGCAAAAATTAATGAATTCAGGGCAAAGATGACAGTGTTACAGGATAAAGGACTTCCAAGCCTCGTGACTGGCACAGGAAAACTGCTGTCATATAACCAGTATATCACAAGGATCAACAATTATGTTGAGAATCAAATAACAGCATCCAGCAGCTCCATAGAAGAAGCAGGGCCTCCCTCTGGGCAGTCTCTGTATGACAAATTAGAAAATCTATTTTTTATTGAGCATGAGATAAATCATTTGTTTGAGATGCCTCCAAACTTTTACAGATACACAGAAGCAAATGGAACACTGGTAAAAATAAGGAGACATCAGCTCCCTCCAGCTGATTGGTGGTAGGCAATGCTGGAAATTCTACCCAAGTAATCCTATCATATTATTCCTTTTTGTGAAAATTCAGATCTCAGTCACAGTACAGGTCAGCAGACAAATCAGCACGCAGGTATCACAAGAAGCATCCGTATAGTGACTCACCAAAGCACTTAGGCAGCAGGCTCAACCAACGCAGAATTAAAGGCACAGCTACAGCCAACTTTCCTGAGCCAAAAAAGTCAAAAGTTGTCTGACAGAAAGATAGCTGCCATCTCAACATTAAATGTTGTAGTTATTTCTTTCATTTACTTTTTGTAAGAGAGTTTTTGGTGCAATTTATTGCACAATAACTCACTATTGAGATATTTTGTATCCTATTTTTGTATATATATCCCCTCAAAGAACGTATTGAGGGTCGGTTGTAGTGAAACTCTTTCAGAAGAGCTCTACTGTATACTTGATACATTTTTCTAATACAAATGGTTGGTGGAGTTCCTGGTTCTTATGTTGTCTGAAGGTAGAAATGAATGACCATGTTGTGTTGCAGAATTCCTGTGTCATTTGCTGGAACAATAAGTAATTATGAACTGTGTTCTTGTTTTTCTGTGTATGCCAAAATTCATATATGTTCATGATCATAGAAAATAGAGAAAAAGAATAGCTTAGGATTTGTTTGAATACACCCTATGCTCAATCTCTATTTCTTAAATATGTTTTCTTCTGGATTAGCCATGGATATGAATTCTTAATTGCTCATGTCTAAACTGATTCTATCACTGTGAAGATTGTTTAAGAATTCTTAACTGCTCTTAAGCAATATTCTCATTTCTCCTTTGTTAGCATAGTGAAAGATTCTCACTTGCCTTTCAGTCACTAATTCCATAACTTCATTTTATAATCGAAGAAATTATTCCATAGATGCCTACCTGGCTTTGCATCAACACTCCACCTTCAAAAACCTACTTCAGCAGCACACTACCTGAACTCCATTGCCCAATGGACCAAACTGTTCTGTAATTTATACCTTAACTCTGTTTGAATTCACCAACCCACCAAACTCAAACAAAACAGCATACTATAACTAGCCTAAAATCATCCACCAAACAAAGCTAAATCATAAAGAGAGAGCCCTCTCTGGTTACAGGTAGGCTAGGACCTGTAACTAAAAGATTGGTTAGTGGTTACCTCAGCCGTATTCCCTATACGAAGCAGGGAACAACATGAGTGATAACATCAATGGCGACTCCACTGTGGACTTATTTCAAATTACCAATTGCAAGGAAATAAGCTTCCTATTTAAACCTTCTCATACAACACCAAGGAAACAAAACTCAGAAGCTGGCTCCAAAGAAGAAATCTCGTTACACTAGGTCCAACCCTGACCCCAACCCCCCAACTGTCTTTGAAAACCCCAATTTAATCCCCAAGATCTTAAAGAAGCAAGAGCAGCTAGGAGAACTCTTAGACTCAGATATAGAACCAATCCAACAGAGTTATATTCCTACTCCTGTCAAAGCATCAATTCATCCTCACATAACCCCTACTTATCCTAGTTCCTCATCCACTTCCCAAGGTAGTTTCCCCACTCCTCCATCCCCAACACACTGTACTCCTATTATCCCTGTTGTTCCAGCTGTTCCACTCCTTCTTGCTATCCCTTTTATCCCTGCAAATTTGGCTAGATATGCTCCTTTACACCTACCTGCAAATCCAGGGGCAATGCCCCAAGACTATCAAAGAAAAATCACTTACTTTGATGGTACTGTCACTTATACAGCCCAACAACACACCAAGAGAATGCAGGACTATTTTGAGAACTATGAGATAGATGATGAAGATGGAAGAATGAAAATTTTTGTGCAAAGTTTGACAGGGGATGTAAGGAACTGGTTTAGGTCTCTAGCTACAAATTCTATACTCAATCCTGATGCCTTATACCTAAGTTTTTTAAACAGATGGGAAAAGAAGAAAGACCCTCTACACATACTAACAGAGTATGATAACTTGAAAAGGGGTCCACAAGAAACAATTCAAGATTACTGTGCTAGGTTCAACAATGTATATAACGCCATCCCTCAGAACTTGAGACCTCCACCTGATCTGACCTTGATCAAATTCCTTGATGGATTTGATCCAGATATGGAATATCAATTAAGAGAAAGAGCACCTCCAAGTCTTTCACACATGTAGAATATAGCTGTAAGTGTGGCGGCAAACCTGATTACCAAGAGAACCAAAGCAAAAAATGAGAGAAGAACAACATTTAAAGAGGAACCCTCAACCTTTGACCAAAAGCTAGATGCAATTATGAAGGGTATGGAGAGGTTGGGGGATAGAGTTGAGACCATGGAGAGAAAGTCCTCTTGGGAAGGGCAAACAAGCAACACTACTAGGAATCCCAATTTTAGAAAAAACCAAAACCCAAATGCTGGGAGGACTGGTCCTGATCAGAATATCAGACCTCCATTTCAAGAAAACTATGCAGAGGCCTCAACCACTAGTGAACAAATAGAAGATCCCCACATCAATATAATGGGTTTGGACAGTGAACAACAAGTATTCTTAACACAAGATGATCAACAAGCCCAAGAATACAAGCAATTCCAAGCAAAATCTGGTGAGTCATTTGATTTCAGAGAAGGGTATGACACAACAGTCTATGAAGTACACAAACAATACAAGTTAAGAAGTAGAACCATAGATGTACTTGAGAATACCAAACAAAAAAACACCAAACTGCCCAAAAAATCTAGTGATAAAGTTGTCTTAACAGAGTCCTCAGATAAAAAACTCCAAAGGGAGGTCACAGTGGAATATGTATCTGATGTACAACCTCCAGTAAAACCTACATCTACACCATTTCTTCCAATAGAAATCTTGGGCAGACCTCTAGAAAACAAACTCAATCCAAGCATACTCCAAAACAGTGTACCTGACCAGGACAAGGTCACCCAAAATTTAGCAGAGAAAGAAAAACTTGTTGCTCACAATATAAAAGTTCAGATGGAAAAACCTTTCAATCTTGAGACAGGAATTGGTAAACTAAAAATAGAAATTCCTCTTTCAGAACTAGCCAAACATAAGTTCTTCAGACAACAAATCAATAGATCATTACAAGTACCAGAAAATAGGGATGCAGTTAATATTCTGGATGATCAACTAGAGCTGATTTTTGGCTCAGAAGTCAATGGCAAATCAGTGGATGGAGGGACTCCTCCATTCTATGTAAGCCTAAACATTCATGACAAAGTACTACACAATGACATGTTTGACTCAGGGGCCTCTCATAACCTAATGCCCAAATCAGTAATGGAAAAACTTGAATTATATATCACCAGACCCTATAAAGATTTGTTTTCATTTGATTCCAGCCAGGTGAGATGTTTAGGCCTGATCAAAGACCTTTGTGTATCCCTAGTCCAATATCCAGCCAAAACAATTTTAATGGATGTAGTAGTAGCTGACATTCCACCTAAATATGGTATGCTCTTATTAAGATCATGGGATGCCAAACTCCAAGGATCTCTGCAACTAGACATGTCATATGCCACAATCTCCGTCTTTGGCCAACTAAAGAGACTGTACCGAGAAACACTAATGAAATATGTGGTCAGTAGTCAGGAGAAGCCCCAAAACTTCCCAATCTACTCCATTCATTCAGACATGGACTCATTCATATTGTACAATGCTGATAGGAGTCCCAAAACTGAGGTCAAGCTCCTAGAAACAACAGAAACGAGGCACATGAATGAACATTCCACAGCTTTAGATCAAAAGACCACTAATGTGATCAAACCAACACAGTCTGCTGATATATTACAAGAATCACCAAAACTAGACCAGCCCACTGAAAAAATCTGTAAATCCATTGAAAGAAACATTGGTCAAGAGATCTTGTGGTGTTTAGAATTTGATGGGTCAGTAAATAAGATAGGAGTAGGAGCAGGGGTCTGGATACACAATACTCAAAATGACCATGCTCTAGGTCATGCATATAGGCTTAACTTCAGATGTACAAATAACATGGCTGAGTATGAAGCCCTTCTACTAGGTCTCAAACTGATTAACAGTCTAGGAGTGACCAAAGTTTCTATACTGGGTGATTCAGACCTAATTATACAACAGATAAAGGGAACTTTTGTCACAAATGTTCCCAGGTTAAGGTCTTATAAGATAGCAGTGATAGACTTGCTCAACAGCTTCTTGGAATATAAGCTCACCAAAATACCTAGGAGCCACAACTTGCATGCTCATAGTTTGGCAACTTTTGCAAGCACCTGTAAACTTCCTTTTGGGCCCAACCACCAGTTCACTGCTGAGATTAAACACAGGCCTTCTGTCCCAGACAATGTAGATAATTGGAAAGTATTTGAGAATGATACTCAGATAAACAATTTTTTGACCATGAAGGAGGAATTCTCAAACTTAAACATTGGCACAAGCATTAGGGATGACCAGCACCAAATTGATGAACTGAACACAAGTATATCAGCTGAAACAATAGATCTGATATTACATCCTACAACATTTGACTCTGCCAATTTACAGAAATTAAACTAGCAGATCTTGATGAAATTATTGAAGAAGAAACTGAAGTAATTCAACTAAAGGATAATTTCTTGCCCACAGGTCTTACTCCTTTAGAAGACATTTTTGATTCAAATGATCTCCCTAAGAAACCAAAGATGCAACCCATTAATGCAGAAATAGAGGAGTGTGATATTGGGACCACTGAAAATCCCAAAATGGTAAAGCTTTCTAGAACCTTACCTCTGGATAAGAAATCAGAATATATTAAACTGTTCAAAGAATTTCAAGATGTGTTTGCCTAGAGTTATCAGGACCTTAAATCCTATGATACTACAGTTATCCAGCACATAATACCCCTGAAAGAAAAGCAGAAACCCTTTAAACAGAAACTGAGAAGAGTGAATCCAGTCCTTCTTCCCCTAATTGAAAAGGAAGTAAAACGAATGTATGAAGCTGGGATCATTGCACCTATAAGATTTTCTGAATGGATTTCTAACCTTGTACCTACAAGAAAGAAAACTAGGGAGATAAGACTTTGTGTTGATCTGAGAAATTTAAACAAAGTCTCTCTCAAAGACCACTACCCCTTGCCAAAAATGGATCACATCTTACTAAGGGTAGTGGGAGCTTCAAGGATCTCACTACTGGATGGCTTCTCAGGATTCAATCAAATTTCAGTTCACCCAGATGATCAAGATAAAACAGCTTTCACCACACCTTGGGGAACTTTCAAATATGTCAAAATGCCTTTTGGACTCAAGAATGTTGGAGCCACATTTCAAAGGGCAATGGACATAACGTTTGCTAAAGAAATCCATGATTTCTTAGTCATATACCTTGATGATCTAACAGCCTTCTCAAAATCAGACCAAGAACATTTAAAACACCTCAGAAAAGTGTTCTTGATTTTCAGAAAGTATGCCATTTCTTTGAACCCAAAGAAATCACTATTTGGCCTGGAAGAAGGCAAACTCCTAGGTCATATAATTTCAAAAGATGGAATACGAATTGACCTGATAGGATTCAAGCTATACTTCAGGTCCCCCATCCAAGAAACATCAAAGAATTACAAGCCTTTTTAGGAAAGATTAATTTCCTAAGAAGATTTATTCCTAACTTGGCTAAGCTAATAAGATTGTTGAACAATATGCTCAAGAAAGATGCCAAGGTCAAATGGACAGTTGAGGCTAAACAAGCTTTTGAAGAAATCAAGATAGCTTTAACAAAGACACCTGTTCTTACAAGCCCTAGTTTTGATAGAGATTTTATAATCTTCTCCTTTGCTTCTAAACATACAATTGTTGTTGTCTTACTGCAAAAGGATGACTTGGGATGTGAAAAACCTATTGCCTTTTTTAGTAGAGCCCTTAGGGATGCCCCACACAAGTACCAGATCATGGAAAAGCAAGCCTATGCCCTTGTCAAAGCCATAAAGGATTTCAGAATTTACATCCTGTACTCTCACATAGTGGCATATGTGCCCAATGCAGTAGTCAAAGACATTTTAACTCAAGAGGGAATTGAAGGCAAGAGGGGCAAATGGATTGCCAACATTTTGGAATATGATATAGAAATCAAACCAACAAAACTTATAAAAGGATAAGGGCTAGCTAAAATAATGACTGAAACTAATTTCCAAGCCCTTGACATCAATGAACTGGATAACGAACAGGAGATGGCGACTCCACAGATCAATCAAGCCTTTTTACAATCACCTTGGTATGCTGACATATGTTTTGTATTATTAAACCTGCAAGCTCCTCCAGGGTTATCCGGAACCAAAAAGAGATTTCTAAAATTGAAAGCTTCAAAATTTTGTATCATAGATAATGTTTTATTTTGGAAAAATCATGAAGGTGTCCTACTTAACTGCCTAACTTCAGATGAAGCTGATGTCCTTAGAGAATTTCATGCAGGAGATTATGGAGGGCACTTATATTGGAAATCCACAGCTGATAAAATCCTGAGGGTTGGATTTTATTGGCCCTCCCTATTTACTGATTCAAAAAAGTTTGTAATATCATGTCATAAATGTCAGATCTTTGAAGGGAAGAAAAAGTTACTTCCCTTACCCCTCAAGCCCATTTCAACTGAAAAACGATTTCAAAACAATGGGGCTTAGACTTCATTGGGGAAATTCACCCTTCATCCTTAGGCCAGCATAGATGGATCCTGACAGCTACTGATTACTTCACCAAATGGATAGAGGCCATACCTTGTAGACAAGCAAATGACTCAATTATCGTACAATTCCTAGAAACTAATATCTTGTCTAGATTTGGCTGCCCAGAGAAAATCATAATAGATAATGCAACTGCCTTTAAATCCAAGAGAATGATCAGCTTCTGTCACAAATATCATATCACCCTAGGTCATTCAACAACCTATTACCCTCAAGGAAATGGCCTAGCTGAGTCCTCCAATAAAAGCCTCATCAACATCATTAAAAAGGTCTTGGAGGAGAACAAAAAGAATTGGCATAAAAAGCTGGTGAATGCACTATGGGCAGATAGGTTGACCACCAAAAGATCTATTGGTACTAGCCATATGAGTTGGTGTATGGCCTGGAAGCTGTGTTCCCATCATCTCTTGGGATCCCTGTGATCAAATTGCTGCAGGAAATACAGGCTGAACCCAATGATATCCAGAGGAGGATCAATCAAACAATTCACTTATAACAAACAAGGGAAGAAGTGTATCAGAGAACCCAGGTTCTACAAGAGAAACTAAAAAAGGTGTTTGACAAAAGAACAAAAACTGAAGACTTTTTCATAGGGAACAAAGTATTGAAATGGGACTCTAGGAGGGAAGACAAAGGAAAGCATGGCAAATTTGACTTTCTGTGGAAAGGACCATTTGTAATTCAAGTTGTGCAAGGCAATAACACCTTTTTTCTAAAGAGTCTGGATGAGTCAAATAATGATGAAGGCTGTCAAAGAGCTTGAAACTCAAGTGACAGAAATAAATGAAGCCAAGGATAGGCTGGCCAAGCTAGAGGCCAGCTATGACAAGTCCAAGATGACAGTGACAGAAAAGAAGAGAGAAATAAAGGCCTTGGAGGCCAAAGTAAAAACTTTGGAATAGGAATTGCTTCTAGGCAAGACCTTAGTAGAAATCAAGAAAATAATTTGGGCAAAAATTGGCCAATCAATCCATGACCAATGGAGGTCAATCCAGGCAATACATGAACAAGTTGAACTGATAAGCATGGCTCATGTTGAAATACAAAGAGCCAGAACAACACTAGGAATCATGCCTGAGCAAGCCAATAAGATGATACATTTCCTCAATAATCACACTAGGGAGGAATTGGCAGCTCTAGATATAAACAGCAGAACAGACACCATCCTGACAGCTAAGAAAGTGCTAACTTTGAGGAATTTCACTCAAACACTAGAAAGAAAATGTCAGGAAATGAAGGCAAAAATTGATGAATTCAGGGCAAAGATGGCAGTGTTACAGGACGAAGGACTGCCAAGCCTAGTGACTGGCACAGGACAACTGCTGTCATATAACTAGTATATCACAAGGATCAACAATTATGTTGAGAATCAAATAACAGCATCCAGCAGCTCCACAGAAGAAGCAGGGCCTCCCTCTGGGCAGTCTCTGTATGAAAAATTAGAAAATCTATTTTTTATTGAGCATGAGATAAATCATCTGTTTGAGGTGCCTCCAAACTTTTACAGATACACAGAAGTAGATGAAACACTGGTAAAAATAAGGAGACATCATCTCCCTCCAGCTGATTGGTGGAAGGCAATGCTAGAAATTCTACCCAGATAATCCCATCATATTATTCCTTTTTGTGAAAATTCAGATCTCAGTCACAGTACAGGTCAACAGACAAATCAGCACGCAGGTATCACAGGAAGCATCTGTACAGTGACGCACCAAAGCACTCAGGTAGCAGGCTCAACCAACGCAGAATTAAAGGAACAACTATTGCCAACTTTCCTGAGCCAAAAAAGTCAAAAGTTGTCTGACAGAAAGATAGCTGCCATCTCAACATTAAATGCTGTAGTTATTTCTTTCATTTACTTTTTGTAAGAGAGTTGGTGGTGCAATTTATTGCACAATAACCCACTATTGAGATATTTTGTATCCTATTTTTGTATATATATCCCCTCAAAGAACGTATTGAGGGTCGGTTATAGTGAAACTCTTTTAGAAGAGCTCTATTGTATACTTGAGACATTTTGCTAATACAAATGGCTGGTGGAGTTCCTGGTTCTTATGCTGTTTGAAGGTGGAAATGAATGACCCTGTTGTGTTGCAGAATTCCCGTGTCATTTGCTGGAACAATAAGTAATTCTGAATTGTGTTCTTATTTTTCTGTGTATGCCAAAATTCATATATGTTCATGATCATAGAAAATAGAGAAAAATAATAGCTGAGGATTTGTTTGAATACACCCTATGCTCAATCTCTATTTCTTAAATATGTTTTCTTCTGGATTAGCCATGGATATGAATTCTTAATTGCTCATGTCTAAACTGATTCTATCACTGTGAAGATTGTTTAAGAATTCTTAACTTCTCTTAAGCAATATTCTCATTTCTCCTTTGTTAGCATAGTGAAAGATTCTCACTTGCCTTTCAGTCACTAATTCCATAACTTCATTTTATAATCTAAGAAATTATTCCACATATGCCTACCTGGCTTTGCATCAACACTCCGCCTTCAAAAACCTACTTCAGCAGCACACTACTTGAACTCCATTGCCCAATGGACCAAACTGTTCTGTAATTTATACCTTAACTCTGTTTGAATTCACCAACCCACCAAACCAAAACAAAACAGCATACTATAACTATCCTAAAATCATCCACCAAATAAAGCTAAATCATACAGAGAGAGCCCTCTCTGGTTACAGGTAGGCTAGGACCTGTAACTAAAAGATTGGTTAGTGGTTACCTCGGCCGTATTCCCTATAGGAAGTAGGGAACAACCTGAGTGATAACATATGCTACGCGCTTACCATCGATGACCATTACTAGAAGCATGGCTTCTACTACAAGTGCTACAACTATGCAGACTCCAACATTGGTACAAGGGGGAGGAACGATTTCCATCTCCTCTGTTCTTTGTTTGGATCTTTTGCTAGCACATCTTTAGTTGGGTCTACCTCCATTCCATCCACGAGTGGAAATTCCCAAACCAATGCTTTTGGTTCTGGATTCTTCCCATTTGGCACCCATTCACAGGGTATTCCTTTAGTTCCGTTTAGTGCCGCCACATCCATGATGAGTGGATTGGCTTCATTCCAGGGTTTTCCTTTCAGAAGTGGTCATATACCACATTCCAACCCGGCGATAGGATCCATGCCTTTTTCTTCTATAGGACAAAGCAGCAATCCTTTCCAAGGTTGGAAATACCCTGGGGTTAGTGGCGCAGGAACTGGGAATCTATTTTTCAGCCAATAAGGGAATAGGCCATACACCACAGTTAGTTTGTTCCAAAGTATTCATCCCTTAGCTTCGGCTTAGAAACCGTATCAGGGGTTATCAACTCCTTATAATCCTTTAGGAGGAAACTCTGTTGGTTATGGTGGTTATGTAGTTGGAGTTGGTCAAACTCCAAATTTTGTTGGATCACAAGGCTTGCCTTTTGGTTCATCCGGTTCTGCTGGGTACTTCGGGCAGCTTAGTGCCTTCCAAAATCCAGGTCAATCTTTTCAGAACTTTGGGAGTTCCGCCCAGTCTGGGTGGAATCCCCAAGGTCCTCCGAGGCTTCCATTTCTGGCAACACTGAATTTGCCAGATCTCACTAAGTTAACAAACGATCCAATCAAGTACAATCTAGCCTGGCCTCTGGTCCCAACCAAACTCCCTTCGGACATTCCAAAATTCGAAGGGAAGAGCGGTGAAGACCCAGGCAACCATGTAACCACATTCCATTTGTGGTGCTCATCTAACTCCCTTATCAATGAGTTGATTAGGTTGAGACTTTTTCAATGCACCTTGACTGGTAATGCGGCCAAATGGTATATAGAGTTGCCAGGGGGCAGCTTTACATCTTTCGCTGACTTAGCCAATATTTTCTTAAATCATTTTTAGTTGCATGTCCGTTATGATGCCGGAACTGAACTATTGGCCACTTTTTGTCAAGATAAGGAAACTCACATTTCTGATCATATTCAGGAATGGAGACAGAGAAAGAGGCTCATTAAAGCCGAAATCCCTCCGGAGTACCATCTCGAATGGTTTTTGAAATCTTTAATACCTGAGATCTCCAAGGATGTCTCCATGTCTGGAGTCTATTTTGAGGAGCAAGCCATTTTTAGGGCCCAGCAATTAGAATTGATCTACTCTCAGTCTGGAATCCTAAAAAAATACTTGCCAGATGCTCCTGGGTCTAAGGTCAAGATAGCTAAGTCGAAGCCAGGTCCCCACGTGGATGGTATCATTGGGTCGATAGACACGAATGCAGTGAACTTGTTGAACCAATTGCAGCAGTTGTCTTTACAAACTGCTTCTAACAACCAAGTCACATCATCTAACCCTCTGGTTTCCCAAACCTCTTCGATTAATGCCGTCCAATTTGATAACCCCAAAGGAAATCAAAATTCCAACGGGAAAAAGAAAGGACGAGGTAAGAAAAATAACCAGGATGGGAAGGCTAACACAAATAAATCTGGCAATAATGCTGGTGGTGGTAGAAATGAGTCTAAAAAGAAAGTTAAGTTTCCATGCAAGTTGTGCAGTGGAGACCATTTAACTCATCTTTGCCCCAAGATTGAAGATGCTCAACACTTGTTAGGGCAGCAAGGGACTTCTAGTTCTCAAGTTGTGTTAACCAACCCTTTTCCCCAAGGGCAACAACTTCTTGCTGGCGTGAGCTCAAACCCTGGAACTTCCATAGGGGGCAACCAGGAAGGGGACAAGTCATCAAATGTTTTCATGATGGGTTCTCACGCTAATGTGGCCACATGGTCACGCGATAGTGGTGAAGGTGAAACTTCTAAGGGTAAGTCAGTTCCTGAAACTAACAACCCACTTCATATTGAGTGACCTTCTGTTGAGACTATACCACGGGTACTGAAAGGTTCCGCTAAACGCGCAACTATCAACCCTAATATTAGGGCAGCCCAGAATTACTCCATTGTTGAGGATCTGGCTCAGAGTCCATGTGCTATGTCCACTTTATAGGTTCTCCAGTCATGTCCTGCTCAAAGAAGTGCCTTGCTATCGGCAATGGGGGCAGTGGATCCAAGTAATTCCTTAGCTCTCACTTTTGATATGAATAATGTCAAAAAGAGACTTCCTCATCACATGGCTTTCTAGATAAAGTTTACCTACCAGAAAATGAATATTTTTCGGACGGTTATAGATGAGGGAGCTTCCACGTGTTTCATGTCTATGTCATGCTGGAAGGCCATTGGATCACCATCGGTTGTTCCTTCACCCACCCTCCTGACAACGTTTGATGGTCATTCTCATAGGCCATATGGGATTATCCTGAACTTTCCTATATGTGTTGGAGGGAAGGTCGTTAATATTGAAGTAGAAGTCATAGATGCTAACCTAGACTATAATCTCCTCTTAGGAAGGAACTGGGTATACGAAATGGACGTCGTTGTTTCGACTATGTTTCGTGTCATTTGCTTTCCTCATGAAGGGAAAATCATTAAGGTTGATCAATTGGATTATTCTCCAGTCGATCCTCGAACAACTTCAGACTCTACTATTCCCTTAGTGGATAACCCCCATCTGCCTACTGAGAATTTAGGAGTCAGGATGTACTCTTCATTAATGGGTACATTTGATCTTCCCTCTCCTATGGCTAGAATAGATACAATTTCATCCTTCAGGGACCCTTTACAGAGAGAGTTTGTTCAAACTCCTTATTCTTCGGATCCTGGAACCTTAGCTTCATCTGTGACAAAATCAGATGATGATAAGGCAGGTGGAATAGAATCTCTTATGTCTGTAGCAGAACCTAGATGTGAATCTATCGATAGCTCTGCAAATAGCCATTCTACCTCTTCCTCTGGGAAACAGATAGATGGTGATGTGGCTCATTCTCAGGCCCTTGATTCCACTTATGCATCGGATTGCTCGGATATTGTTTTTCCATCAGATGAAGCAATATTCAAAGAAATGATGACTGTAGATCGACCTTTGGAAGATTTACATCATCGGTCACACTTTCATTCCCCTGTGCATGAAGTCAAATCTTGGTCCTCCAGTCCGACTAGCGATGTTTGTACGGTCCCTCAGAATCCAACACATTTATTTTCCGAAGGAATTATATTGATTGGTTTGATCATAGTACCTATAAGCATCACTAGGAGCAAGTTGGCGGAGCCCCCTGACAGGCTCTACCTCAGGAAGTACTTTGCTTAGTTTTGGCCAAGCAATGGCTTCTTTGTACATTATGTATATTTGTACATATATCATCGAGAGTTTTTTATATCAACACTTTTTGGTCTACTGTGGCAGGTGTTGATGTATGACTTGGTCTATTTTGGGTTCGTCGATGGTGCTAGTCGGCACACTCGGCATCTCGCTTCTGCAGCTTGGGTACTCTATTATCCGACTCGTCAATTGATGGTATCAAGAGGCGTATGCATTGGTCCCGCTTCAAATAATATGGTTGAGTATACTGCCGTTATTAATTTACTCTCCGAGGCAATTTCTCATGAGATCGACTCATTGGTAGTTTATCTTGATTCTCAATTGATAGTGTCACAATTAAATAACATTTATCGAGTAAGGGATCCATGTTTATATCGCTAGTATTTAAGGGTGAGGTTGTTGCAAAGATCATTTGTTTATATTAATTATTTGCACATTCCAAGGTCTCATAATTGGTTAGCTGATTCTATCGCTAATCAAGCATTAGACTGGCAGATCAATCATTCATCACAATAAAATCAAGCATCAAAAAGTCGAACTGTATATATATATATATATATCATAAAGCATCTCAAGTGTACATATGTTGTCCAAAAATATACAAAATCGGGACACAAATGCCCATAATCATGTCCGGCATATCTAATGCCTTGGTTCAGGATGAGCGGCCAAGTAGGTAACTATCGCATTGGCCACACGCCGAAAAGTGCGAACCCAGTCACCTGGCATGCCAACCACATGACGCTGCATATCCTCACGAAGATCCTCTATGGCAGCCATCGGTACTCGGCAGCTCAGTCTCGTCAAGTGTCGCTGGACGTTATTTAAAGTCCGTTTTGTATCAGCAGCAGCCTCTTCGGCTCCTCGGCCAAGTCGTCCGTGCCGCAGGAACCCATCTGGTCGTACCGGCCCAATATCTGGAACATGATCATCATATTATTCATTCGAATACCATCAAAAATATTTTTCAAAATGCATTATTATATTTGAAAAATCCAAAAAATCATAAAAACAAAAGATTCTTACCAATCTCGCCCCATGCTGCGTTCGATGGTAATGCTAGATCAGGATCTCCTCGGAAATCCAGCCTAGCATAGGGATAGTCATCTACGACGATGATCTGCTGATCCCACCAGGCGAAGAAATCATCATCAAAGGTAGTCCTTGGGACTTCCCCACCCCCCAGACGTTTCATCAGATCAGCCCACCAGCCCATGCGTGGATCTTATGGGGTGCTGATGGAAACTGCTACCCTGGGGTGGAGTGCGGGAACCTTCTCTAAAAAGAAAGTACACACGATAGTCCCATATCCAAAGTTCTTGGTCTGTCCCCTCTTGATAGAAGTGAGCTGGCTCTTCATGTTGGCCAGAAGAGGAGTACACCAGTCGAACACAGTGGTGAGATAGTCAACTGCCACGCTCATGGTTAGCCGTGATACCTGATGCAGAGAGGACGATCTGTTCACTCGAGCTATGGTGAATAGGATTATCCTCAGTGATAAACTCGCCACATGTGTGATAGAAATCTGGCTCCCAACCTTCTTGGGATGTCTCGGGAAATATATCTATATGTAGTCCTCTATGGTGAGACTGCTTCGTGTCCTGACCCTGGAATGTACTACCTCTCCCCTTCGGAAAAGGCTCGTGATGAAATAGATATCCTCCACTTCTACCCTGAGTGGCATCTGGTCAATCATAAAGGCTTCCTCCTCGACGTCCCAATAATCAATGAGCATCTCAAGCAGATGTATGTTTGCTTTCATATTCGGCAGTTTGAAGAATTTAAGCAAACCGCATCCCTGTAGGGCATCCAAAGCTTGAGGATCATTCATGACTTCATTATCCACTATCGCGTGTTCTCTTTCACACCAAGTGACCGGCATTCTGAGAAAAAAATGATTTGCAACCGTTAGTTTTTGTTTAAAATTGGTTCGCGGCATATACACGGGTTCTTGTGAACACAGTCGCGTATAGGGCCCGCGTGTACGCAGGTTTCATATTACCAACCTGCATATACGCCGCGGTGAAATTTTGGGCAAAAAATTCAACGGTGAAACATTAACTGAAAATCTTAAAACCAGTCATAATCAATTGCAAGCTAAGTATAAGAGTTACCTGGAGGTTTTTGAAGAGTTTGAACGGTCGAATTTGCTATATAGGAAGTTTTCTCCTTTTGCTCCAAATCTTTGCTCTCAAACTCAAATGGTAAAAATGGTGAGTCCAAAATCCCTTTTATAAGTTTTGGAAATGCAAAAATTTTTCAAAATTTTATTTTGTTTGGCCTCATGTGACTTTTAACTTGGGAGCTTGGAATGTCAAGAATGGTTTGTTTTTCAAGACATTTTGGATGTTTTTTTGACATTTTCGAGACGGTTCCATGACTGCTGACCCGTCATGGCAGGTATCATTTTCTCACTGGCATGTAGGTTAGCGACACCATTTTTCCGTTGCATTATGCATACTAACCTTCATTCTCCGATACATCTGCCATAGGGTCGACCCCATCGTGTTATGGTTCATAAGCCATCTTCACTTGCTGATTTTTGAAATCATGACATGATGGTAGAGCCATCCTTTACATGGGCATCGTAGTTAGCACCTCACTGACATTTGTTGCCCATGTTGCTCCGGTTTGAGTAGGCTCGGGAGTCCTCTGTAGTCCCGCTATGACTTATGTGTTGAAGACTCATTCGTCTTAGATTCTTTGCTTTGTTCTGGCCTTATACCCTAGAGGCTCCTTTGTGTTGAGTTGTACTACTGCATTGCATGTTGACCACTTGCACCTTTTGGCCTAGAGTCGGCTTCAATTGGACTCGTGTTTAAGCCAACTTTTGACCATGACGAATGCAAAATCAACCTTGCATACCTTTGACTTTTGCAACTTGACACACCTTGACTTGTGGAAGTAACACACCTTTGAGTGTCACTGACCAGTTTTCACCTCCCTACATTGAGCATAGGAATGTTCCATTCCCAGGAACTAGATCATCTGTTTCACTGACACTCGTTCTTTCCACTATACCATAGCATTCTTTTATTTCTTTTTCAAGCTTAGCGGAAAAAGACAAAAAAAAAAATACTCCAAAAAAGAGCGAGAACGGGACAGTATTTCCATTTATTGTTGGCAGGTAGAGTCAGTCATGTCGCCCTTGAACAAAGCACTCAAAACAAAGTCTCCTCCATTTTGAGCGGGATTTAGTTTGACTTAGGTACGCCTCAACCTTGTTATTGAGTCAGTTCTCCCCCGATTGGTTATCTCTTCTAATCATATGGAGGGTTCGTTCGTCCCTCCTGCATGACAAACTTATACAGAGTCATCATACGCTGCCACATAGTCACATTGAGTCGTGCTTTTGTTCAAGGGAAGTTAGCCTGAGTCAGCCTCTCTGTGGTGTCTCTTGACTCATTTTTTAGTTGGCCATCCCTGGTTTTCAGTGTCATGTCTATTATCACATCAGTTATATTGGTCCTTTTACTCGTGCCGATTTGAGAAGGTCTCCATTGACTTCTTGCTGGCGGGTCTTGTCCTTATCAACGACGACATCTTGCTCTAAGGACAGGCCTAGAGCAGAACCCTCGCCCTATTTTCATTATTGATAGGTCACCTTGTGCTCAGCATTGATCAGTATCATGGGTCTTTGACTGAGTGGTTTCCCTTTTGTTTGACATCATCTTACATTATCACACATTGGGATTCGTGCAGTACCTTGGTTTCCATTTGACCCTATTGGTGGATACCTCGCCTCTGTGTCATCTTTCATTATTGGTTGGTTTAGAGCGTTTCTGTCGTGCGCTAGCCACATCTTATGTACGTTGGAAATGTACTTCGGTTGGGTTACTACATCTCTTTCGTCTGATTCCTTCCACATTATTGGCCTACGGGTTACACTCGTGCTAGATTGATGAAGGATGCCTTAATGCTTTCCTTCTAGCGGATCTTTCCCTATCGAATCTGACTCATTGCTCTGGGGCAAAGATCTAGAGTCCATTTGGCAGTACCTTGGGGTTTGCAGTCATTAGTGGCAGATCCTTCGCTATCGACAGTGGGAAACCATCATTGTCTCCTGATCGATAGATTCTTATAGGTGTTCGACTCTAACTCATCTATTCACACTTGTTGGATTGTACTTGGTACCTTGACGCTCATTATCATTATCGGTGAGTAGGCTCGCGTTTGTTAATGGTATACATCAATGACTGGTAACCAAACGATTTCTCACATGGTCGACTTCATATCTTTTCTTCCCATGGTGTAGAAATGTACCACGGCGGTCAGTGAAGACCTGAAGTTGTATCAGCATTCATTGGTTCACTTGACAGTTGCTCTTATTGCTGCTAGTTGATACCACTCCACCTTATATGTTGCAGTTAGTCATGGCGACATTCTATATGTTGGCACCTGAGTTTGCAGTGTAGTACCATCCTTTTCCATCATGTTCAGTTAGTACCTTTTGGGATCAGTCTTTGATATCAGTGATCCGTTGTATTTTTCAGCATCATTGACAGTCTTATATGTGATATTTAGACATGTACTTGTTCGATCATGATCAGATGATCCATTATGTATTTTCCAGTCATTTATACTTCTATACATAGTGGATCCACTTGTACTTGATATGCAGACATGCTTTTCTTTCTCTGAGCATGGGTATTCCCACCTCAGACACTGTTTCTTTCTGATCTCCTTTTGTGGCTTGGCAGGCTGAATTCTGGTGAAGTCCTCCTCGATTTTTGACAGATTTCCTTTCCATGTACTTGCTTAATACATTTCGGCCATCATGTACCCCTTCTGACCTCATGTATTAGGGGGCATCTGTTATAGCTCCAAATCTAACTATTATGGTTTGTGATGCTGCACTCATGGCCTAGGGCAACCCCTCCTTCTAGACTTGGTCCAAAATTTAAAAAACAGTGTTTTATCCCTTATACGCGACATTGCCCTAAGTTAAACGCGTGTATACGCAAGTAGGCATATACCCAACCCAAAAAAAATATAAAACTCCTTAATTTCGGGCGGAGATCGCGGGTTTTACCCGTTGATCACCTGTTAGTGCCCGTGTCCCAACTGTTCCCAACCAACTCCCAACTAAAAAAATACTTTGGGAGAGGTATAAAAAGATCTCAAAGGGAAGGCCTAAAGGAGGAGAGAAGAGAGAGAAAGGTTATTATACTGAGATTTCTTCGCTTGACCAGGTCTGAAGACCCTTGTGCCTTCTGCACTTCCCCCATTTCTATAGGAAACCCTTGTTTCCTTATGTGTTGATGTTCATCCACTACTTATGACATCATGGAGTAAGTCATGGAAGGAGTTTGCTAAAGGCTTGAGGCTGAATGGATCCGAAAGGAAGCTTTGGTTGGAGCCTGTGAAAGGTGACTCAGGTGAAATCATTCCTTTTATGCATTTTATGTGTCTATAATAAAAGAAACACGTCTTGGTTCCTGATATAAATCCTCTTTATGTTTATGATATTCATGTTGGAATTCATATGTGAATGGTTGTTAAAGTTCATAACTAACTATCTTCCTTTATAACATGAAGATAATTTCTTTATAAGTTTTTGTCCATATATTGTTGTGTTCTTTGGAATTGGTTGTTTTGCAGGACAAAGGAGCAAAAGGAGCTTGAAGAAGGGTTTGAACCCTAAAGGACCTTCTCAAACGTAGGACCTAAGGTACGCCCCCTCATACTATAGATTTGCTTATAATAGCATAATGGTTGTGTGAATGTGTGCTTCTCTTTATAGACAAATTTCAGTCTACTAGGGTTTCAACCCAAAAATCCCTAGGGGAACATTTCCCTCAACAGATATGTCATCAAGGTCGAGCATAATTTTAAACAAAAGAAACAAGACTTTGGATCTGTGAATCTGAAGGAAGGGAAAGGTGCCTCTAAACCACAGAATAAAGGATGAAGCCAAGGCAAGGTAGCCCAAGACAACCTGCCAAAGCTGCAAGCAAAGAATAGTGCCACAAAGCTGAAAAAGGACGCGGGAAAATGGTGTGAGTTCCATAAGAGCTCCACTCACAACACAAGTGAGTGTCGGGCCAAGCAGTCACTGGCAGCTGAGCTAAAGATTTCAGAATCAGATGCATGTTCTGACTCCGAGTCAGATCCCGACTAGGGGAATGAAAAAGGGAAGTAGATCATTGATGTGGATCCCAACGCCACTGTTACTATCGCCAAGATACAGAAAAATGAACCTAAAGATCCAGAGGAGGAGGAGCGCCTCTTCCACTCCCAGATGTGGGTAAAGGGCTCCCACTACAGTTCATTGTCGATAGTGGGAGCCAAAAGAACCTCATTTCACTAGAGGTCATGAAGCGGTTGGGCTTACTGACCACAACACATCCACAACCGTACACCATCGGGTGGCTTCACCAAGGACGGGATCTTCACGTGAGCCAGCAATATCGCCTTCCATACAACATCAAGCCCTTCACGGATGAGGTACTGTGTGACATTGCTCCCCTTGAAGTTTGTGATGTATTATTAGGACAACCATACTTGTGGAAGTGACATGCTGTGTATGAGTCAAGGTCCCATGTTGTTATTATTACATTGGGAAATAAGTTGTATAAGGTACCAGAGGTAGCACCGCCTACCGCCATCTCTTTGATTACTGCAAAAAAATGCAGTAAGCTTATTTCCAAAACCGGGAAATTTGTTTTCCTGATGATACGGCCTTAAGAAAAGAAGAAGATAGTGGCCATAGCCTCCAGACATGGCCCCTCCGCACGCCAACTACAGATGGACAAGGTCGTGGAGTAGGACATCTTCACCTCCCCCGCAGGGGTTCCTATGCACTATCAGGTCAATCACTCCATCGATCTATCCCTAGGTGCGCTGCTACCCAATGGACCAATTGTTCAGTGCTCCGTTCTGGAGAATGATGAAATCAAGAGGCAGATTCAAGAGCTACTGCAGAAAGGTCACATCCATCCAATTTCATCGCCTTGTGGGAGCTCGATCATGTTGGTACAAAAGAAGGATGGGACTTGGAGACTCTGTATTGACTATCGGGCGCTAAACAAGATCACTGTCTGTAACAGGTACCCAATCCTGCGGATTGATGACCTCCTAGACCAGCTAAAGGGGGAAAAATATTTCAGCAAGATTGATCTGAAGTCAGGATATCACCAGGTAGCAATCGAACCCTATTATGTGTGGAACACTGCCTTCAAAGCCAAGGAGGGCCTTTTCGAATGGTTGGTTATGCCTTTCGGATTGATGAATGCTCCTATAACCTTCATGAAGCTAATGGATGACATCTTGCAGCCATTCACCAACTCATTTGTAGTGGTATACTTGGATGACATTTTGATCTTCAGCCAGAGTTGGGAAGAGCACCTCCACCACATCCGACAGGTTCTCCAAACACTGCAACAACACAAGCTATGTGCCCATTTGGAGAAATGCACTTTTGGCATGACCTAGGTTCAGTATCCGGGATACATTATTGATGAACAGGGGATGCATGTGGATCCAGCCAAGATCCAAGTCATTCGGGATTGGCCATCTCCAACCACTCTGACAGAGCTCTGTAGCTTTCTAGGTCTTGCCAACTTCTACCGCAAGTTCGTGTTGGGGTTTTCTCATATCACTTGGCCCTTGAGTCAAGTCACCAAGGGAGGAGAGAAAGAAAAATTATTTTGGTCTGAATCTCAACAGAAGGCACTCATAAAGTTGAAATATCGCCTCTGCATGGCACCAGTGCTCGCGTTACCAGATTTACAACAACCATTTGAGGTCAAGATAGATGCCTCTAAGTATGCTATTAGGGCAGTCCTTACTCAACATGGGCATCTAGTGGCATATCACAACGAAACACTTCAGACACAGTCTGGAAGTATCCCACTTATGATAAAGATATGTATTCCATTGTGCAAGCCTGCCGACAATGGAAGCATTACATTTTGGGGAAGGAAACGGTCATCCACACAGACCACCGACCTCTGCAATTCATACAGACCCAAGGGAAACTGCAGAATGATCGCCATCAGAAGTGTTCTACATACCTGCAACAGTTCCACTTGAATATCAAGTATAAGAAGGGCAGCACCAATAATCTTGCAGATTGCCTCAGTCGGCCACCGATCATGGCGTTAACCACTGTGCACAACTCTTGTGGGCACGAGACTTCTGACTGGCCACTTCTCTACCAAAGCGACCTAGAATTCAGCCACACATACCAGAGACTCTTGGAGGGTCAGCATGTTCCATATTTTCACCTCCAGGATGCCCTGTTATGCCACCTCGGTCACCTTTGTGTTCCTTCAAGCGAGCGTGCCAAGATGATTTGGGAAGCACACTACACTCAGGCTACTAGGCATTTCGGGGTCAAGAAAATGGTGGCAATACTACAAAAGTATTTCTATTGGCCGATTCTTCGACAAGTTGTTGGGAAGTACATCAGATCATGTACTGCCTATGCCATTGCCAAAGCAACCATCAAGAAGCAAGGCCTCTATGCCCTGCTGCCTACGCGTAGTAGACCTTGGGAATCCATCTCCATGGATTACATGTCATATCTTCCTTCCACTAAGCATGGAAATGACTGTGTTTTTTTGGTCGTCGACAGGTTCTCGAAGATGACCATTATGGCGGTCTGCAAGAAGAATATCACAGTAGAAGCCACTGCTAAACTCTTGTTTGAACAAGTGTGGGTACACTTTGGGATACCACAGTCTATTATCTAATATCGGGATAGTCGGTTCCTCAGTACATTTTGGTCCAGCCTCTAGTCAATGTTGGACACCAAACTCACTAAGTCCACAACCTTCCATCCTCAAATTGATGGCCAGACAGAGGTTGTCAATAGGATGATCGTGCACATTCTACGCATGTACAACTCAAAGCATCCATGCACATGGGACGAGAGCCTCCCCTATGTTCAGCACAGCTACAACCGAGCTCTTCACAGGTCGATTGGCCACAACCCTTTTCAGGTGGGCTTGGGATTCCAACCACTATGCCCCATTGATGTGGCCATGCCACTTGCAACTACTCACATAGATTCGGCTCATGTCCAGTCCGAAACAGACAAGGAAACTAGCTTCATTGAGCACATCCAACATATTCGCCAGTAGGCCATGACATTCTGGAGAAATCAAATGCCAAGTACAAGCAATGACATGATCAACATCGGGTGCCACACAAGTTTCAGGTGGGTGACAAAGTCTGGTTGCATTTGCAAAAGGAACACCTTACTGGAGCCTATTGGAAACTGAGACCACTCCGATATGGTCCTTACACCATTACTAAGGCTGTGGGAGACAATGCATTTGAGCTTAACATTTCCCCATTCCTTGGCCTGCATCCAGTGTTCAATGTGGACCGCCTTTGGCCATACTTTCCACCATTGCTAGACACATCCGACATTGCAGAACAGCTCACACCCACAGAATTAAATCTGGATTGCATGGAACAAGTTGCAACTGATCGGATCATGGACACACAGATCAAGAACATTCGCCAATAGAATATCCAACTGTATAGATTTTTCAAAGCAGGACAACTCCTTCACCAGGGCAAGTGGCTCACCAGGGACCAAGTTCAGCAAAAGTTTTCTCATCTCATGGAGGAACTCAATGCAATGGGGACCATTGCTTCCTAATGGGGGAGAAATGATCCAAGTGGATCTTGGTGTCTACCTGCTAAGTCCACCTAGACCCCCACCATTGTTTCTCTCAGCATTTTCAATTTCCTTAATGGTAGCACAACTTACTATTTTTGGCAGTTTTCCAAGTCCTGAACTTCTAGAGCTGTTTTGACACCCTAAATGTTGTTTTTTGGTAAATTTGGGGGTAACATGGCTCCATGGCCTGATGTTTCCCTTCCCAAAGTGGTATTTCTCGGATAGATCTTTCTAACGAGCTATTGTACATGTCAAACAAAGGTCGTATGCCAAAGTTACGACCTCGGGAAGTTGATGTACCAATTTACCCAAACGGGGCCCACAGTTTGGCGTTTCATCTTCTAGGGTTAGGTTTTGGAATGTTAAGGGTTTTCAATTTTTTCTCAAAAATAAATAGGCCTTCAAGCCTCATTGTAAGACAGTTCAGAGGCCTGTAGTCACCACATCTCTTCTCAGAGATAAGCTACCACCGCCCTAGCTGGTTTATTTCCATTATTGTTTGTAAGCATATTTCAGTATTTTACATTAATGAAATGAAGTATTATCTTTGTTGCATATCTGTGCTTATGGTAATCTCTGTAATTTGTTACGTTCCTGTTTAAGTCTGGATCAGAGGCTATATTCTTTGTATAATCAGCCTAGATTAGCACGATATAAGTTCACAACATATCAACTCAAACATAAATAAGGTCATGATATCCATAACAATAACTAGCTAATGTGTTCACATCATAAGCTCATAAACAATTGTCATTCATGCATAACAATCACATATTCATAGTTAGTCTAGATTAGTACAACACACTATCATAATTAGAATGACTCATACCTGAATGTCATAATCCTACCCATCTGCATAGGCCAATCCAAATTAGCATGATACATATAACATTAAGATCTTAGTTGCAATGACCATAACCATCATGCATATAACAACAAGTTATTATCCTTGCTGACTAACTGATGCATGTACATATGATCACACTGATTAACTAACAACTATCATACATGTAACTGCAAAAACCATAAACTAATAGACATGTACATAAGCCTAATTCTTATACCAACCATTAACCAACATACTTGCATACCCACCATACAAACACGTATCTCATGCTCTATCTTAGCCAACACATTAGCATCATAACTTGCCAACACCATCATGATGACCTGAAATGAATACAATGTTAGAAAATTATATATTACAGAGCAATGGAACACCTAAAATATATTGCAAAAATACAAACACAAAAAACACATAAAACAAAAGAGACACAGTTGTACATGGTTCACCCAGTTTGGGCTACATCCACGGAGAAACAATCAATCCTTCCTTTTATATTATCTAGCAAATTGAAGAGATACAATCTACAACAGATTCACTATAATTCCCTCTTCTCTCTCAATCTCCTCTCTCTTCCTCACTCAGAATACAGATCTACTTAGACGCAATACAATTCCCTCATATATAGCGAGGGGTTTCCTTATAGGGACAAAACCCTAAATTAAACATAACTTCTATCATCATATCTTCGCCTAATGAATGGCATAGATTGACTATGAAATTACAACATTTTACAGGGAAATTTGGCATCTATTTTTAGCTTTGGGGGCGTTGCTCCCGATCCCCCCGCCATGGGGGGGATCCCAAAGGTCACAGCTACCCCCCTAAACCCCCCCTGCAGTGTATATTTTATGGGTGGTGTTGCCACCACATTACAAACTGGGGTTCAATGTGGTGATACCTCTAAAAAATAAGCTAATCAGGCTCCACACTCAACATACAATGACCTCATGGAAAACAACCTTAACCATAAAAATGCATGCATAATAACATATACACACTAACATGCATATACAACTATCATGCCTTCACGACAAAGACATTCCAACATCAACACCATCAACTTTCACATGACATCACAACAATAATGACCACCACCATACATACACAACAAGCACATAGCATAAAGAACACATATGCAGCCGACATCTATGAATGACAAACATATTCTACCCATATAGTCCAATGTTGAACCATGCTTTGATACCACTCTGTGGCATTGGATTTGACACAAAGAGAACATAAACTAAATACCACCCAAACAGAACGAAATCATGGCTTTGATACCACTCTCTAACACCGTCCTTCAACATTTGCCCAAGATAATCGGTTCACTGAGGTAAACATGTGACAAAGAGTTACTATGATATGATTCAACCTCCTAGATCACCTTTAGGAAGTGGAATCAATGCAAGAAAACCTTATTCACCTTTGTTAGGTCCATGTACTACTAGTGTAGCCCCTTATTGTTATTAGCGCAACCCCCTTATTATACTTTTGTGCCCATGTAGTCCCCATATTTTTATTATTGTGGCCCATAGAAGCCCACTATTGTTATTGTTGTACCCTTACGTTATTATTGTTATGTCAGCGTTGATTATATTGTGACCCCTTAGACTCCTAGATATAGAAAGGAGACCTTTTCATTTGTATCATCCAGGAATTTTTTATTTTTTTTATGTAAAGGATGTTTCTCCCTTGAAGTAGCTTATTTTGAAGTCGTCGATCTATCTCTTCTTCTATTTTGGGAGTTGATTACATAAAATTTGCTATTAGAGCTTTGGATTCTAGGGTTTCACTTCTTCAAACAGACCATTATGGAATTTTCACTATAACTATTTTGCTATGAAGTTTCAGAATCTCAAAGTAGAAACCATTTCAAGCAAAATCTTGATGAATATCAGGACCATATTTTGGATCCTGTCTCGCTATATTTTCTGATATATGAACCAAGTAAGTTAAGGTTTTGGCATGCTCTCGAATTCCATCTCAAATAGGTGACCTTGGGAACATCGTCATAACTTTATCTCTAGGCATCATAGTCAAATTGTGTAAAAAGTGACGAAAATAAGACGAAATTTAGTCTTTTGGGTATTGTTTTCAGGGATGAAGGTCGAAATAGTGACATGTGGCACTTTGTACAAGTTCGCTCTACTGAACTAGTCTATAATTAGGACATCGTGGGAGATTTTATATAACACTTTCTTGGAGAATCCAATCTTGAAAATACTTATGGGGTTAGAAAGAGGACGCATACGGCTAAAACAAGCTGAAATTTTAGAACTTGGAGATTGACAATTAGATAGTTACATTCGTTTAAATATCGAGCTCCTAAAAGTGAGAAAAAGAATGACTCGAATAAATAAAATACAAGGTGGTAAGAAAAATTGAAAGCAAAACTATGGAAACAAGGAAGACTACCACTCATATCTATAAAGATGGAAGGGTTGTTTCTCCTAGCCTTCCACAACCTACAAGGTTGACACCACAACAATTGGAAGAAAAAAGAGAAAAAGGGCTTTGTTACAGTTGTGATATAAAATACACTAAAGGTCATCAGTTGTTGAGAAGAATTATTTACATCGATTGTGAAGAGGAGGAAGAAAATGAACAAGAAACATAGAAAGAAGAGATATACACCAGGAACCAACCCTAGAGAAAGAAGAAATGAATTTGACCATATCTTGTATTGAATTGACACTTTATGGATATCATCCACCATCCATCACATCATGCTTAAGAGAAAAATATAAGGTTCAAGAAACGAAAGATCACATCGAACATCAACAACAAGTTCTCCAACTCTTAAAGTATCACCTCACTTTGGTGCAGAATCGAATGAAACAACATGCAAATGAACATCATAGTGAAATAATTTTTGATGTAGGTGACTGGGTATTTTTATGGCTACAACCATATAAAAAAATGTCCCTCAAGAAATCTAAGAATAATAATAAATTATCACCAAAGTACTATGGTTCTTACAAGGTGTTTCAAAAGATTGGTACTATGGCATACAAACTGGAGCTTCATGCATCTTCCCAAGTGTCCCCAATTTTCCATATTTCATGCTTAGAAGATTATACTTTAAAATCTCCCAGTTCAAACAATATTGTCGGAACATGATGAGGAAGGAAAAATCATATTGGAGCCTAAAACAGTCACAGAAATAAGAACCCGACAACTACAAAATAGATCAATTTCAGAGTATCTCATCAAGTGGAAGAAATTACCTGTTGAATATTCCATATGGGAGGATGAGAATTTTATACAGAAGCTGTTTGGTCAATTTAGTATTTCCTAAATCGCTATTTAAAATGTCAATCTGGGAGTCGTAAACTGATGAAGTTAAGTGCACTGTATGTGCAAGATAACCTTTCTCTTAGTCTTTTGTCGTTTTTGAGTTTTTTTTTAGTTTTTTTTTGGGTCTATCTTCTGTGGATTCCCTAGTGTGATATGGAGAAATTGAAAATTAAGTATGGATGGTAATGGTGATTTCTACAATGATTTTCCAAACTTAAAATTTGTCAAAAAGAAGGTTTCCAAACTGACTGTAATGAAATCAATTCTTAAAAGAAGTAAATGTACCAAAACAATGAACTAGTGACAATGGCCGAGTATCCTTATTGTTGTATGAAAAAGAAAATAAAAACTGAACTTAAAGCAACTCAAAGATTGAAAGCAAAGCAAACTAAATCACACTACTTCAACCCATATTTTGACCCTTCACCTTTCGACTCACTCCGGCTATAGGAAGTAATCATAAACAAACTGAGTATTATGATATCTAAATTGCATAAAAGGAAACTAAGATTTAACTACTCATTCATATTTCAACTCTTGAAAATAAGATAAGTAATTCAATCTCTAACTTGCAGGAAATCAAACTAAATCATACTACAACAAGTAATATTCTGATTCCTTACTAATTGAGTCGCTTGGCTATAGAAAGGAAATCATAAACATGTAAGTAATATGATGTCTAAATGGCAGAAAAGTAATTAAGCAAAACAAAACTTGAAAGAAATGACAATGCTAGAATTAAACTTAGTAAATGAAAATCAGCAGAAAGGACAAGATGATCTCATGTCAGTAGCTATCAAAAATATGTAAATTTGGCCGGGCTGCCTAAAAAAACCTGTAAAAGAAACACTGATCAACTAACAGTTATGAAGAAAACATGAAGGAAATATGGACAGCGATGAACATCAGAACATCATAAAATATATACAAGTAATGATTATAAAAATAGTAAACAAAAGCAAGAAACTATACAAAGCTTTGGTGTACAGGGGCCCTCTGTCACCTCGGCCAGCCAACTACTTAGTCACAAAATGGATTTAGGAATGTTGTCTTCTCATATATTGAAGTGCAGTAATAAAACAAAGGAAATTATAGTACAATGGGCTGAAACAACAATCAAAATTACATCTTAAATACTAACTATCCAGCGTATATCAACGCGTTATTTATAAGTGAAAATGCTTGTAACAAATTCCTAGATTTTATGCTGCCAAGAGACACGTAAATCTCCACGGCCTGAGATCCAGCATTATGGTCATTACAGAAATTGAATTCATGGAGTGGTGGCTACTTGATTCAATTCACAGGCTCATCGAAAGTTGTGCTAGTACCTCCAGAAATGAAGGATCGTGCCACACAAACCTTCATGTGGGCAAAACAGAGCTGTGCCACCACAAAATTCCTCATTTGATCCTTCCTTTGACCGTCGTTGACCATGACCGTTTATGAGTGATTTGGCTGATCTGAGGGGACACACTCCACGTACGCGTCACCTACATCCTGCCCATATGGTTGGTTTCTCCATTGGACACCGGTAACATAGCTTTTGACAAAATGGTTGTGGAAACTTGGGCTGGTTGCGGAAAGTGACAAGTTTCTGCCGCTGTTTGAACAAAAAATCTAAATCAAACAACAGCCATAAACATAGTTAGGAAACCATTTCATAAGCTCTTTTTAGACTAATATGCAATGCTTTGACAGCTGGGTGGATGAAGTAAATGGAAAAATAAGGCCGGAATGGTATATAGGGAAGTGTAGGTTTGGGACTCAACATACCCCCACTGTGAAGGTGTTGCATGTCCTCATGCAACCAAAATTTAGTCATTCCCCTCTAGTCTATATGTTCTGATGCTTCTGCTAGGACATCTAGCCCTCTTTTCTTCTTCTTTGGTGCTACCACCATCCTTGGTTTCCTTATTAGACATCTGAATTTGAGATTGATCAGTGCTCTGTTCAACTTTTTGCACTTTTTCTTCAGTTTCTTGTTTTTCTTTTGCCATAGTCCCAAATGGAGCATAGTGTTATCATGAATAATTTTATCTACTTTGCTCTGTTCCTTGAGTGCTTCATTTTCCTGCTTGATATGCCTGTTTAGGACCTCTAATTCAAATACCTCCTGTTTTAAGGATTGAACTTGTGCATCTAGTGGCAGAGTGGTACTCGGACCTGCAGCTGATTTTTCCAATGATTCCAAGTAGTCATATACCTTCTGTTGATTGGGATCTATTTCAGGTGTCTTTCTTGGACTGAGCTGAAAATCTGGTGGAGGAGGAGGACTGCTCTCTAGCTCTGGCCGAGAAGGGATTTCATCATGTGGAGGACTAGTTTCAATGCTTAGTTAAGGACGAGGTGAACTACGGCCAGCTGGAGTTTTCTCAGGTGTCTCTCGACCCAAGTCGATGAAGTGGGGCCTTTTTATTGTGTTTTATTCCACTTTCTTCTTAACCTGTGGCTTCTCCTCAAAAATGGTGAACTAGTACTCTTTTCTTGTATACTCTGTTTCCTTTTTCCCTTTTTCTTTTCTATAGCGGCCTGAAGATGTACTAATATTTCTAACAGTGGTTGATTATCCTCCTCCATGGATGGCTCAGGTGATTGGTAGACTTTTTGGATGGTACTTTTGCCTTTGTCTTTCCTCTGTTTCTTTTCTTTAGTTCTGTTTTCTTCTTCTTGTTGACCAACTTCTTGAGTTTCTGTAGTAGGGGAGTCTTGGACTATAGTGCTCTTTTCTCTCCTCCTACTTTTTCTTGGTGTCTTTGATGTACTACTTTGAGAGGCCTGAGATGGCTCTTGGAAGTAGTTTCTTATCAAGAATTGTTCCCAGGTATCTTTGTTTTTCTTTAGTTGGTCCTCAATGAGAATTTTTATAAGTCCATGATGATATAGATGAGGTTCTATATTGTCTATGTGTTTCTGGACTGTAATACTCATCTTTTTCAAACTCAACAGTAAGAAATAAAGCAAAGTCTGGTTCTCTAAGAAATCCATCAGCAGTCTAGCATGGTACATGTACATTGAACCAAAGCGGCCTTCACAAGTGACAAATTTTTGGATAACTAATAGCAGGCCAGCCCATTCTTCCTTCAATGCACGAATAGGAATTCCTTTAGTAAACACAGTGGTGTCCATACCTGGGTTTCTTAGCATACTTCTCCATGCCTGTTCATCCACGCTTTTGTTTTTGAACCATCGCTCACCTTCTTGGGGTAAGCCTGTGGCAGTTGCTACTGTTGTTTCGGTCACCGTGAGCTTCAAATCTCCAATCTCCACCATTTCACCATCGAAAGACCATGCAAAAGCCTTGTTTACCTCTTTTTTATAGCCTTTTAACTTTTGGATGAAGCGTAACCATTGGGATTTCCTCAGCAAATCTTTTGCTTGAGGGTAACCTTCTAGATATTTCGGTCCTTCTAGCTCTACCCTTACTAATTTTCCCATTCTTTTCTCTGTTTTGAATTTCAACTGAGGATGCAATTGCATATAAGGATTTAGCAGAGGGAAGGTAGCTTGGTTGTAGGGTTTATGGTAAAATACAATGGCTGCAATCGGTAGCAGGTAACGGGAATGCCTCAGATTACAGGCGGAACAGAGGGTAAGCAGTCGCAAATAAGTTCACAATTTGAAATTCGTGTATATGAAAGGAAGACCTTTAATGAAATGGTAAGTAAACATAGTGGAGGTGAGATTTGAATTAACGACTGCGTATGGGAGATTACACGTTTTGATAGATGGCTGCGGAAAATGCGGTGGAGAGGAGCCGTAAAGGGATTGGTCACATCTCATGAGCACAGGTGGCAAATGAAAGTGCAGTCAACTTGAGTTTAAACCCAAAAATCCATCATGAGACCGTTAAGAAATAAATGCATGGTGTGTGGAGTAATATCATGGAATAGGAGTGGGTAATGGAGCTATCATATCGAATCATTGCACATAGTAGAAATTTTTATGGTTTGATAACTATGCATAATCATGACTTTAATTGTTATTTGATAAAAAAAATTGCTCATACCTTTGGAAACTTTGTCATTTCTTCCTCATAGCTTTTAACCAACTATTCTTTCTTGATGTCTTGGAGATGCTCCATGTTTTCATGGAAATTGCTCAATTACTCCTGCATTTTCATGATTTTTGCACTAACATTTTGACTGTGAATTTTGAAAAACAGAGTGGTGGTAGCTGTGAAAATCGTTTCTGGCTGCTAAAACTGTTTCTGGCTACGGAAACTGCTTTCAGTTGCGGAAACTAGGACATCACCCACTTAGCTGAACAAAGATAATTAGAAAAGAACTAACTGAGTGAAAACAATATTAAAAGGAACTTTTATTGATGAAATGAAAATGAAATGAGTGGAATGGAGTGAAAGTGAAGTGGAGTGAAGTGAATGAGATGGAGATGGAGTGAAATGGAAAATGAGGTGGAGTGAAGATGGAAAAAGAAGGAGAGGAGAGAGATTTTTTTTGGAAAATATAGAGTGTCAAGTGTCCCTGGTTTTCACTCTATATTTTCTGTATAAGACTGCCAATCTATGATTGGTTTTCATGCTTATACAATTTTTTTTTTCTTTTTTCTTTTTTTTTTAACTGAAAGAAACAAAGGCTAGGCTGGTGGGGAAGAAGGATTCTTCTCCACCAGCCTTATTGCAGAATTCTCTTGGAGCATCTTGACAAATTCCTCTTTTGAGAGTGGCTTATGATAAATTTTCAATCGGTGGCCATTCACAATAAGAGGAATCTGAAATTCATCAATGGTCTTAATTCTTACCGCTCCATTATTAAATACTTTGTCAATTTCATATGGCCCAAGCCAATGGGTCTGAAATTTACCTTTGAAGTCTTTGAACTTGGAATCAAATAGTACCGCCCAATCTCCCTCTTGAAACATTTTCTCTTTGATGTATCTTTCATGCCACTTAGCTCTTTGATGTTGAACTAGATCAGTCCTTAAGATTGCTTCTTGTCTGATCTCATCTATCTCATTCATCTATTCCATTCTACGCTTTTGGGCTTCTGATAGATTCATCCCCAACTGGACTGCCATCTTGAAAAGTCTTGACTTGAAACTCAATGGGGAGCAGGACTTCTTTCTCGTAAACAAGTTCATAGGGAGAATTTCCTGTTGTATTCCTCCATGTAGTGCTGTAGGACCATAAGGCTTCAGGAAGCCTTTCTGCCCAATCTCTTCTGTGTAGATGAACAGTTTTGGTGATGATTTTCTCAAGAACTTTGTTTGTAGACTCCACTTGGCCATTTGTTTGCGGATGGTAAGGAGTAGATTTTCTATGCTTGATTTTGTATTCTTCCATCAGCTTCTCCATCAAGTTAGATGTAAATTGACTTCCCTGATCTGTCACAATTTCTCTTGGAACACCAAAGTGAGTAGAAATATCCTCATAAAGAAAGTTAACAACTGAATTTTCAGTAGCAGCAAGTAATGCTTTGGCTTCTACCCATTTAGTGCCATAACCAGTGCATACCAATATATACTTCTTTTGCTTAGATGGTGGATTAATAGGTCCAATGAAATCTAAAGCCCATTTTTCAAAGGGTTCGATGAGTACTTGTGGTTGTAATGGCATTTCATTTGAAAGAGTCGGTCTCCCAACGCTTTGGCAGTTGTCACACCTTCTGACATATTGTGTTGCATCTTTGAAAAGGGAAGGCCAATAATATCCTAAAGAAAGGATTTTATAGGCCATCCTTTTGTCAGCAAAGTGTCCAGTGCATGGTTCATCATGACATGCCTTGAGGATATCAGGCATTTCATCTTCCCGAACACATCTTCTAATCACAAAATCTAGCCCTGTTTTAAACAATTCATTAGAAATCCATGAATAATTTGAACTCTCCTGAATAATTCTTCTTTTTTTACTAGGAAATAAATGTGGAGGTAGCTTTCGTGTAACCAAATAGTTAGCAATATCTGCATACCAAGGATTCTTAGTCGTTATTGCAAATAAATACTCATCTGGAAACTTATCCTCTATAAGAGAATATTCATTAGTATTTCAGATTCTAGATAAGAAATCAGCTACTGTATTTTGTTTCCCTGGTCTATCCAACATAGTAATATTGAATTCTTGTAAAAGTAAAAGCCATCTTGTAACTCTGCCATTAGTGACAGGTTTGTTCATTAGATATCTAATTGCAGAATGATCAGTATGGACAAAAGTTTCATAGCCTGTTATATAATGTCTAAACTTATTGATTGCATGAAAAACAACTAAGAACTCTTTCTCAGTCACAGTATAATTTAACTCTGTGGGAGTCAAATTTTTACCGGTGTAGTAAATGGCATAAGGAACTAAATCCTTTTGACCCAACACAGCTCCAAGAGCTGTATCTGAAGCATCTGTAGAAATATGGAAAGGAAGTTTCCAATTTGGCCCTCTCAAAATGGGTGCTTCAGATATTCTTGTTTTCAGAGCTTCAAATGCAGATTGACAATTAGGATCCCATTTGAATTTACAGTCTTTTGTAAGTAATTTGAAGAGTGGAGATGCTATTTTGTGAAGTTTTCGATAAATCTTCTATAATACCCAGTAAATCCAAGAAAACTTCTAACATCTTTTTGACAATTTGGAATAGGCAACTTGGAGATGACTTCAACTTTTGATCTATCAACTTTAATCCCATCCCCTGAAATATGATGTCCTAAAACAATCCCTTCAGTAAAAATCATAAAGAATTTCTCATGACTTAATGAAAGGTTTGTTTCTTTACATCTTATAAGGACTTTTTCCAAATTCTCTAATGCCTCTTCAAATGAATTACCATAAACTGTAAAATCATCCATTAAACCTCTACACAATCATGAATTAGATCAAAAAAGATTCCTAGTACTGCCCTTTGGAATGTTGCGGGTGCATTACATAATCCAAAAGGAAGTACTCGGTAGGCGAAAGTTCCCCATGGACAAGTAAATGTGGTTTTTTCTTGATCTTCAGGTGCTATCTGAATTTGATTGTAACCACTAAAACCATCCAAGAATGAGAAATACTTTTTGCCTGCTAAAGTATCTAATACTTGATCAATAAAGGGTA